>JAVIAB010000160.1:22393633-22716133 GCA_032433765.1 Megaustenia siamemsis | reverse complement strand
ATTGTCTTTGGATCGTTTATTTCTGGTTCGTTTAACATTGTCTTTGGGTCGTTAATTTCTGGTTCGTTTATCATTTATTTCTGGTTCGTTTAGCATTGTCTTTGGGTCGTTTATTTCTGGTTCGTTTAGCATTGTCTTTGGGTCGTTTATTTCTGGGTGGTTTAATAGAATCAATTCCGGTCATTATGGTGGATAGGCGGCAGCAACTGTTAAAGGCTGTGTCTGAAAAGTGTTACTTGTTGCAGTTTCCTCATATCCCAAGTCCGGTTTGTTGCAAGAGCTACAAATTCAGATACTCTGTGCACACCGTGAGCTGTACATTTCATCCGTTTTAATCGTGTTTCAATATTCCGATTGTTTACATGAATGATGATATCGTATGACAGGGAACAAATGGCCGTGTTCACTTTCTGTGCGGTTTCGCCTATTGTCTTTTGGCGTGTGCTGATACTCTTATGATGGGGACTACAGCTACATTTCTTTTTTTTCTGGGAGATGAGATAGTAATTCGGAATATTCCACTGGCACGGCAGGTTGAGCGATTATGGATTTTTAATTCGTTTGCAGTGAAACCGGGGCCTTCCATAACCATAACCATCTTAGTATTATCATTGGGCCGATTATTTCTGAGTGGTTTAATACAGTTATAGATCGTTTATTTCTTGGTTGTTTATAATCATCGGGTCTTATATTTCTGGATGGTTTTGTATAATCATTTGGTTGATTATGTCTTGGTGGTTTAGTATAGTTATTTGGTCGTTTATTTCTCTGTGGTTTAATATAGTCATGATGTCAATTTTTGTCTGGGTGGTTTAGCCTAGTTCAGTCGACAGATCAACCTCATTGCACATTGGGCAAGACCATAAGTCCTCAGATCTCTTCCGAGGAATATCCATCAACGTATGGGGGTTAACGACACCGGTGTTATCTGACATCTCCTACCTTGATATGATAGTCGTGATATCTGTTAAATGGGTAGTTTGTTATAGTAGTTGGGTTGATTATTTCTGGATGGTTTATTACAGTCATTGGTTGATTATTTATGGGTGGTTTTTTACAGTAAATGGTTTGATTATTTCTGGGTGGTTTTTTACAGTAATTGGGTTGATTATTTCTGGGTGGTTTATTACAGCTATTGGGTTGATTATTTCTTGGTAGTTTTTTACAGCTATTGGGTTGATTATTTCTGGATGATTTATTACAGTAATTGGGTTGATTATTTCTGGGTAGTTTATTACAGCTATGGGGTTCATTATTTCTGGGTAGTTTATTACTGCTATTGGGTTGATTATTTCTGGGTAGTTTATTACAGTCATTGGGTTGATTATTTCTTGGTAGTTTTTTACAGCTATTGGGTTGATTATTTCTGGGTAGTTTATTACAGTTGTTGTATTGATTATTTCTGGGTAGTTTATTACAGCTGTTGGGTTGATTATTTCTGGGTAGTTTATTACAGCTATTGGGTTGATTATTTCTGGGCAGTTTATTACAGCTATTGGGTTGATTATTTCTGGGTAGTTTATTACAGTCATTGGGTTGATTATTTCTGGGTAGTTTATTACAGTTATTGGGTTGGTTATTTCTGGGTAGTTTATTGCAGTTAATGGGTTGATTATTTCTGGGTAGTTTATTACAGTCATTGGGTTGATTATTTCTGGGTAGTTAATTACAGCTATTGGGTTGATTATTTCTGGGTAGTTTATTACAGTCATTGGGTTGATTATTCCTGGGTAGTTTATTACAGTCATTGGGTTGATTATTTCTTGGAATTTTATTACAGTTATTAGGTTGATTATTTCTGGGTAGTTTATTACAGTTATTGGGTTGATTTTTTCTTGGTAGTTTGTTACAGTCATTGGGTTGATTATTTCTGGGTAGTTTATTACAGTTATTGGGTGATTATTTCTGGGTAGTTTATTACAGTCATTGGGTTGATTATTTCTGGGTAGTTTATTACAGCTATTTGGTTGATTATTTCTGGGTAGTTTATTACAGCTATTGGGTTGATTATTTCTGGGTAGTTTATTACAGCTATCGGGTTGATTATTTCTGGGTAGTTTATTACAGTTATTGGGTTGATTATTTCTTGGTAGTTCATTACAGCTATTGGGTTGATTATTTCTGGGTAGCTTATTACAGTTATTGGGTTAATTATTTCTGGTTAGTTTATTACAGTCATTGGGTAGATTCTTTCTGGGTAGTTTATTACATATATTGGGTTGATTATTTCTGGGTAGTTTATTACAGTTATTGAGTTGATTATTTCTGGGTAGTTTATTACAGTTATTGGGTTGATTATTTCTGGGTAGTTTATTACAGCTATTGGGTTGATTATTTCTGGGTAGTTTATTACAGCTATTCTGTTGATTATTTATGGGTAGTTTATTACAGTTTTTGGGTTGATTATTTCTGGGTAGTTTTTTACAGCTTTTGGGTTGATTATTTCTGGGTAGTTTATTACAGTTATTGGGTTGATTATTTCTGGGTAGTTTATTCCAGTCAGTGGGTTGATTATTTCTGGGTAGTTTATTACAGTCAGTGTGTTGTTTATCTCTGTGTGGGTTATTACAGTCTTAGTGTCGTTTATCTCTGCATGGTTTATTATGATCCACATTATGTCCACAAAGGACATTTTCCCCCGCAGAAGCATCCATGTTCTCCATGACTCCGACATCAAAGTCAGCTCATTGGTCAGACACAATCTTGCACTCACGGGAATTGTAAAATTGTTGAATAGAGACCCTAGTATCCACATTCAACAGCTTGTGTTCAAGACTGTAACACTTGAGATATCTGACAGACCAACATTTGTTAAAAAGAAATGTTTGTTTGTACAGAATACACGAAGCGGGGATTCTTTATTTGCTGGCTCCTGTGATGGCAGAAATTAAAAGCAATGGGAGACAGCGATTATCTCTAGACGTTAGTGTGCGTCATTAACTTTTTCGTAAAATTTTATTGGTTGGTTATTTGATCCAGCAGCCTATGGGACCTTGCCCATTAATCTCTTCTTCGTGCATGTGTCTGTGAATGACCTGGCTATTAATGTCCGTAGGTTGTAAAATTGGTTACATCACTTTACGACAGAGGTTCTCGTCCTATTATTTTCACGTGGGTAGCTCTTGTCAGAACTTCCTCAACACTTGTACCATTCATACGAGCAAACTTGTAGCAATAAATATAGCTGCCGTTATTTCAAATTAATATTGTAGGTAAGTTATGGCTCCCTCCACTTCTTGCTAGGCATAGGGAGACTGGTGTTTGGGACCATGATTTTCAACATCATGTGCCATATCAGTTGACGTAGGTAATCATGTCCTTCCACAATCTTCTATCCACCGTTTATCGTATCAATTATGTTGTTGACTGTCTTTCACACCATGACATATAACTATCTAGTATTTTCTCTCTTTGTCGTCCGCGATCTCTCTTTCCCTTTATTTTGCCAGTTGTAACCAAGGATTCCAACTTTCCTCTTCTCATGGCTCAATGGTTAGTGATCATAATTTTCCATAATCACGGGAACATTTTGGGTGATGTGAAATTAACATTGAGCTACCGTAAATAAGGGAGCCGCGATAACTCAGTGGTTAGTGAACTGGACTACCACGGACAAGGGGTAGGGTTCGATCCCAACCGACGGCTTCCCGTTTCACCCAGCCTTAAATGGGTACCGATTTTTTTCTGGGAAAGTAAAGCAGCACGGGCGTAATACTGACCACATTACCCCAAACATCATGTGCTGAAGGTCTGTAAAATATAGGGTCACTAACACCATATTCCCCTATACGCCACTTGGCGTGACGGGGGTACTTTATGTTTTTTTTTTTACTACCGTAAATAAACAGCACATAATAGAAATACATTACATTATCCTACATATATGTATGATATACATTTTCGTCTTGTCAGACGGTCTAGTGGAGGTTATTGTGTAGTTTTTTTTTAGGTTTTATTTTTGTCGAACAGCTTCTCTCGTGGCTAATTCTACCAATGTTCTGCAAATACACACGGCCTTAGAATGAACAAGTCAGGCGCACTGATCCACAGGGTTTTTAATCCTTTTTCATGAGTCTTTTCTCTTCTAAGTTTTGCCATAGCACAATCTCAAATGATGTTATACCATTCCTTACACATGCTCTCCATGATGTCCGATCACTTGCCAGATGTTCCCGTTAATTCTCACAGATGGAGAAGTCATTCAGAGATGATTTACACATATCTCTATATCGTAGTTTAGGTCTGCCGATTTGTCTTTTTCCGTGTGTTAGTTCACCATATAGTATTTGCCTGGGGATGCGTTTTTCTTCCATTCGCTGGACGTACCCAGGCCATCTTAGTCTTCGACATCTGAGCATTGGTATGATTGTTGTGGTCTTAGCACGTTGTAGGACAGTGTAGTTGGCCATTTTGTCCTGCCATTTGATGTGCATTATTCAGCGGAGACATCGCATGTGGAAGACATTTAGTCTTTTTTCGTGATTTGAGTATGTTGTGCAGGTTTCAGATCCATATAATAGTGTGCTAAGTACACAAGTTTGATATACTAAGAGTTTGTTCTTTATTGTTAGTTTATCCTACATATCTACATTAGTTATGACAATAGTTATTACTTTAAAGAGACCAAAGGGCAGACCAGTCCTAAGATATAAGAATGCTTGCAGTGCTTCCTTGGGGGAATTGTCTATCAGCGAAAGAAACTGGAAAAATCTGGTTGAAGATCGTAACACATGGAGAACACAAATAAAAAAAAATAAAAACGGCATAGCAACAATCGAGGTGGATGGTTATATCAAACTCAGACGACAAAACGCGGAGGAGAAAGGATTCGAGGCCAAGAGCCACGGATATATCTTGTTCATTCTGCGGACGTACCTGTCTATCCAATATTGACAGATTCAGCTGCGAGAGAAACCTGTTCAGCAAAAACAACATCAAACTTAACGCGCTAATATTTCATCAAACTACTGACTTATCATGATTACTTGTTACCAACTATCTGTCAAAACGCCAAACACTATACAATATAATATTACTTTATTAATAAATGCCAACCGACGGCTTCCGGGTTCACCCAGCCTTCAATGGGAACCGGATTTTTTTTCTGGTAAAGTAAAGCGGCACGGGCGTAATACCGACCACATTTCCCCAAAAATCATGTGCTGTAAAATTTATGGTTATTAACACCATATTCCCTATACGCCACTTGGCGTGACGGGGTACTTTACTTTTTTTTTTTTAAATAATAAATGACTTGTATCACGTCTTACATTGTAGTAATTTCCCCTGATATTATTAATTTTTTTTCCCCATAGTCTCGTGGGGTTAGACGAAACGTTTGTTGGTTATCAGTGTTTTTTGTGACACAAGCTAGCGATTACATTCGGCTACTGTACGCTTCCAATAGTTTCAGTGACACAAACAAATAGCATTATAAATGGTTCACTAATAACAGTTTTGCGCTGCACAGGTATTATTCACCCATGTGAGCATAAATTGACAGGTAATACATACACAGCAGGTGAGCATAAATTGACAGGTAATACATACACAGCAGGTGAGCATAAGTTGACAGGTCTATTCTCTTTTTTCTGTTTGTCATTTTACTCTGCCCTATTTTCTGTTTTCCCAGAGTGAAGATATGATCGAGTAACTTTTATTTCAGTTTTCTTGGCTGCGTGCTGACTAGTTTGTGATTATTTCTGCTGTTGTGGGCTTCATGTAGACTTGGAGTATATTGTCCTTTTAATGCTATAGAATCGAGTTATTTTTCTTTGACTCGATACAGTGATAAGGCGAGCTGTTGTGGCTTTCTTCTTCTTCTCTTCTTCTTCTTCTCTTCTCTTCTTCTCTTCTCTTCTTCTCTTCCTCTTCTTCTTCTTCTTCTTCTTCTCTTCTTCTCTTCTTCTTCTTCTCTTCTTCTCTTCTTCTTCTTCTCTTCTTCTTCTCTTCTTCTCTTCTTCTTCTTCTTCTCTTCTTCTCTTCTTCTCTTCTTCTACTTCTCTTCTTCTCTTCTTCTTCTTCTCTTCTTCTCTTCCTCTTTTTTCTTCTCTTTTCTCTTCTTCTTCTTTTCTCTTCTTCTCTTCTTCTCTTCTTCTACTTTCTCTTCTTCTCTTCTTCTTCTTCTCTTCTTCTTCTCTTCTTCTCTTCTTCTTCTTTCTTCTCTTCTTCTCTTCTTCTCTTCTTCTACTTCTCTTCTTCTCTTCTTCTTCTTCTCTTCTTCTCTTCCTCTTCTTCTTCTTCTCTTCTTCTTCTCTTCTTCTCTTCCTCTTCTTCTTCTTCTCTTCTTCTTCTTCTCTTCTTCTTCTTCTTCTTCTCTTCTCTTCTCTTCTCTCCTTCTTCTTCTTCTTCTCTTCTTCTTCTCTTCTCTTCTCTCCTTCTTCTCCTTCTTCTTCTTCTTCTCTTCTCTTCTCTCCTTCTTCTTCTTCTTCTCCTTCTTCTTCTTCTTCTCTTCTTCTCTTCTTCTTCTTCTTCCCTTCTTCTCTTCTTCTTCTTCTTCTCTTCTTCTTCTTCTCCTTCTTCTTCTTCTTCTTCTTCTTCTTCTTCTTCTTCTTCTTCCTCCTCTTCTTCTTCTTCTTCTTCTGTATTGCAGTGCCTGGAGATCTTGCATCTGTCAAAAACACTACGGGCTGTAGACTAAAATTACTGTTCAGCTGTTTTTCTATTGACAACTTTATTGCTTGGATTTCTGCATCGTAATTGTGACCCTATTTTCCTGATGCTATTTTATTCATATCCCTTGTGTTATTTGGGTACTCTATGTATTCTCCTGCTCCCCTATTCTTTACTGCGTTCTGTGCTGATACATCTGTGTACACACGATTCCATAAGTCTTGTGGATATTCTTCATCCAAGAAACTGAGAGTTATTGTTTTTACGCTGTATATTATAATGTACCTCATTGTCAAGTATTCCTTTCACTTCTGTCCGTGTTTTTATTGACAATCCGAATTCCTCTGTCCAGGGAGTCTGTTCAGGTATGGGCAGTATGGGGCTGACAACTCTTGGCATGTCTGGTGTTTGTCTACAAATACGCTTGGCTTGGTGGACAAAACTGCTTCTCTTAAGCCGTCCCTGTGCAAGATTTTGGAATCGGTCCTTCATTGGATGTCTCGGCATGCATGACAATTTTTCTAACTGTATCAGCACCTTTGTGTCCATTCGTTCTCTCAGTGTTGGCATCCTCCACAATTTCTCAATCTCCAATACTGGCGTTGATTTCATTGCTCTTGTGATGACCCTAAGTGCCTGGTTTTGTACTTTATCCAGTTCTTGCAGTGCGGTGTTTGATGCTGAGCACCATGCGGATGATCCATATTTTAAATGTGAGCGTATGCTCTGTTGGTAAACTTTACTGAGTATTTTCCCACCCGCACCCCATGTGGTTCCACACAACTTTCTAAGATTAGTCAACTTCCTCCTTGTTTTTTGGTTGCCTTATTTATCTGCTGTTTCCAAGATAGTTTGCTGTCAAATGTAACTCCGAGATATGTAGCTTGTATGTCTTCTTTCACATGCACATTCTTTATGTAGATGGGTCCTGCTTTTTGTTTTGGAGAGAGAGTGAAAAATATAGTACTGCATTTGTTTGTATTGATGCTGATACACCATCTATTTGCCCATGAGTTCAGTGCATTCATAGCTCTTTGCAACAAATTGTAGGCCACTGTTGCATTCTCCTCTGTGCACTACATTTACCAGGTCATCTGCTTACATTGCCACTTTGATACTATATCGTAGTTCAGTAACTAGATCATTGATGTAGACTAGAAAAGTGTTGGAGATAGAGAGACACTGAAAAGAACACTGATATGAGATGCAAAATTGGCAGACATAGATTCATTATATAAGATCGAACCTTTAACCCAGAGTAAAAATGCGTGTTGAAGAACATTACAAGCCCCATGGGACCTCTAACGACATGTGAAATATTAAAATCAAGATATTGACATACATCATTGGTAAATTGCAATACTATCTTCTATATTAACATACCTTCCAAGAGGTATTTTAATATTATGTTCTTCATATATTAAAACAGACTATCCTAAAGATATTGTAATATTATATCTTCTATATAAACAGACCTTCCTAGATGTATTGTAATGTTAAGTCGTTTATATTTAACAGACCATTCTTTGTCTATTTTAATACTATGTCTTCTATATCAACAGACTACGGGACCACAGCAATTTTCGCCCGTTTAGTCAGTCTGTTTAAATGCAAACTTTTATCGAGTAGAACAGCCTCAAGTGAGGTCTTGATCAATATGTAGTTGCCGATCCTGCCGTGGCGTCCAGGTCGCCTAGAATTAAACCATCCCTTCTCCTCCCCTCACCCCTATTTATTTTAGTATGAGCCTGTTATTTTTTCTTTATATAACGTTCATCATTGTATCAGACATTTGTAGTATTAGTTGTGGTTGTAGTTAGTTGAAGGACACATTAGTAGTGAAGTACCAGCATTTGAACCGTGTTTCTAGCGCGCCGGAAGTAAAATTCTGCCGCTGGGTCGTTTTTTTTCTTATATTATAGTATACCCCATCTGCCGCTCGCTACTGCCACTTTACCGTCTGGAGTTGACCGTGACCTCTCGTTTCAGGATTTTGACCTCGCGTGTCCGTGACCCCGGAAGTGATCTGTTTATGTCTGGTATGTGCTTACTTTGGGGTTCTTTATGTACTTTGTGACTAAGCATTTCGTTGAATTGAACAACTGAATGGAATTTATGTGGGAAATACACACGAGTCTAGACACATCATCGAGTTTCAGCGACAAAACCAACTATGACGACAAGAAGTATTCAGATGACGCCTAAACGGTAACATTAAAGTAGAAAAACAGGAAAAGGCTAGGGACAAAAGTTCCGTGGGAAGGCCAGGGGTAACGTCATAACCATCAAAGTGGGAGGAGAAATAGAGAACACAACCTTGTTTGAGTAGTTATTCAGGCTGCCCTTCCATCAATCAAGCTCACTAAAGCAGTCACAGGTGTCATGTCGTTATAGCAGTCACAGGTGTCATGTCGTTATAGCAGTCACAGGTGTCATGTCGTTATAGTAGTCACAGGTGTCATGCCGTTGTAGCAGCCACAGGTGTCATGTCGTTATAGCAGTCACAGGTGTCATGCCGTTGTAGCAGCCACAGGTGTCATGTCGTTATAGCAGTCACAGGTGTCATGCCGTTGTAGCAGCCACAGGTGTCATGCCGTTGTAGTAGTCACAGGTGTCATGTCGTTGTAGCAGTCACAGGTGTCATGTCGTTGTAGCAGTCACAGGTGTCATGCCGTTGTAGCAGTCGCAGGTGTCATGTCGTTGTAGCAGTCACAGGTGTCATGTCGTTGTAGCAGTCACAGGTGTCATGTCGTTGTAGCAGTCACATGTGTCATGCCGTTGTAGCAGTCACAGGTGTCATGTCGTTGTAGCAGTCACAGGTGTCATGACGTTGTAGCAGTCACATGTGTCATGTCGTTGTAGCAGTCACAGGTGTCATGTCGTTGTAGCAGTCACAGGTGTCATACCGTTGTAGCAGTCACATGTGTCATGTCGTTGTAGCAGTCACAGGTGTCATGTCGTTGTAGCAGTCACATGTGTCATGCCGTTGTAGCAGTCACAGGTGTCATGTCGTTGTAGCAGTCACAGGTGTCATACCGTTGTAGCAGTCACATGTGTCATGCCGTTGTAGCAGTCACAGGTGTTATGCCGTTGTAGCAGTCACATGTGTCATGCCGTTGTAGCAGTCACAGGTGTCATGTCGTTGTAGCAGTCACAGGTGTCATACCGTTGTAGCAGTCACAGGTGTCATGTCGTTATAGCAGTCACAGGTGTCATGCCGCTGTAGCAGCCACAGGTGTCATGCCGTTGTAGCAGTCAGAGGTGTCATGTCGTTATAGCAGTCACAGGTGTCATGCCGTTGTAGCAGTCACAGGTGTCATGCCGTTGTAGCAGTCACAGGTGTCATGCCGTTGTAGCAGCCACAGGTGTCATGCCGTTGTAGCAGTCACAGGTGTCATGTTGTTATAGCAGTCACAGGTGTCATACCGTTGTAGCAGTCACAGGTGTCATGTCGTTATAGGAGTCACAGGTGTCATGACGTTGTAGCAGCCACAGGTGTCATGCCGTTGTAGCAGTCACAGGTGTCATTCCGTTGTAGCAGTCACAGGTGTCATGTCGTTGTAGTAGTCGCATGTGTCACGCCGTTGTTGCAGTCACAGGTGTCATGCCGTTGTAGCAGTCACAGGTGTCATTCCGTTGTAGCAGTCACAGGTGTCATGTCGTTGTAGCAGTCGCATGTGTCACGCCGTTGTTGCAGTCACATGTGTCATGTCGTTGTAGCAGTCACAGGTGTCATGCCGTTGTAGCAGTCTCAGGTGTCATGCCGTTGTAGCAGTCACAGGAGCCATGTCGTTGTATCAGACACGTATGACATGTCGTTGTATGAGACACAGGTGTCATGTCATGATGTTGTTGACTGTTTCCATGCTATGTCATTGTAGCAGTCACAGGTGTCATGTCGTTGTATGAAACACAGATGTCATGTCATGATGTTGTTGACTATTTCCATGCTATGTCATTGTAGCAGTCATAGGTGTCATGTCGTTGCAGCAGTAACAGGTGTCTGATACAACGACATAACACCTGTGAATGTTTGTCATTGTAGCAGTCACAGGTGTCATGCCGTTGTAGCAGTCACATGTGTCATGTCGTTGTATCAGACACGTATGTCATGTCGTTGTATGAGACACAGGTGTCATGTAATGATGTTATTGACTGTTTCCATGCTATGTCATTGTAGCAGTCACAGCTGTCATACCGTTTTATGTAATTTACCTAGTGTGTCATGATGGATGTATGCAGGGTGTGTAGTGTATCATGGTGGGTGTATGCAGGTTATCTAATGTGTCTTGGTGGATGTTTGAAGGGTGTCAAATGTGTCTTTATGTCCGTATGCAGGTTGTCTAGAGTGTCGTGATGGATGTATGTAGATTGTCTGGTGTGTCATGATGATTGTATGTATGTTGTCTATTGTGTAATGATGGCTGTGTGTAGGTTGTCGAATAGTCATTCGGGCTGTATGCCGGTTGTCTAGTGTGTCATGAGAGACGTATGCTGGTTGTCTACTGTGTCTTGATGGCTGTATGTAGGTTGTCTAGTGTGTCTTGATGGCTGTAGGCAAGGTGTCTAGGTGTCATTAGGGATGCATGCATGTAGTCTAGTGTATCTTGATTTTTACCTATGATACAAACGAGATTCACAAATTATCAAAATTAGGTAATCATCTTATCAAAAATACGTTACTAAAGTAACATACTATAATATTATAGAAATAAGATAACACTTACTTCTTATGTGTCTGAAGGCGCGAGACACATTTGTCGTCAACAACTGTAAACCTATGTCTGGTTACAAGATTCACAGTGATGTTATAATTATCACTAAAACCCGCCCTGGCGTTTATCGGTGGGGGCAATGGGGGTGGAGGTGTTACTAAAAATAGAATTGACCTCTGATGAGTTTCTAAAAATAGATTTTGACCTATGAGGCAATACCAAAGTGTCCACGTATCAGCCAAAGACTTTAATACAGCTGAGAAATCTCTAATAGTTAATTCGAATTGATGAAAGTTTTGCACATGATGGTAGTTAGGACTGTGTCTAAATGATTAATGAAAATAGTCCTACAACACTAGAAAAAACCAAACACACTAAAAATACCACATTGAAAGACTATACTTAACGTTCACGCCCTTGACACAATTCTACAAAGAAAGTGCTAACAAACATGAAAGTTACGTCCCTGACATAACCCCACTAAAAGAAAATGATATCTCAAAACATGATCATTACGCCCCTGTCACGACTCTGCTGAAGAAAAGTACTACTACGCATGACGGTTACGCCACTGACACAACTCTACAATGAAAGTGCTAACAAACACATAGTCACACCCCTGACATAACCCCACTAAAAGAAAATAGTACTTCAAAACATGAATATTATGCCACACTGATAACTCTACTAAAAGAAAAAATGTTACCCCCCTGACCATTTTTTGCGGGATACGCATATGAAACTGTTGATAATAGAAAATTTAAAGTCTAGGCTTACCCCAAACTTTATATTAGACATCCTGATATCCAGGAGTTGCTTCAAATATCACTTTTATGTTCCTTACCCCCTGACCATTTTTTAGGGCTACGCCTATGAAATCGATTCAAAAATTTAAATTTAACCTCTAGGCTCACCTCAAACTTTATTTCAAACACCCCCGTATTCAAGAATTTACTTAGAAAACCACATTTTTATGTTTCTTACCCCCGACCAATTTTGATGGATACGCCTATGAAAGTATTTAAAACAGTAAGTTTTCAACTATAGGCTTACCCCAAACTTTATATTAGACATCCCCATATCAAGAAGTCGTTTCAAATATCACTTTTATATTCCTTACCCCCACCACTTTTTTTAAGGATACGCCTATGAAATCGATAAAAAAAATTAATTTAACCTATGGGCATACCCCCCCCCCCCAACTTTATATTAGACACTCCCGTATCAAGAATTTGCTTTAAACCCATTTTCATGATTTTTTACCCCTGACCATTTTTAAAATTTATATTTGACACGCCCATGTATCAAATTTGCATAAAAATCTACTAAAAATTAGTAGTGATATATGGCATTTACAGGCCCCTCTTGCACCGTCACCGGTGGAAAATTGGCTATATAATAAGTCTACCGGTGCATTTGTTTTGTTGCACCGGTCCCACTGACTTTTATCTATATGAGAGTCCACCCTGCTTGTAAATGTCATATATCACTACTAAATTCTAGTTGATTTTTTATGCAAATTTGATACATGGGCGTGTCAAATATAAAGCTTAGGGTAAGCCTAGAGGTTATATTTACTATTTTAAACAGTTTCATAGCCGTATCCTTCAAAAATGGTCACCGGGTAAAATAATAACAGTTTTTACTACGGGGATGTCTAATATAAAGTCTGGTGTAAGCCTGGAGGTTACATTTACTATTTTTAGCTGATTCACAGGAATAACCATACAAAAATGGTCATGGTGTAATAATCATAAAAGTGGTTTTTAAGCGAATTCTTGATACGGGAGTGTCTAATATAAAGTTGGGGGGGGTATGCCTATAGGTTAAATTTAATTTTTTTTATCGATTTCATAGGCGTATCCATAAAAGAGTGTTCGGGGCTAAGGAATATAAAACTGATATTTGAAACGACTTCTTGATATGGGAATGTCTAATATACAGTTTGGGGTAAGCCTAGAGTGTAAACTTACTCCCTAAAAAATGGTCAGGTGGTAAGGAACATAAAAGTGACATTTGAAGCGACTCATTGACATGGAGATGTCTAATATTAAGTTTGGGGTAAGCCTAGACGTTAAATTTACTATTCTCAAAAGTTTCATAGGCGTATCCCGCAAAATATGGTCGGGGGGGGGGGGGGGTACCATTTTTATTTTAGTAGAGTTATTAGTGTGGCGTAATGTTCATGTTTTAAAGTACCATTTTCTTTTAGTGTGGTTATGTCAGGGGTGTGACCTATATGTTTGTTAGCACTTTCATGTAGAGTTGTGTCATGGGCGTAACCGTCATGCTTAGTAGTACTTTTCTTAAACAGAGTTGTGACAGGGGCGTAATGGTCATGTTTTGAGGTACCATTTTCTTTTAGTGGGGTTATCAGGGACGTAACATTCATGTTTGTTAGCATTTTCTTTGTAGAGTTGTGTCATGGGCGTAAACGTCGTGAATAGTAGCACTTTTCTTTAGCAGAGTTGTGACAGTGGCGTGGACTTTAAGTATAGTCTTTCAATGCTGTGTTTTTAGTGTGTTTGGTTTTTTCTAGTTTTGTATGAATATTTTCATTAATCATTTAGACACAGTCCTAACTACTATCATCTGCAAAATTTTCGTCAATTCGAATTATTTATTAGAGATTTCTCAGCTGTATTAAAGTCTTTGGCTGATAAGTGGATAATTTGATAATGCCTCATAGGTCAAAATCTATTTTTAGTAACTCATCAGCTATTGCATCAGAGGTCAATTCTATTTTTAGTAACACCTCCACCCCCATTGCCCTACCGAAAGGCGCCAGAGCGAGTTTTTAGTGGTAAATATAACACCTGTGTGAATCTTGCAATCAGACATAGGTTTACAGTTGTTGACGACAAAGGTGTCTCGCGCCTTCAGACACATAAGAAGTAGTGTTCTCTTAGTTTTTTAATATTATAGTATGTTATTTTAATAACGTATTTTTGATAAGATGAATACCTAATTTCGATAATTTTAAAATCTCTTTTATCATAGGTCAAAATCAAGACACACTAGGCAACATGCATATAGCCCTCAAGACATACTAAGCACCCTGCCTTCAGCCATCAAGACACACTAGACAAACTGCATACAGCCATTAAGACACACCAGACAACCTACATACAGCCATCAAAATACACTAGACAACCAGCATACATCTCTCATGACACACCACACAACCGGCATACAGCCTGAATGACTACTCGACAACCTACATACAGCCATCATGTCACACTAGACAATATACGTGCAACCATCCTATCACACTAGACAACATACATGTAATCATCATGATACATCAGACAATCTACATACATCCATCACGACACACTAGACAACCTGCATACAACCATCAAGACACACCAGAAACCCTACATACAGACATCAAGACACACTAGATAACCTGCATACACCCATCATGACACACTACACACCCTGCATATATCCATCATGACACACTCGACAACCTGCATACAGCCCTCATGATACAACAGACACTCTATATGCAGCCCTCATGATACACTAGACAACCTACATACACCATTCATGACACACTAGGCAAAATACATACAACGGCATGACAACGGTGACTGCTACAATGACTTGGCATGGAAACAGTCAACAACATCATGACATGACACCTGTGTCTCATACAACGGCATGACACCTGTGACTGCTACAACGACATGCCACCTGTGACTACTACAACGACATGACACGTGTGACTGCTTTACTGAGCTTGAATGATGGAAGGGCAGCCTGCATAACTACTCAAACAAGGGCGTGTTCTCTATTTCTCCTCCCACTTTGATGGTTATGACGTTACCCCTGGCCTTCCCACGAAAATTTTGTCCCTAGCCTTTTCCTGTTTTTCTACTTTAATGTCACCGTTTAGGCTTTATCTGAATACTTCTTGTCGTCATAGTTGGTTTTGTCGCTGAAACTCGATGATGTGGATGGTCTAGACTCGTGTGTTTTTCCACATAAATTTCATTCAGTTGTTCAATTGAACGAAATGCTTAGTCACAAAGTACATAAAGAACCCCAAAGTAAGCACATACCAGACATAAACAGATCGCTTCCGGGGCATGGACACGCGAGGTCAAAATCCTGAAACGAGAGGTCACGGTCAACTCCAGACGGTAAACTGGCAGTAGCGAGCGGCAGATGGGGTATACTCTTATATAAGAAAAACGACCCGGCTGCAAAAATTTTGCTGCCGCTCTTGGTAGGAACACGGTCCTAATGCTGGTACTTCACTACTCCCATTATCACTGCAAACAAATTAAAATCCATATTGCTTAACCGCCCGTGCCAGTGGAATCATCCGAATTAATATCTCATCTCCCAAACAAAGAAAGGTAACTGCAGCCCCATCATAGCAGTCTCAGCACACGCCAAAAGACATAAGGTGAAACCGCACCGAAAGTGAAGATAGTCATCAGTTCCCCGTCATACGAATTTGACATCTCATGTCATTGAAAGATCGAAACAAAAAAGGCAGCTGCAGCCCCCATCATAGCAGCTGCAGCATACGCCAAAAGACATAAGACGTAGCTACACCGAAAGTGAACGCAACCGAACTGTCCTTCGTCATACGATATCATCATTCATCGTAAGCAATGGGAATGTCGAAACCCGACCAGGATTAAAAAGTAAAACACATACAACATACTGTATGCACAGAGAACTAAACTCAGTAACTCCGGCAGCTAGTCGGACTCGGAATATGAGGAAACAACAATGAATACTTTCAGACAGAGCTTCAACGGTTCCTGCTGCCTATCCGCCATATTGACCGGAAGTCAACTCAGACAGTTTACGCCTCCTGTCAATCTCCTACCCTGGGCCATAATAAAGTTATAAGCAAACGCTGCAAATAAACGACACGCAGAATCGAAACACCTGCTGCCAAGGCAAGCCAAGACCATCATCTTCTACCCCTTAAACAGGCTCATCATCATGTACCCTGCCGGTTGGCGTCGGCGATCATGTCCCTCCACAATCTTCTATCTACAGTGCATCGTATCAGTTCTGTTGTTGACTGTTTCCCATGCCATGACACCAAGCTATCCAGCATTTTCTCTCTTTGTCGTACGCGACCTCTCTTTCCTTTTATTTTGCCAGTTGTAACCAAGTATTTCAACTTTCCTCTTCTCATGATGTGCCCGAAAAATGTTGATTGCTTCTTTCTGATATTTTTTAAGAGCTTCCTTTTTGTGTTGGCCTCTTTGAGAACTTAACAAAACAGGCTACTGCAGACTATTGAGGCAACTTCACAGTCGAGGAATAATCCAATACAGACAACTGCCACTGTGGAAGGGGAGTCCAGACTCAATAATACCATTTTCAGTCATTTAACAACTATACTGAACTTCAACATTAAAATTCATCCAACGACATAGACAACATCTATACTGAACTTCAACATTAAACTTCATCCAACGACATAGACAACATCTATACTGAACTTCAGCATTAATCTTCAACCAACGACATAGACAACATCCATACTGAACTTCAACATTAATCTTCAACCAACGGCATAGACAACATCCATACTGAACTTCAACATTAATCTTCAACCAACGATATAGACAACATCCATACTGAACTTCAACATTAAACTTCATCCAACGACATAGACAACATCCATACTGAACTTCAACATTAAACTTCATCCAACGACATAGACAACATCCATACTGAACTTCAACATTAATCTTCAACCAACGACATAGACAACATCCATACTGAACTTCAATATTAAACTTCATCCAACGACATAAACATACAAGAAAAACTTGGATAATACGAAGACATAGAGAGAGCTGCAATCTTCGTCCTGGCGACAGGGACAAGTCAAAGCATGAACAAAAATTACACCAAAGTGGAGATAGAAACAACAGCCTTTCCTATTTATTTATTACATATTAGTGTTTCTATTTGATATTGTAAAAGTAGTGCATCAACACTGTCTTTTTTCCAGAGATGCGCTTCATTTTGTATCCTTCTGAATTGAATACTTCTTCAGTTCCTTCAGGTATGTTATGAAAGCAAAGAAAAATGGGATATACAAAATGGAGGCAAATGCGCCTCACAACAACAGAGCTGGAAGCTATCAACAACCCACAGCTGATGACTTGCGCCCGGATCGGTGAACCAGAACCATCCAGACCATACTCCACCTCTTCACGGTGCCTCCAGAAACAGACTAACCTGTATAACTTGGCCAAGAGAGTAGGGATTGAAGAGGGGAGACAACCCGGTACTCTAAAATAACATGCTGAAGTCGGATATGTTGGGTCGAATGGCGCAAATATCACAGTTCAACTTCAAACTACAACACAACGTATGTAAACCCACTTAACGTACTACTAAGGACAGGCGATGAAGAGGACATCAATTCCTTTAGTAGTCCTCGGGTGAACGACAGGAAGAGCGGAATAGGCAAAATGCAGATGAAACTGTATAGTGAAAGTATTTGCTTGTTATATTTACACCAACGCAAATGTGACGATGTCTTTAGCTAAAATCAAAGGGAATGGTTATGGTTTTTTTAAGGTCCAGGTTCCACTGGAAACGAATTAAAATCCATAATTGTTCAACCGCCCGTGTCAATGGAGTAAAAAAAAAAAAAAAAAGTAAAATACCCCCGTCACGCCAAGTGACGTATAGGGAAATATGGTGTTAGTGACCCTATATTTTACAGACCTTCAGCACATGATTTTTGGGGTAATGTGGTCGGTATTACGCCCGTGCTGCTTTACTTTCCCAGAAAAAAATCCGGTACCCATTTTAAGGCTGGGTGAACCCGGAGCCATCGGTTGGGATCGAACCCTACCCCTTGTTCTTTGTAGTCCAGTTCACTAACCACTTAGCTATCGCGGCTCCCGTGTCAGTGGGAGTCATCCGCATTAATATCTCATCTCCCAAACAAAGAAAGGTAACTGCAGTCCCCATTATAGCAGCCTCAGCACATGCCAAAATATAGGGTGGCTCTTTAATGACTGGGCATTTTTTGTTGTTGAAATAATTACGCACCTAAATTTTATCTATGTATGACGTAATAGTTCAAGCACCATTTACGTGTTCATTTAAACATCACTGCTACATGATAGATCTGGCTTACAATGGTGTTAACGATTGAAGAAAGAGTATTTATAGTGGAGCATGTGTTCCGTAACGGCGGCAAGTATTCGAATGAGGTTGTTGAACAATTTGTGAATAGATTTCCTGATACACCAGTGCCTCATAAAAATACTGTGAGTAATTTAATAATCAAATTTCAAAACACCGGTAGTGTACATGATGTTAGCCGTCCTGGTAGACCATCTGTTCTTGAAGTAACATCTCTCAACATCCAGGACAGCATTCTAATGAGTCCTGGCAAATCAATAAGAAAGCTGGCTCAACAAGTACACAAATCAAGCAGTACTGTTCATAGAGTTCTGAAAAAAAAATTAAAGTTACATCCGTACAAATTTTCCGTCGTTCCTCAATTAAAAGAATTAGATCACCAATCCAGAATTAATTATTGTATGTGGTTTGAGAATTTTCTAGCCCAAGAAGGTGAGGAAATCCTTGATTTCACTTTCTTCACAGATGAAGCATGGTTCCATTTGTCTGGGTACGTGAATAGGCAGAATGATCGCCTTTGGAGTAATGAAAATCCACATGCATTGCACCCAGTGCCTCTCCACGATCAGAAAGTAGGAGTGTGGTGTGCAATGAGTCGTCAGCGGATAATCGGCCCAATTTTCTTCTATGACACAATAAATTCAGAAAGATACAGGATTAACATACTGGAGCGATTCGTAACCCAACTTTCTGAGCCAGAAATTGAAAAAGCTTGGTTTCAACAAGATGGCGCAACTGCTCACACTGCTGTAAAATCACTGGAATTTTTATATGAAATTTTTGCTAATCGTATAATCTCTCGCGGAATTTGGCCTGCACGGTCTCCTGATCTTACTCCCATGGGCTACTATCTCTGGGGTGAACTGAAAGGAAAAGTGTACGAAAACAATCCCCACACACTCGATGAGCTGCAGGTTTCAATCGCCAACAACATTAATAATGTTACACAGCCCATACTGCGTAAGGTTTTTGACAATATGAAAAAACGTATCAATATTTGCCAACTAAAACGTGGTGGATATTTCGAATACCTTTTGTGAATAGTGATGTTATATGTTTAACTTTACCGAAAAAGGAACAAGCTACAGCAGTACATGATGCGTGATTTACATAAATAAATTGGAACAATTAGATTTTCAAATAATGCACAGTCATTAAAGAAACACCCACCGATCTGGAAGACCTTCAATTTCACAAGACCAAATTATGGAACTCCAAAACAGAATTACAATGAGTCCAAATGCATCTTTAAACCACTTGTCTCAACAGGTGCAAATATCTAAGAGTTCTGTTCACAAGGTTTTAAGAAGTGAACTACACTATCGTCCATACAAATTAACTGAAGTGTCTCAACTCCAAGAAAGAGATTATGAATCCCGTTTAAACTACTGCATGTGGTTTCAGAATTTTATTTATGAACATGGCGCTGCCATCCTTGACGTCACTTTTTTCACTGATGAGGCCTGGTTTCATTTATCCGGTTATGTGAACAGTCAGAACAATCAGCTGTGGAGCAGTGAAAACCCCCATGAATTTCATCAAGTGCCGCTTTACGATCAAAAAGTCGGAGTGTGGTGCGCTATAAGTCGTATGCGGATAATAGGACCTATATTTTTTAATGAAACAATAAATGCAGAACGTTACCGTACTTTAATTCTGGAACCGTTCATAGCACACCTTACAGAACGGGAAATTATGGAATCCTGGTTTCAGCAGGATGGGGCAACAGCACACACAGCCACAACAACACTCAATTATTTAGAAAGCATATTTGCAAATCGCATTATTTCACATGGAATCTGGCCTGCTCGTTTACCAGATCTAACACCCCCAGATTATTATCTGTGGGGGACATTGAAGGGGAAAGTTTATGAAAATAATCCGCAGACAATTAATGACCTAAAGACTGAAATAGTAGACAAGATTAAACAAATATCACCAGACATTATTCTGAAGGTTTTCGCAAATATGGAAAGATGAATCACGACATGTCTTGAGGCCCGTGGTGGACATTTTCAACATATGCTTTAGGCACTTTATTGTGTTAATACCAACATTACCCATTATAAACTCGCCGATAGCAGTCAAGTATATTTGAATATTTTACAATTTGTGTGACGCATTAGTTAACCGCATTTCTGGTGACGTTTTTCTTCCGAGAGTAGAAATTCACTGCACTGCAACTTTAAAAACACCCTGTAGATCAGGCGAAAAAAAACACAAAAAGTGATCACAGCCATTTGTTCCCCGTCATACGATATCATCATACACAGTAACCAATTGGAATATCCGAACACGATCAACACGGATGGAACGTCAAAGTGAATAGTTTGCTCAACTTACAGTTTTGAGAAAAGCACATTTTTCGTAACGGCTGGCTAAAACAATATTGTTGGGAACTGTGAGAGGAATAAGAAGACAAAGTAAACATTGGAAGAGGTGCCAAGGTGACGTCTAAGAATGGAGAGATTTTTGTTTCGCTAACTGAGAGGGAAGCATAGAAAGACACAGTGGAAAAGACTGATCTAGGCACACACGCATGTTCTTAGGAGCGCTTACAGAGGACGATGAGAGAAAGAAAGAAACACATATGTATGCTGAGCAGTGTAGCATTTGATGTACTCTGTCTTTTCCTTTCAATTTCGTCTTTCTATCCCAGCTATCATTTCTAACTGTCTTCCTTGGCATTTCTCATCCCAGACCATTACTTTTATCTGTAGACGTATTTGAATATATACGTCGTCAGTGTTTATGCATGTACACATGCATTTGCACACAACTTGTATAGTTGTGTTAGCTCATAAATGAATTAGTTATACAGTAATACGCATTATCTACAACCACGCACACAAATCCATAACTATATTTAGTAACACCTGTTTCAGATATTGATGACCTACATTCTCACGAGCCAGGCGTACCATCAGTTTGTTACACGTGGGAACTAGTAAAACCGCCGCCAGGTGGCCACGCAATAAACTAACGAGGCAGACCTGGGTAAATTTTGGTCTCGCTCCAACAAGTATCCAGATCAGTGGACCCCGGCCAATGTGACGAGAAATTTCCCAAACTGCTCTCAGTAAGTTGGGCAAGCTTGTGGGATTACTCACAGCTCGGGAGCTGAAAGACCATCGTTGTGAACAAAGATTGCATTACAAGGGGTACATGAAACCTCATCACGGAACAAGATGTAAAACTAATCTCCACCAGGAACCTTCTCATGCCAGAGACATTGTTTTGGAAAGAAGAAAGCGTTGTCAAATACAATTCAACTCAGCTATCAAAAGATGACAATTCTATTTCTTCTTCGTCTTCCTCTTCTACTTCTTCTTCTACTGTGAACACATTTATGCGTCATTATAATGGTTATGGAAGGCCCCGGTATCATTGCAAAAGAATTAAATCCATAATTTCTCAACCGCCCGTGCCAGTGGCATCATCCGAATTAATATATCATCTCCCAAACAAAGAAAGGTAGCTGCAGTCTACATCATAACAGTCTCAGCACACGCCAAAAGACATAAGGTGAAATCGCACCGAAATTGAAGACAGCCATCAGTTTCCCGTCATACGATATCATCATTCATTGTAAGCAATCGGAATATCGAAAGACGATCAAAATGGATGAAACGCACGGCTCGCGGTGTGCACACAGCTCAGTAACTCCGGCAGTAAGTCGGATTTGGAATATGAGGGAAATGCAACAAGGAACACTTTTCAGACACAGCCTTTAACGGTTCCTGCGGCCTATCGGTCATATTGACCGGAAGTAGGAAGTGCCGGCTTAGGGATAAACGATCAGCCATCATGATACCGCAGCATACACAACAATGGATGCGCCCGATTAATCAAAAGAATGCAGCCAACAACGCAAAAAAAACACCGTAACGATTAATATCAAAGTGACTAACGCATAAATCTGCATTGGAGAGCTGAAATTAATCGGTCCCCAAATGCAAATCCTGCAGCAGTCGAGAGAACATGAACCACATTCCCCCATCTTGGAACCGGAAGACGTCATTATAAGTTCGAAGAAAGCGTTCGTCAGTTCCAGGTTGGTATCATAAACATACAGCTTGCCCCGTTACGGCAACGGTGTATCTACAGTTAAAATCTGAGACAAGTGCAGAGCCATGGAGTACGGGTTCGATCCTGCTTCGGACCATATATTGTTCTTTGTTTATTTCTGTTGCTGTTTATTTGTCATTTTTTCCGAGTGCTAACACATACCTTTTCCTTCTATTATTCCCAATTATTGCCTCGGAAGTTTCCCTATTTAATAATATTTATTTATAGTCGGATGTGTTGGGTCGAAAGGTTCAAAAACCCCAGTTTGCTGTAAATCACAATAAAACGCGTACCATCATCATCATTGAGCGCCGTCTCCGCATCGAATTTGGCTACCATAGAGCGCCATTCCACTCTGTCTCTTGCTTTGATGGTGCAGATTCTCATAGGCTGATTTGTCCATCTTTTGATGTTACTCGTCCATGTTAGTTTTGGTCTGCCTCTGCCTCTTTTACCTTGTATTTTCCCGCAATATTACTTTTATTACGCTAAAACGCGTATATCACCATTTTTTTTAGTGGAGGATGGGTGTGTACAATCAAACAGAGTAGACGCTAAGTTAATGCAACAGCAGCAGTTTAAAAAGATACCCAATGTACGTATAATTTAATTGTCATATTTCCATACTCTTGATTCATAGGTCCAACTTTTCTAATCCAAACCTGCATGACTCCAGAACCAACATCAATCACTAATTTATTTTTTACTAACAAGCAATGAGAGATCAGCATCACAAAGTGATTGACATGTCCAACATTCATGTTCAGGATTGTTGCATTTCTCTTCCACTTTTTATTTCAACTAATCTGAATCTGACGTCATTTGTGCGTGAGCGCACGTTTTGTTGAGCGCGTGCTATTTTTAGAGAATTGAAGTGGCTTATGGTTTCTCTGCTTGTAAATAAGGCTATTATTCTGGTATTTATCTGTGCCCCACCGTTAAGAAGGTGCATCCCCGCCTTCTTATTTAAGACTTCTTTCAAAAAACATTTTCTCAACTTGAGGAATTGAATTTTACATTGCTGACGTCATAGCACATAAAACTGAAGCTGTTAAATGGTAATCTCCTGACGAGAACTCGTCGAGAGCCAATAATTAGCAAGAGCAGCACTTTGTGCGTGACAAATCAATAAACAAAATTGTCCTTTACGTGATTACGAGTAAAAAAAAAGTAATGAGCATCATGAGACAAGAATTTATTTCCCCGTCCATTTCCCCTTCTCAAACAAAAAGAAAAAGAAGCAGTTAAAAGCACAATCGATATGATTTTCATAATAATAAAACAACTACAGTGTAATAATTCCCACATAATAAAACAGCTAAAAGCATGAAAAGTCCATATATTTTACAAAACAAACAAATCAATGAAACACAATAAAAGTGTTGAAGAGCATAAGAAATATAACAGTGCTAGTCGTTGGTGGTCACGAGACAAATACAGCAAGCTGATAAAAGCTAAAGCCACAATCACAGAAATAACCGAGCCTCAGTTGACTAAAATAATCCCTCGACTGTGGTCGAAAAAGATTCTGTTTTACCAAGAACGCGGCAAAGTTAAAAGTTAAAAATCCAAGGAACAAGAACAGTGCATTTAATGTTCTTTGATGTGTTCTAGCCACACTTCTTAAATCACTGTATCGACTTTTGCATAAAATAATAAGAAATGACAGATGTTGTCGAGGCTTCACGGTAATTGACAGGCGGTGGTCAAACAAGCAACCAATAGGTTGATAGACTCAGCAAGTCCCCAAGATAAACCACGTCTGTATTCAAGAATAGGCGTTGTCTTACCGGGAAACAAAAGGATTTTGGAGAACTTTTTCGCCCACGAAGCTCAAGGCATACATCAGAGAGAATGTAGTAGAAGAGGCTAGATATCTGGCTCAAGGCAGAAGATAGGATTAGGAGTTAGATAAAGAAAGAGTTCGCTCGAAGATTTTACAAGCAACAGCAATGAAAAGTCAGACTAAATTCAGAAACTAGTTCAGGCAGTAAGTTAGGAGTGAGGCCGTTAGATTAAAACAGGGAATCAGTTCAGAGGAAGAGGTATGTTTACAGCACTCGGAAAAAATGACAAATAATCAACAACAGAAAAATTATTTCTCTCTAGATTAAAACTGCTCGTTTAGAGATTTTGTGATATACATTTTGGACTCTGAACAATAGGACCTCAAGTTAGTACTGTATATATATATATATATATATATATATATATATATATATATATATATATATATATACATATATTGACAAAGAACTTTATTACGATCACGGAAGTTACTTGTGATAAACACCGCTTATAGGCTCTACAAAGTAGCGCTAAAGCAACGTTAAGATTGATAATAGAACCTTAGAACTTGTTGATTGTACTAGAGACATGTTGTCAAACCAAGTGTAAAAAAAAGTAAAGTACCCCCGTCACGCCAAGTGGTGTATAGGGAAATATAGTGTTAGTTACCCTATATTTTACAGACATTCAGTACATGATTTTTGGGTAATGTGGTCGGTATTACGCCCGTGCTGCTTTACTTTCCCAGAAAAATATCCGGTACCCATTTAAGGCTGGGTGAACCCGGAAGCCGTCGGTTGGGATCGAACACTACCCCTTGTCATTTGTAGACCAGTTCACTAACCACTGAGCTATCGCGGCTCCCTCAAACCAAGTGTAGATGTCAATAATAAAGATTGTGTTATATTTGTTCAAAATTATGATGATGAGTTATTTGTGCCTCTATAGATGAAATGAAAGTACGATTAAGATAGATAAACAAATATCAGATGATCAACAAGATAACTAAATAATAATAGCTACATTAACAAACAAGAACTCAATAACACTATAACCAGTGATGAAAAATGTAAAACTGAAATAAAAATAATGAATTGGAACGGCAAAAAGTAAATTTTATGTCATGAAAAATATACTAACATCAAAACAACTAATACCAGGGCTAAAACTAAGAATAGCTAAATGTTATATGTTCTCAATATTCCTTTATGGTGCAGAAACATGGACATTAGACAAGAAAACAGAACAGAAAATTGAAGCCTTTGAAATGTGGATTTATAGGAGAATATAAAGAGTTGCTTGGAAATAAGAGAAAACAATTAATAATATTTAAAAAAACTATCTTGACGACACATAGTACCATTGCTGGTGTATGTTTGGGGGGGGGGGGGCAACGATAGAACCCGAGGCATAAAGGCCGCTTGGTCAAGCAGTGGCCACGACGTGTGAGACTCATGACTTTTATTTCACCCCCGATAGAAAAAATCCTTTCTGTCTGCCGCGGACTTCGAACACCGTACGCGGGCTTTTCAGTCAGCGGAGCAGTGGTTTTAGCCGCATGGCCACGCGCACCTAAACAAATGATGAAGTCTTAAAACAAATTAAACTGAAAAGAGAACTACTAAACACAATTCAAACAAGACAAATGAGACTTGTGGAGCATGTTAAAGGATACAGCAGCCTATTAAAAGTAATCTTGGAGGGGAAAATACAGGGTGAAAGAGGCAGAGGCAGACCAAGACTAAGATGGACGAATAACATCAAAAGATGGACAAATCAGCCTATGACAACATGCACTATCAAAGCAAATCTGTAATATTTTGCATGATGTTGATATTGTCACTCAGCAGCACTATATCATCTGCAAAATCTAGATCTTCCATGTAATTATTATCATACCATTTAATATGATTATTGCATTTGCAACATTTACTCATTTTGTAATCGATGTTAATAGCAATGATGATAGTATACATCCCTGTTTGACTATTGTTTCAATTCGAAACCAGTCATTCATTCCCTCCTCTGTGCGAACTGCGCAAGTAAAGCCGTCATATTGGTCTTTTATAATGTTGGGAATTTTTGGTAGTAAATACATCTCCTGTCCAACTTTTTCAGCTGTCCGGCTATTTAAAAAAAAAAAAGATTCTAGAACCGAAACAAGACATTTAAACTGAACAACCATCAACAAAAAATCGGAGATTCGGACCGTGTTTCACGTCACGCTGATTCCCTACAATGTCAGTGGGATTTCCCCGTAACGATCACAAGCCAAAGTGGGAGTATAAAGAAAGATGTAATTACCAATCACCGCCTTGTGGGATCGATTGTGCCAAAATCACGTGTAATTGCAAACATGCTCGCGAGATCTTCATTTCGAGGACAGATCGACACTCCACACGGTTACCACTAGCAACAAGACGCTGGATTCGTCTGCAGCGTTATAATTACATTATCTCTGACTGAGGACAGAAGAAACAACCGGAAGTTCATCTTTTGTAGGCCTCGCCTCCTCGTGGAGACGTCTCTTTCACCAAACCTCTTCTAACGATGGATTAGGCCTACTGATTGCCTAAAGGATGTACCGGAACATGTGATGTCATAGGGAAGTGAATTTAGCATTAAACTTAACCGCGTCAGGCCATGCCATTTGGAAGGGAGGGGACGATAGGCACCACTCCTTCTCGCTATTATTTCCCTCCCTGGAAAATTAGGGAAAAAAGGGCCCCGTCACGCAATGCTTAGAATGGAGTATATCGTCTTAGTGTCCATATTTTTTAAATAGACCTTTGGCTCAATATTATAGTGGTAATGTGATTAGTATTACGCCGCCTGTGCGCTTTGCTTCCTTAGAAAACTCCGGTGCAAATTTTTTTTTTTTTTTTTTCTTTTTTTTTTGCGTTCGGCAGCTTTTTTTTTTTTTTTTTAACCTCTGACGAAGTCCCTAGTAACTGAATGTTACGTGTTAATCCGTTTTTTACATGGCAGCCGTGGCACTAGGGTCCCTCGCAGCACAGGCAGATAACTCCGCCTTCGGAGGTACTCATATTTTTTTTCCGTGCTGAGACGAGGGGTTGTTGCCGCAGACAGAAATCACAAATAAAACTCCCAACTGGTGCAGCCGGGATTTGAACACACAACCTTTCTGTCTCGATGCCGGCGGCTTGCCTCTAGACCAATCGGTCTCCCTCGGTACCCATTTAATGTACCTGCAAGCCATCGATCGTGTCTTGGCCTTCGTGGCAGAACTCACTAACTATCGAACTACCGCAGCTCCCACCCCTTCTCTCTCTCTTCTACCTTTTTAGCTCCCAGGGGAGCATATGTCTTCAACAAACACTTTCCAAGTGGTTCTGTTTGTTGCCATTCTTTAAGATCATTACATGTCTTCCCCATCATCTTCATCTTTGCTTCTATCTGTCTTCTCCAAGAATTCCTTGGTCTTCCTCTTTGTATTTTCCCCTGGGGATTCCAAAAAAGGGCCTGTTGTGTAATACTCTCAGTTGGCTTCCGTAGTGTGTGTCCTATCCAGCGCCATCGTCTTCGCTGTATCTCTTTATCCACTGGTGTTTGACTGGTACATTTCCATAATTCTATGTTCGTGATTTTGTCCTGCCATTTCCATCCTTTTATCCTGCGTAAGCATCCATTAATGAAACTATGTATCTTCGTGATTGTCAATTTTGTTGTTCTCCATGTTTCACAGCCATATAATAGGACCGCCTTAACATTTTTTTTACCACCCCTTGCTCAATAGGAAAAAGGTACCCATTTTTCAGTGTCCTCATCTGGTTAGACTGTAAGTGTTAGACCGGGATCACGTGCAGCTTGCGGTTTTTTTTATTTTGAAACCCTAAGAGCCTTTAATGTGTGCACCGCGCATAGATGAGCTATAAATTAGTTTTTAATTCAGGGATAGTTACATAGTATGCGTTATTAACGCATTCACCGTCAACTTAGGAACTATAATGTCTTTCCCAATCTGGAATCGTTACAAGTTGTGAATTCGTCCGCACAAAAGACTAACAACATGATGTCACAAAGAGTGACGTCACGATCTCGCTGCTTTTTTACATCCCAAAATATCCCTCCCCACCCCACTCAAAAAAAGTATATATATAAAATAGATAAATAAAATCCTCCATCACCAATCAGACAAATATATTTATTTCGTTCTTTTGGAAAGTGTTCCCCGTTTTAATATCTCTCTCTCTCTCTCTCTCTCTCTCTCTCTCTCTCTCTCTCTCTCTCTGCGATCAGTACTCAATCAGAGTAGGATTCCAGACTCCCACATGAAGTCAGCTGTCAGGTTAAGTGAGTTGATCGGCTCCACAGACAGAACATCACAATTAGAGTCTGCCGTTTCCACTCTGACTGAGCGCCCGTTAAAACGTTGCACTGTGTTCTGCGCCAGTGGCCCAGTGCATCCGATTTCAGCCAGCATTTTATTCAGGTTCGCTTTCCTTAGCCTTTGATTGTCCCCAATCTTCCTGCAAGCTTTAATATAAAAAAAAAATATAAATTCCGTTTTTAAAAAAATATTTTTATTTTTCATTTTTCTTGTGCGTGTCCGTTTTATTTTTGAAGCTGGCAGTTCACAAAATGCAGTCAATTGTGATTAATTGCTGCACATTGGAAGTTTGATGATTTTATCCAATTAAGCGACTGTACCAATTAGGCGATGGACATTTGTAAAAAGTAGGGAAGGTAAATAAACCTCGGGGATTCGAGGTTGGTCTCAAATAACCAGGCAGGCCAATTAACCGGATTTGTCATAAATGACTAATAAAATGGGAGGTGCATGAAAGCCCAACTAAACTTCAAAAACTCGATAAATGTGCGCCTTCGTTGTGCCAGAGTTAGCAGCAAAATCTGGTCAATTCTGTACACGCTCACACTCATACAGACACCAACACACGCCTACTCACCCACTCACGCACTTCGCTGACTCTATTCAGTTTCCTTGCAGTCTGGGCATTCCCATACCCGCTCCACAAACTGTCTTATCATTATTCGCATTGTATCATCATCATCATGATCATCATTGAGTGCTGTCTCCGCATCGAATGTTGGCTATCATGGAGCGCCATTCCATTCTGTCTCTTGCTTTGATGGTGCAGGTTGTCATAGGCTGGTTTGTCCACCTTTTGATGTTGCTCATCCATGTTAGTCTGAGCCTACCTCTGCCTCTTGTGTCTTGTATTTTCCCTTCCAAGATTATCTTTTGAAGGATGTTGCGTGTTTTAACATGCCCCAAAAATCTCATTCGTATTGTTTGAATTGTGTTTAGTAGTTGTCTTTTCATTTAGGGTGTTCTAAGATTTCATAATTTGTTTTATTTTCGATGTGTATGCAGACTGATTGTTCCTGTCAGGTGTTGATTGTAAATATATCTGCTTCCCCCGCCCAACCCCCAAGCACTTCGAAACGATCGAACCCCTTTTCCACCATTAGATTGCTTAACAAAAGTAAAGTAAATTGCCCCCGTCTCGTATAAATTTTACAGACCTTCGGCACATGATTTTTGGGGAATGTGGTCGTCGGTATCGCGTCCGTGCCGCTTTACTTTCCCAGAAATACATCCGGTACCCATTAAAGGCTGGGTGAACCAGAGGCCGTCGATTGAGTTCGAACCCTACCTCTTATCCTTTGTAGTCCAGTTCACTAACCACTGAGCTATCGCGGTTCCCTTTAGACTCTTACTCTTTCAATATATACATCATTGTCCTACCCGTTCTTTTCCTCCTCTCTTAAGGAATGGAGAACACGATGATGTTCTTTCTGTCCAAAGCAAGGCCACGCAGTGTCAGATTTGCCAGCGATCTTGTCGGCTATTTCGTTGCCATGGACGCCAGAAGGACTGTACACCCACGTTTTCGCGCTAAGTTTAGAGTCACCCAAGAGCTGCATCTACTCCTGCCGCAGAGACTGTCAAATCTTCTGTAGCACACTTTACTATTGGGGGCCTCGGTAGCCTAGTTGGGAAAATCACCCGGCTCGGTTACCGACGTTCGGACAACCCGTGTTCGATTCCCGCTGGGAGCAGTGTGAATTGTATTCGTGGTTGGAACAAAAAAAAATACCCCCACGCTCGACCCAGCAGTTGGCTGAAATGGGTACCAGGGTGTTACCCTGGGAAGGTGAGGAATGTCGCCTTGCATCGTGAATTCCGATGCTTGAAACGACACTATCCAGAAAGCGGCCGAGCGAATATGGGTGGAAACTCACATGCTAAGACGCCGGTTCAAGTCTCGTACTTGACCTTTACCTTACTTTGCTATTTGGGTCTAGCATTTATTATGATCCTGCACTTCCTGATAGGGTGTCCGGTTAGCGCAATCGATAGGCGGTTGGCTTACCACGGCAACAGCGGGGTTCGTACCCTGGCGAGGACACCTGGTTTTACTAATTCCCTAAAAATTAGTGGGAGCCGCGATAGCTCAGTGGTTAGTGAACTGGACTACTACGGACAAGGGGTAGGTTCGATCCCAACCGACGGCTCCGGGTTCACCCAGCCTTAAATGGGTACCGGATTTTTTCTGGGAAAGTAAAGCTGCACGGGCGTAATACCGACCACATTACCCCAAAAATCATGTGCTGAAGGTCTGTAAAATATAGGGTCACTAACACCATATTTCCCTATACGCCACTTGGCGTGACGGGGGTACTTACTTTTTTTACTTACTTCCTGATAGGTAACAAATGTTTTCCAAGCTGTCATGTTCTGTGCCATTCTTTTGTGTCATGCATATATTGCTATCTGTATATATTTGTGTTGTGTTTTCTGGCTTGGGTTTATGTGTTTTATTTGTAACGTTTGTTAGTTACACCTGACGATACCATTCGGACAACACTTAAAAGGTTACACAACACTGCTCCTGGTCCAGATGCTGTTCGGTACGATGACATAGGCGATTTAGCTGACGACGACTTGACAAAACTGGCCAATGAGTTTAATGCCAGCATTCGGAGTGGCCAGATTATGGAGGAGTGGCTACACAGCTACTTACTACCGCTACCGAAGCCAAACAAGGACCATTCTCAGATCAGTGCCTACAGAATCATCACAATGCAGAACACTGCGGGTAAGCTGCTGGAGAAAATAGTTGCCCGTGTCCTCACCTGTCACTTTGAACAGAAACACGCATTCCCACCCACACTCGGAGGTTATAGATATAACAAAGAGACATGGCTCAATGCGGCAGTCTTTACCTATGACGTCTTCGAAGGCTTCCACAGACGAGAGGAGACATGTGCTGCTGCTATAGATCTGGAGGATGCATATAATAGGGTACCATTTGAATATCTCATGCATATGCTCCTCAAATTGGCGGTGCACCCCTTCCTCATTAGATGGATCGCCGCGGCACTGTTTCAGAGAAAGATGATACTCAGATGTGGAAGTTGGTCTTCCGAACCAACATCCATTTGTCCAGGACTGCCACAAGGCTCACCATTGTCACCAGTTCTATTTAACGTGTACACAATAACGATCACGGAACAAGAGCTGGATGGGAGGGGAAGAACTATGACTTTTGCTGATGATATTCTGGTATATCGATAGGGAAGAGACACACGGGGAATCGCCTCCACAATGCACGACGAACTCGATCGCATTTCTTCCTGGTGTGGGGTTTCAGGTGCCTTGGTTAATCCTAATAAAGCATCAGTTTCATGGTTCTCCCTTAACAATCATATCGTTAATACGACCACACCGGTAGTACGAATGGGAGCTGATGAGGTGACCAGGGACAAGTTGATGGCATACATCGGAGTTAAGTTTGATCGCAGTCTGTGTTTTCGGGACCACGTCGACCATGTGATAACAAAATCCGGCAAAGGATTAGCCGCATGAAGGTCATGGCGGCTGTCAACATCGAGCAGAGGCTACTTACTCTCCTGTTCCAGGGATTAGTCCTCGTACCAATCGAGTATGCCCTAGCAATTCTTACTGTCAGTACGACTCAAACTGATAGGCTGGAGAAAATATAAAATGAAGCCATGCGCATTATCGTAGGATATACGAGGGCCACTCCCTGTGTAGCAATGAGGTATCTTCTTGACTTTCCAACCATGGATGACAGAATCAAGATCTGGAGAGCACGAGCATACTTGAAGATTAGTACAGATAAAGAGCATCCATTGCACCACGTGCTAAACACAGTGAAAGGTGCCAGGTTAAAAAGAGGCAAATCATGGGTGGGCCGAGCAGAAGATGTCATCGAACAGGTCTGTGGACTTACCAATATCAGCGTTGGTGAGGAATGGATACTGGTGCCTGCGTCATTCAAGGGAACTTTCTCGTGTATTGTCACACTCGACAGGAAAAGTAGGGAACAGAACCCGGTTGTGGTTAATGCTGAGGTCAACGGTCTCATCTGCGATAACACCGACGAGGAAGATACATACGGATCTGTAATACGACACCAAAGAAGTGCATGGGCATTTACAGCACGCTCGGCAGGCAGAATAGTCAAGGAAGACAGTTGTGCATACGTCATGACCACGAGTAGCATGACAATGGAGGTGATGGCAGTGACCAAGGCATTCAAATGGTTAGAGTCACAAGACTACACCCACGCATGTATACTGAGTGATTCGATGAGCATGATAAAAAAAGTGGAGACGGGCTCTGTACGCATGCAATGGGTAGAGTCGTTGCAGAGATCCAAAATATGTAGGGTCACCTTTGTCTATGTCCCTGGACATGCGGGAGTACGGGGAAATGAAAGAGCGGACAGGTTGGCTAGCTGCGCTGTCGTTGAGGACGGATAACCAGTGGATCGGGCGGACATCATCAATGCCCTCCGAGATGTGGGAAGAGCACAGGACTTCGACAAACACAGATCCACGTCACTTCTTCGGGTGATGGAAATGGGAGTTAAGTTGGGCACAGCCAGAAATGAAAAACTTAGTGGCCGTGTAAGAAGACTTATCAACCAACATAGAACTGGAGTCGTCAGTCGCTGGACACTGCGGGACTTGCTGAGGAGGGGATCTGAGCACCTATGGACATGTTCGGAGTGCAATGATGATGACCTGTAAATAACTCAATAACTCAATAACCTGATGAAGTATTTTGCCGAAGAGTTGTAGTTTGTCTTATCTTTCTGTCAGTTAAGCTGCTCTGTTCTATTTTACGTTTATTTTATTTTGCTAGAACAATTGTAAACTTGTGTTCATTTTCAAGAAAATTAGATGATCCATGCCAATAACTCATCATCTTCATGTGCCATATCGGTTGCGTAGGCGCTCATGTCCTTTCGCAAATTACAATCTACAATGCATCGAGTGCATTCTATAAATTCTGTTATTGACCGTTTTCCGCGCAACGACACCAAGCTATCTAGTATATTCTCTCTTTGTTATCCATGATGTCTCTTTCCCTGTATTTTGCCAGTTGTAATTAAAAATTGTGAACTATACCGATATTTAAGTGGAATATGATTTATTCTTCTTTGTGTCGTGTGTTCGCGGTTCGATAGACAAGCACATGGTTCGACAATAATGGCGCCGGCCGAGTGTGTTCAACCAGTATGTGAAAAGTCTGTGACGGTGGATGGGGCGGAAAAATTAGAATAATCAACGGCCCAGAAAGCGAAATTCAGCAAAGTGTGTGGTACACATGAGGCATACTCAGAACACGAAAGACGAATATGGCAGAACACCGTGAAATAGATTGGAGCCTCATCTCGTAACATTCCAAAGAAAGCCATGGAGAGAAATTATAAACCTAAGCTCATCATCAAGTACCGGGCCTACTGGCGTAGGTGATCATGTCTCTCCACAATTTTCGATCTCGGCAGCTATTTATCATTTCTGTTGTTGACCTTCTGCCAAGCCATTCTCTTAAGCTGTCTGTTATTTTTCCTCTTAGCTTCCCACTATCTCTACGTCCCTCAGTTTCCAGTTGTTACAATATATTCCAGTTGTTCTCTTCTCATTACATGGCCAAAAAATGATGATTGTCTCTTCCTAATAATGGAAATTAGCTCTCTTTTTGCTTTGACCTCTCTCAGAACTTTTTCATTACTCTTCTTAGCTGTACATGGTACTCTCAACATTATTCTGTAAAACCACATTTCTGCAGACTCCAGTGATTTTCTTGTCTGTTGTCCTATTGTCCATGATTCGCATCCATATGTTAAGACTTGCTCTATATTACATTTAAGAACTCTTTTTCTTGTTTCTATTGTCAAAAATGAATTGCATAATACCTTCCTCATTTTTTGGAAAGCTGCTTTTGCCTGAGCCATTCTGCATCTCACCTATTTTGTACATCTTCCGTCTGAGGTTTACAAAGTTCCCAAATATTTAAATTCATTTACCTGTTTTAATATTGTTCCACTTGTCTTTATTTTGCACTGAGGTGATGTCTTTTTCTTTGTTGTTACCATTACCTCTGTCTTTTTTTTTTTTTTTTAGATATGCTGATGATACTGTACTACTAGCGGAAAATCCTAAAGATCTACAATTGCTTAATGAAATAAATATGACAAGCAAAAAATATGGACTAGATATGAATATCAAAAAGACTAAAACTATGATCATAAACAAAGAAAATTCTCAAGACCTACAATTAAATATCAAAGTGAAATGAATACATCTAGAGACAGTTCAGAACTACCTGGGACTTACTATAACCAGTGATGGAAAATGTACAACTGAAATAAATAAAAGAATAGGTATGGCAAAAAGTAATTTCAATGCCATGAAAAATATACTAACATCAAAACAAATAACACCAGGGCTAAAACTAAGAATAGCAAAATGTTACATCTTCTCAATATTCCTATATGTTGCAGAAACATGGACATTAGACCAGAAAACAGAAAAGAAAATTGAAGCCTTTGAAATGTGGATTTATAGAAGATTAGGTAGAATTGGATGGAAAGAAAAGAAAACAAACGAGGAAGTTTTAAAACAGCTAAAATGAAAAGATAACTACTAAACACAATTAGAGCAAGACAAATGATATTTTTGGATCATGTTAAAACACACAACAGCATAATAAAAGTAATATTGGAAGGGAAAATACAAGGTAAAAGAGGCAGATGCAGACCAAAACTAACATGGACGAGTAAGATCAAAAGATGGACAAGTCAGCCTATGACAATCTGCACCATCAAAGCAAGAAACAGAGCGGAATGGCGCTCCGTGGTAGCCAACCTTCGATGTGGAGACGGCACTCAATGATGATGAACTAAAAATTCCAACTTTCCTCTTCTCATAATGTATGTTATGCCCAACAAATGTTGATTGCTACTTTTTGATGCTTTTTAGGAGCTCTCTTTTTTGTGACGCTTTTTTTTTTGAGAGAGAGAGAATTTCCTCATCGGTCTTTTTAGCTGTGTAGAGAGCTCTCAACAATCTTCTGAGAAGTCCCCTGTAATTACTTATCATTACCTGCAGCAGAGCCACCAATATTCTGGGTAAACAACTGCTTGGTGACGAAACATGAACTTCCGGTGGTGTAGTCATCTGTGTATCGTTCTTTTTTCTCATCTCCCCTCTTACACAATCATCACCATTCTCTCTAACATCTCTCTCCTTTTAACTCCCCCTTCTATCCTCCACACCGTTTCTCTACCTCTATCTCTCTCACTTCTAAACTCTTCTCCCACTTTCTCTCTCGTTTAAATCCTCTATTTCGCCAACCCTCGTATTCCTCCCTATCTAGACAACCACATACGTCACAGATACCCTCAACTCGTGACTTCCCGGCATTCATCGTCCCCTGAATCCTCTTACTTTGATCACCGTCCCAACTGGCAAGTAATCCGTCCTGACAAACGTCGTTAAAGTAACCTAGTTTCCCTTAAACCCTCAGGTAACATAAACCACATCTTTATTACCTGTTTTAACGCAACATATATCCCCCCCCCCATTTTCTTTTCAGTTCGCCAAGGGAATTGTAAGTACATCATAGCATTGTTACCTGTCTCATGCAGTTCCCAGATAATGCCTACACAGTGATACAGAAAAGTATTGATCCTCTTTCCGTCTTCTTTTAGATCTTCTTAAGGATGTGCTGTAGCAGCGGTTTAGTGGTCTGATCTTATTGTTTCCTCTACCATAAATAGGTCATGGATAATATTTTAGATCGGGAACGTTGGCCTGGAAAGTGCTGTTGTTCACATTTTTCAAAATTCTGTAAATTGACAAATACTATAATCACTCACAATAATCATCCTCGAGGCCTGACACATTTTTCGTTCTTTTTCTTCTGTTTACAGCCTTCCATTGGGGTTTTTTGAGTGACACACAAAACGTCACATTTTTGTGTCTACAATAAATATTTATGCACCAACCATACTTTTAGTGGCCAATGCTTGTAACAAAAAAGATCACAGATTTTGCAAAGAGCCGGTACTGGGGTGAAACGTTACTCCTACAAGGTATGGTGACAGCTTTACAAAAAGGAACACAGCAAAATACGGACGTTTCGGCCAACATTCGGGATTCTTTAGAAAACGAGAATAACATCAACACACGATGAAATACAGATAAACTCTACTACATCTATAATGATCGGGACAGATAGTCAAGGAGAAGTAAACAGGGGGATTGAAGATAAAATAATGAAACAAGAGAGCGATATATATATATATATATATATATATATATATATATATATATATAGAGAGAGAGAGAGAGAGAGAGAGAGAGATGTTACATGTTGGAGGATATATAATATTGAAGTCTTACAGTTTCTGAGGGCATAAATGTTCATTTTTTAAAAAAAGCACAAGAGTTTTTATTTTTATTTTAAGATACAGCCTCTTCTGTTCATGTTAAATGTATAATAGAAGAAGCACGTGTATCTTATCTCATGGGAAGAAAACACACAAATAAATAAATGTACTAAAGTATCAATGAGAAACAACTGTGAAGAAGGCGTTGATACATTGAGTCGCTAGTTTACGAAGAAGCCGCAGTATCTACATCTTTCGGCCCGTCTCACATCCGACCTCGACATTGGTAGATTTGCTTTACAATTTTTCCAAGGTGAGGCTATTTGTTGTCCTCCCGTTTGTAACTTTTAACTACCAAGGATTTTTTAACGTGCGCGAGCGCACACAAGACCTACTGTTTTTCTCCGTTATCCAAGTGGGCTAGACATCGCATCCCAGAGACCAGGTGAGGGTAAAGCACACGTAGAAACTACTGATTTCAAATAAAAAAAAATTTTCCACCACATATGACGGGATTCAAACCGGAAACCTCCTCTTTTCTCTCTCTTTCTCTTTACGAGACTTGAACCGGCGTCTTAGCACACGAGTTTACACCCATATGTACTCGGCCGCCTATCCAGAAATGTTCGGATATTTCTGTATATGTCGCCTCAAGCATCGAAACTCAGATGCGAAGCGACATTCCTCACCTTCCCAGGATAATACCCTGGTACCCATTTCTGTCAACGGCTGGGTCGACCGGAGGGTTTTTTTTTTTTTTCCAACCACGAGTACAATTCACACTGCTCCCAGCGGGAATCGAACACGGGTTGTCTGAACGTCGGTAGTCTAGTCGGGTGGTTTTCCCAACTAGGCTACCGAGGCCCTCCTGTCCGAGGTAGATGTCATTCCTCTAGACCACCTGTTCCCACTTTTTATGTCTTTCACTCAGCACATCCACGACCCACAGGTACTTCTGTTTTTCTTTGTTTTTGTTTAAAACACCTCCATCTTCTATTCTCCGTCCTAGACACCTATATCTTCTATTCTCCGTCCTAAACACCTCTATCTTCTATTCTCCGTCCTAGACACCTATATCTTCTATTCTCCGTCCTAAACACCTCTATCTTCTATACTCCGTCCTAGACACCTATATCTTCTATTCTCCGTCCTAAACGCCTCTATCTTCTATTCTCCGTCTCAGACACCTCTAACTTCTATTCTCCGTCTCAGACACCTCTAACTTCTATTCTCCGTCTCAGACACCTCTAACTTCTATTCTCCGTCTTAGACACCTCTAACTTCTATTCTCCGTCTCAGACACCTCTAACTTCTATTCTCCGTCTCAGACACCTCTAACTTCTATTCTCCGTCTCAGACACCTCTAACTTCTATTCTCCGTCTCAGACACCTCTAACTTCTATTCTTCGTCTCAGACACCTCTAACTTCTATTCTCCTTCTCAGACACCTCAATCTTCTATTCTCCGTCTCAGACATCTCTATCTTTTATTCTCCTTCTCAGACACCTCAATCTTCTATTCTCCGTCTCAGACACCTCAGTCTTTTATTCTCCGTCTCAGACACCTCTAACTTCTATTCTTCGTCTCAGACACCTCAATCTTCTATTCTCCTTCTCAGACACCTCAATCTTCTATTCTCCGTCTCAGACATCTCAATCTTCTATTCTCCTTCTCAGACACCTCTAACTTCTATTCTCCTTCTCAGACACCTCAATCTTCTATTCTCCGTCTCAGACACCTCAATCTTCTATTCTCCTTCTCAGACACCTCAATCTTCTATTCTCCTTCTCAGACATCTCAATCTTCTATTATCCTTCTCAGACACCTCAATCTTCTATTCTCCTTCTCAGACACCTCAATCTTCTATTCTCCTTCTCAGAAACCTCAATCTTCTATTCTCCGTCTCAGACACCTCAATCTTCTATTTTCGTCTCAGACACCTCAATCTTCTATTCTCCTTCTCAGACACCTCAATCTTCTTTTCTCCTTCTCAGACACCTCAATCTTCTATTCTCCGTCTCAGACATCTCAATCTTCTATTCTCCTTCTCAGACACCTCTAACTTCTATTCTTCTTCTCAGACACCTCAATCTTCTATTCTCCGTCTCAGACACCTCAATCTTCTATTCTCCTTCTCAGACACCTCAATCTTCTATTCTCCTTCTCAGACACCTCAATCTTCTATTCTCCTTCTCAGACACCTCAATCTTCTATTCTCCGTCTCAGACACCTCAATCTTCTATTCTCCTTCTCAGACACCTCCATCTTCTATTCTCCTTCTCAGACACCTCAATCTTCTATTCTCCTTCTCAGACATCTCAATCTTCTATTCTCCGTCTCAGACATCTCAATCTTCTATTCTCCTTCTCAGACACCTCAATCTTCTTTTCTCCTTCTCAGACACCTCAATCTTCTATTCTCCGTCTCAGACACCTCAATCTTCTATTCTCCGTCTCAGACATCTCAATCTTCTATTCTCCTTCTCAGACACCTCAATCTTCTATTCTCCTTCTCAGACACCTCAATCTTCTATTCTCCGTCTTAGACATCTCAATCTTCTATTCTCCTTCTCAGACATCTCAATCTTCTATTCTCCTTCTCAGACACCTCAATCTTCTATTCTCCTTCTCAGACACCTCAATCTTCTATTCTCCGTCTCAGACATCTCAATCTTCTATTCTCATTCTCAGACATATCAATCTTCTATTCTCCTTCTCAGACACCTCAATCTTCCTTTCTCCTTCTCAGACATCTCAATCTTCTATTCTCCTTCTCAGACACCTCAATCTTCTATTCTCCGTCTCAGACATCTCAATCTTCTATTCTCCTTCTCAGACACCTCAATCTTCTATTCTCCGTCTCAGACATCTCAATCTTCTATTCTCCTTCTCAGACATCTCAATCTTCTATTCTCATTCTCAGACATCTCAATCTTCTATTCTCCGTCTCAGACATCTCAATCTTCTATTCTCCTTCTCAGACACCTCAATCTTCTATTCTCCTTCTCAGACATCTCAATCTTCTATTCTCCTTCTCAGACACCTCAATCTTCTATTCTCCGTCTCAGACACCTCAATCTTCTATTCTCCGTCTCAGACACCTCAATCTTCTATTCTCCTTCTCAGACACCTCAATCTTCTATTCTCCTTCTCAGACACCTCAATCTTCTATTCTCCTTCTCAGACACCTCAATCTTCTATTCTCCGTCTCAGACACCTCAATCTTCTATTCTCCTTCTCAGACACCTCAATCTTCTATTCTCCTTCTCAGACACCTCAATCTTCTATTCTCCTTCTCAGACATCTCAATCTTCTATTCTCCGTCTCAGACATCTCAATCTTCTATTCTCTTCTCAGACACCTCAATCTTCTTTTCTCCTTCTCAGACACCTCAATCTTCTATTCTCCGTCTCAGACACCTCAATCTTCTATTCTCCGTCTCAGACATCTCAATCTTCTATTCTCCTTCTCAGACACCTCAATCTTGTATTCTCCGTCTCAGACACCTCAATCTTCTATTCTCCTTCTCAGACACCTCAATCTTCTATTCTCCGTCTCAGACACCTCAATCTTCTATTCTCCGTCTCAGACATCTCAATCTTCTATTCTCCTTCTCAGACATCTCAATCTTCTATTCTCCTTCTCAGACACCTCAATCTTCTATTCTCCTTCTCAGACACCTCAATCTTCTATTCTCCGTCTCAGACATCTCAATCTTCTATTCTCCTTCTCAGACATATCAATCTTCTATTCTCCTTCTCAGACACCTCAATCTTCTATTCTCCGTCTCAGACATCTCAATCTTCTATTCTCCTTCTCAGACACCTCAATCTTCTATTCTCCGTCTCAGACATCTCAATCTTCTATTCTCCTTCTCAGACATCTCAATCTTCTATTCTCATTCTCAGACATCTCAATCTTCTATTCTCCGTCTCAGACATCTCAATCTTCTATTCTCCTTCTCAGACACCTCAATCTTCTATTCTCCTTCTCAGACATCTCAATCTTCTATTCTCCTTCTCAGACACCTCAATCTTCTATTCTCCGTCTCAGACTCTCAATCTTCTATTCTCATTCTCAGACATCTTTATCTTCTTATACTAAATTTAACTCAAACACTTCCACCTTCTATTCTCCTTCTTAGACACTTCAATTTTTATTAATCTCTGTCTCACATTTGTCTATATTTATATTTTCAGCCTCATAGTTTTTATTTATCTTTTCTCTAATATTTATTTTTTTCTATTCTTCTTTCTAACAAGTCTGTTTTCATAATTCTCCATCACTGGCACGTCTTTTTCTCCTAGGTGACTGACTTGGTTGATCTATAATTTTTAACTGTCCCTTCTCTACTCTTCGATTTAATTTTTCTATAACCCAATTCTTCTGTTATTTCAGACTTCGACTCCAGCCAAAATTCACTTCAATCCTCTCTCCTTCTCTCTCTCTCTCTCTCTGTCCATCTCTAGCTCAAATTAATACAATGTCCCCTGTTAGAGTGCAACGACTTCTCTCAGCGTCCTCGCCGTTACTCGTCTCCACTTTTACTCGCGCTGACAGCCTCTTGAAAGGTAAAAACTGGATTTTAATGCACGCGGCAGTTCGCCCAGGCAAGAGGCTTATCTGGGTCAGTTATGTGTCACAGGTTGGGGCGGGTTTGCCAATTTCTCGCGACACGGGAGATGGGAGTTGTGTTTTCTCCTGTTATAAACAGCGATTTGTCTCTGGCCGACCAAATAAAGCGTCAGTGTGTAGAAAACATGACGACTCATTCTCGCACCGACCAGCCTTTCCATAAAGAACGACGAATTCGTGTTGTCATGACTACAGATGTTAGAATATACGAAACTACCGATTTAGGTACAGTTGTTTTAGTTTGATATCCTTTCTGGGAATTTAATTCCATGTTGTGCATGAACTCACTGTACTGTGTTCTGTGAAATACATGGATTGTATTCGAGTTAGTGTGTTCAGTGGTTCCGCGTGAGAGTGTATATAATAATGGTGTTAATTTTAGTTGCCGAATATTGAGACGTGTTTAATTTCCTCAGCTTGGTCAGCGTCTACAAAAAGTAAAGTATATAATGTGTTGTCTCATGTGTAGTGTATGATGTGTTGTTTTGGTCGTACATTAGTTTTTTGTTTGTAAAGTAAGCAAGACAAGATTATCTCTGCTACTGGGTCTACAACAATCAACCAATATCCAACCATGCTCACACTCACCTGTTCCTCTTCTGTAGCTTATCATCTATAATTTATTCACACCTCAAAGAGATCTCATTTCCAATATTAGGAAGAAACAATCATCATTTTTTGGTCATGAAATGAGAAGAGAACAACTGGAATATATTGTAACAACTGGGAAAATTGTAGGAATAAAGAGATAGAGGAAAGCAAAGAGAAAAGATACCAGACAGCTTAAGACTGAGAGAAGGCTTGGCAGAAGGTCAACAACAAAAATAATAAATAATTGGAGAAATCGAAAGTTGTGGAGAGACACGATCACCTACGCCAGCAGGCTTTGTACTTTATGATGATGATAAGATGTTAAAATAATAATTAATGAATTACACATATACATTTTTAAAGCAAATTATGTATATCAATATATGTATTTATATTGTCACAATACAATTAATTCAGGAATTAATGTACAATTTTCTTCTTTTCTTTCTTCATTCACTTTCTTTCTTCACTTCCTTTTCGGGTGTCGAGAGAGATACAAAGTTATGGTTTTCACCCTTTTTAGCGGTTTCAATAATTGTTGTCAAATGATGTAGTCTTTCGTTAATCTTGTCTGTCCATCTTACTCTGGGGATTGCTTCCTGTTCCGTCTTCTAGCTTCTCATCTTTTAACATATAATAAATAATGTACAACTAACGGTTTTATTTTCAGTGTTTTATAAAATGATGGAAGGAAAGGGGGTTTAAAGCTGGGAAACTATTATGACGATATATACGGTGTTAGTGTCCTTGTTTTTCGACGATACAAGCATTTTTTAGGTAGCATGGTCAAAAATACGCCAGTGCCGTATTTCTTGACCTAAAAATGATCTCTCCAGAGATTAGAATCGTCGATTGAATCGAATCAAATCTCTTGCCGTTATCAGGCCGGTTCACTAGCCAGTGTTCTCTTATCTCGGTTCCCTGATAAATAGAAAAACGGCGTTAAAGTAGGCGGACTTTTATTTTAATAGCATGAAAGTGGAATGAGAGAGAGAGAGAGAGTTGGGGGAGTGACAAATACAAAGAGTAAGAGAGAGAGAGAGAGAGAGTTGGGGGAATGAGAAAAGCAAAGAGAAAAGAGAGAGAGAGAGAGAGAGTTGGGGGAGTGACAAATACAAAGAGAAAAGAGAGAGAGAGTTGGGGGAATGAGAAAAGCAAAGAGAAAAGAGAGAGAGAGAGAGTTGGGGGAGTGACAAATACAAAGAGTAAAGAGAGAGAGAGAGAGAGAGAGAGAGTTGGGGAATGAGAAAAGCAAAGAGAAAAGAGAGAGAGAGAGAGAGAGTTGGGGGAGTGACAAATACAAAGAGAAAAGAGAGAGAGAGTTGGGGGAATGAGAAAAGCAAAGAGAAAAGAGAGAGAGAGAGAGTTGGGGGAGTGACAAATACAAAGAGTAAAGAGAGAGAGAGAGAGAGAGAGAGAGAGTTGGGGGAATGAGAAAAGCAAAGAGAAAAGAGAGAGAGAGAGAGTTGGGGGAGTGACAATACAAAGAGAAAAGAGAGAGAGTTGGGGGAATGAGAAAAGCAAAGAGAAAAGAGAGAGAGAGAGAGTTGGGGGAGTGACAAATACAAAGAGTAAAGAGAGAGAGAGAGAGAGAGAGTTGTGGGAGTGAGAAAAGCAAAGAGAAAAGAGAGAGAGAGAGAGAGTTGGGGGAGTGACAAATACAAAGAGAAAAGAGAGAGAGAGTTGGGGGAATGAGAAAAGCAAAGAGAAAAGAGAGAGAGAGAGAGTTGGGGGAGTGACAAATACAAAGAGTAAAGAGAGAGAGAGAGAGAGAGAGAGAGTTGGGGGAATGAGAAAAGCAAAGAGAAAAGAGAGAGAGAGAGAGAGTTGGGGGAGTGACAAATACAAAGAGAAAAGAGAGAGAGAGTTGGGGGAATGAGAAAAGCAAAGAGAAAAGAGAGAGAGAGAGAGTTGGGGGAGTGACAAATACAAAGAGTAAAGAGAGAGAGAGAGAGAGAGAGTTGGGGAATGAGAAAAGCAAAGAGAAAAGAGAGAGAGAGAGAGAGTTGGGGGAGTGACAAATACAAAGAGAAAAGAGAGAGAGAGTTGGGGGAATGAGAAAAGCAAGAGAAAAGAGAGAGAGAGAGAGAGTTGGGCAATGAGAAAAACAAAGAGAAAAGAGAGAGAGAGAGAGAGAGAGATGTGGGAGTGAGAAATACAAAAAGAAAAGAGAGAGAGAGAGAGTTGTGGGAGTGAGAAATACAAAGAGAAAAGAGAGAGTTGTGGGAGTGAGAAATACAAAGAGAAAAGAGAGAGAGAGAGAGAGAGAGTTTGGGGAGTGACAAATACAAAGAGTAAAGAGAGAGAGAGAGAGAGAGTTGGGGAATGAGAAAAGCAAAGAGAAAAGAGAGAGAGAGAGAGAGTTGGGGGAGTGACAAATACAAAGAGAAAAGAGAGAGAGAGTTGGGGGAATGAGAAAAGCAAAGAGAAAAGAGAGAGAGAGAGAGTTGGGGGAGTGACAAATACAAAGAGTAAAGAGAGAGAGAGAGAGAGAGAGAGTTGGGGGAATGAGAAAAGCAAAGAGAAAAGAGAGATAGAGAGAGAGTTGGGAGAGTGACAAATACAAAGAGAAAAGAGAGAGAGAGTTGGGGGAATGAGAAAAGCAAAGAGAAAAGAGAGAGAGAGAGAGAGTTGGGCAATGAGAAAAACAAAGAGAAAAGAGAGAGAGAGAGAGAGATGTGGGAGTGAGAAATACAAAAAGAAAAGAGAGAGAGAGAGAGTTGTGGGAGTGAGAAATACAAAGAGAAAAGAGAGAGTTGTGGGAGTGAGAAATACAAAGAGAAAAGAGAGAGAGAGAGAGTTGTTGGAGTGAGAAATACAAAGAGAAAAGAGAGAGAGAGAGAGTTGGGGGAATGAGAAAAAACAAAGAGAAAAGAGAGAGAAAGAGTTGTGGGAGTGAAAATACAAAGAGAAAAGAGAGAGAGAGAGAGTTGTGGGAGTGAGAAATACAAAGAGAAAAGAGAGAGAGAGAGAGTGTGGGAGTGAGAAATACAAAGAGAAAAGAGAGAGAGTTGAGGGAATGAGAAAAACAAAGAGAAAAGAGAGAGAAAGAGTTGTGGGAGTGAGAAATACACATAGAAAAGTGAGAGAGAGAGAGAGAGAGAGTTGGGGGAGTGAGAAATGCAAAGAGAGAGAAAGAGAAAGTTGGGGAGTGAGAAAGACAAAGAAAAAAGACAGAGGCAGAGAGAGATGGGGTAGTGAGAAATGCTAAGAGAAACGACGGAAAGAGAGAGAGAACTTGGAGGAATGAAAAATACAAAGAGAAAAGACTTAAAGAAAAGACAGAGAGAGAGAGAGGCGGGGAGCATGAAATTCAAAGAGAAAACAGACAGAGAGAGTTGGGGAGTTAGAAATACAAAGAGTGGGAGAGAGAGAGGTGGGGGAGTGAGAAATACAAAGTGAAACGACGGAAAAAGAGAGAGAGAACTTGGAGGAGTGAGAAATACAAGAGAAAAGACAGAGAGAAAATACAAAGATATATATATATAGAGAGAGAGAGGGTGGGGGGGGGGGTAGTATAAAATGCAAAGAGAAAACAGAGAGCGAGAGAGAGAGAGTTGGGGGAGTGAGAAATACAAAGAAAAAGACACAGAAACAGGTGCCGAGAGTGAGAAATACAAAGAGAAAAGATAGAAAGAAAGGTGGAGGTAATGAGAGATACAAATAGAAAGACAAAGATATAGACAGAGAGATAGCGAGAAAGTCTCCGGTAATGTTAAAAACCTGAAACTATCGCTAGGACAGACTTAACGAAAATAGATTATTATGCTTTCTTCTAATATTAATATCTGCACTTTTAACCATTGTCTTTATCACAGCCACTTTTTCAAACAATTAATTACTGTGAAATTACCGACAGTTATTTCTAAATCATCAAATTAACTCACTAAAACAGCACAGCCCGCAAGGAAGACTGTGTCTCTTAACTTCGTTTACAAAATAAGGATTACTAACTCTTGTCTTCACATCGAGCCGAGTCTATGAAATTGTTCACAATTGATTCAAAATATGAGAAATAAGTAGATAACGTTTTTATTGTCTCAAAGCTTGTGAAATTGTAATTTCCTGTAATTTTCTGTTCTAATTGTCAACTTTCTATTCTGAAATATCACTTAAGTTCCCCTCTAATTGTCACATCTCGCTTCTCAAACATCATTTAAGTTCCCCCTCATCTCTATCTACTCAAACATCATTTCGGCTCGCCTCATCTCTATCTACTCAAACAGCATTTAAGTTCGTCCTCATCTCTATCTACTCAAACATCATTTAAGTTCATCCTCATCTCTATCTACTCAAACATCATTTAAGTCCCTCCTCATCTCTATTTACTCAAACATATTTATGTTCGTATCATCTCTATCTACTCAAACATCATTTAAGTCCCTCCTCATCTCTATCTACTCAAACATCATTTAAGTCCCTCCTCATCTCTATCTACTCAAACATCATTTAAGTTCTTCCTCATCTCTATCTACTCAAACATCATTATGGTGCTCGTAAACCTGGGAAGGCCGACCATCTAAGGGCAGAATCCCCCGACAGAAAGATCAACTGCTGCCTTGCAGGAAGATTGGGGACAATCAAAGGCTAAGGAAAGCAAACCTGAAAAAATGCTGGCTGAAATCGGATGCACTGGGCCACTGGCGCAGAACACAGTGCAACGTATTAACGGGTGTTCAGTCAGAGTGGATCTGACAGACTCTAATTGTGATGTTCTGTCTGTGGGGGCGATCAACACACTTAGCCTGACAGCTGACTTCATATGAGAGTCTGGAATCCTTACTCTGATTGAGTCCTGAACGCAGAGAGAGAGAGAGAGAGTCCCTCCTCATCTCTATCTACTCAAACATCATTTAAGTCCCTCCTCATCTCTATCTACTCAAACATCATTTAAGTTCCCCCTCATCTCTATCTACACAAACATCATTTCGTTCGCCTCATCTCTGTCTACTCAAACATCATTTAAGTCCCTCCTCATCTCTATCTACTCAAACATCATTTAAGTTCTTCATCATCTCTATCTACTCAAACATCATTTAAGTCCCTCCTCATCTCTATCTACTCAAACATCATTTAATATCCCCCTCATCTCTATCTACTCAAACATCATTTCGGTTCGCCTCATCTCTATCTACTCAAACATCATTTTAGTCCCTCCTCATCTCTATTTACTCAAACATATTTATGTTCGCATCATCTCTATCTACTCAAACATCATTTAAGTCCCTCCTCATCTCTATCTACTCAAACATCATTTAAGTCCCTCCTCATCTCTATCTACTTAAACATCACTTAAGTTCCCCCTCTAATTGTCATCTTTCACTTCCAAAAATTATTTTTTATGTTCCTCTTCGAATTGTCATTTTCTTTAATTGTCCTCTTTCTGTTCTTAAACACCATGTGTATTCCTACTCTAATTGCCATCTTTATCTTCTTAAACACCATGTGTGTTCCTACTCTAATTGTCCTCTTTATCTTCTTAAACACCATGTGTGTTCCTACTCTAATTGCCCTCTTTATCTTCTTAAACACCATGTGTGTTCCTACTCTAATTGCTCTCTTAACTTCTTAAACACCATGTGTGTTCCTACTCTAATTGTCCTCTTTATCTTCTTAAACACCATGTGTATTCCTACTCTAATTGTCCTCTTTATCTTCTTAAACACCATGTGTGTTCCTACTCTAATTGCCCTCTTTATCTTCTTAAACACCATGTGTATTCCTACTCTAATTGCACTCTTTATCTTCTTAAACACCATGTGTGTTCCTACTCTAATTGTCCTCTTTATCTTCTTAAACACCATGTGTATTCCTACTCTAATTGCCCTCTTTATCTTCTTAAACACCACGTGTATTCCTACTCTAATTGCCCTCTTTATCTTCTTAAACACCATGTGTGTTCCTACTCTAATTGCCCTCTTTATCTTCTTAAACACCATGTGTATTCCTACTCTAATTGCCCTCTTTATCTTCTTAAACACCATGTGTGTTCCTACTCTAATTGTCCTCTTTATCTTCTTAAACACCATGTGTATTCCTACTCTAATTGCCCTCTTTATCTTCTTAAACACCATGTGTATTCCTACTCTAATTGCCCTCTTTATCTTCTTAAACACCATGTGTATTCCTACTCTAATTGCCCTCTTTATCTTCTTAAACACCATGTGTATTCCTACTCTAATTGCCCTCTTTATCTTCTTAAACACCATGTGTATTCCTACTCTAATTGCCCTCTTTATCTCTTAAACACCATGTGTATTCCTACTCTAATTGCCCTCTTTATCTTCTTAAACACCATGTGTATTCCTACTCTAATTGCCCTCTTATCTTCTTAAACACCATGTGTATTCCTACTCTAATTGCCCTCTATATCTTCTTAAACATATGTTTCTCATCTAATTGTCATTTCTCAATATTTCATCTTCTAAGCTATCAAACCCTCGATTATCTTTTCCGCATTCACTTGATGACAACTCCCCTTCATCGTCTGCCCTTGAAGGGACGTTATGTAGGTGTACATATGTTTGCTATACTGTAGAGCAAACTGTGATATTTGCAATTTACGGCCCTAAACATCCCACTTCAGCGTGTTGTTGTTTGGGAGGCCTGTGCGAGTGAGGACCTCCAAGTTTGACACGTTGTTCTTCCACGTGATATTAAGAACGTTGGTATCGTATATTGAAAGCATTTATCCTCCTCTCTTGCTTTGCATAAATTGTTCATGATTCGCGGCCATATCAAAGGATACTGATGATGCAGGCGTTGTAAACTTGGCCTTAAAAAAATAAGAATCTAAAATACGATACATATATATATATATATATATGTAATGCTACACTAACTACAGTGTATGTTCACGAATGCTTAGCTTTAATAGTATTTTTAAAATTGGCATTTTAGTCATGAACTAAAAATGTTGCTTATGGATATATATATATATATATATATATATATATATATATATAATATATATATATATATATATATATATATATATATATATATATAAATATAAATATATTTATATATCAGAATCTATTACATGTCGTTCACAATATATTTATACATTAGAATATATTACATGTCCCCGCCGTAAATATATAAGGAAACAACAGATAAAATGGTTTGGCCACGTGACAAGGCAGAAAGATCAAAACTCAACACAACGAGCCTTCAACAAACGTTGTGAGAACACCAGACCTAAGGGGCGACCACGAAAAAGACGAATCGATGGAATATTAGAAGCACTAGGAAGCATAACAGCAGCAGTGGCGAACAGAAGAGCAAAAGACCGCAAATTGTATCTCCCCCTCATACCATACATTTTATAGACCTTCGGCACTTGATTTTTGGGGTAATGTGGTCGGTATTACGCCCGTGCCGCTTTACTTTCCCAGAACAAAACTCCGGTACCCTTTCCAAGAAAAAAACTCCGGTACCCATTAAAAGCTGGGTGAACCGGAAGCCGTCGGTGGGATCGAACCCTACCTCTTGTCCTTTTTTGTAAGAAAGATTACTGTCATTTCTGCCAGTAGCTGGGCCGACCGTTGGGGTATTTTTTTTTTTTCAAACCAGGAGTATAACTCTCACTGCTTCCAGCGGGAATCGAACACTGGTTGTCCGAACGTCGGTAGGTCCCAGTTGGTGTTTTTTCCTAATTAAAGGCCCCGAGGCCCCTAATAAGAGCAATGTGCGAAAAAAAAAAAACTAAAATATCAATGGGAAACAGTTGTGTAAAAAAAAAATTCCGTTATTTCAACAAGAAAATCTCTTGCATTTGTGTTTGCTTTCATGCATGGTGATACTAATTTGCTGTGTTGACACATATTTTAGCACCAAACATTTGTTAAGTAACTAGTGTAGAAAATATTTTAGCAATGGTCTGCAACATTTGTTTAAATGGCCACTGTTTTTAAGAAAAGCTACCTGACGAAAAATTTAACGTTTGAATTTTATTTGTAACATTCTAGTTAATGCGTAACAATTTTGTTATTTAAGATGGGAGATATCTAAAATAATAACCTCTTGGCCAATGCAGTAACCCCGAATTGTTTAGGTCTGAGTTTTTAATTTCACCTCCGATATATATGTATATTGTATACATGAGGAAGATACTGTGCAATCCATTTTTGACAATAGAAACAAGAAAAAGGGTTCTTAAATGTTATGTAGAGCCAGTCTTAACATATGGATGTGAATCATGGACAATTGGACAAAAGACAAGAAATCACTGTAGTCTGTAGAAATGTGGTTTTACAGAAGAATGTTGAGAATACCATGGACAGCTAAGAAGAGTAAAGAAAACGTTCTGAAAGAGGCCAAAGCAAAAAGAGAGCTAATTTCCAATATCAGGAAGAAACAATCATCATGTTTTTGGCCATGTAATGAGAAGAGAACAGCTGGAATATATTGTAACAACTGGGAAAATTGAGGGACGAAGAGATAGAGGGAAACACAGAGAAAAGATACCAGACAGCTTAAGAGAATGGCTTGGCAGAAGGTCAACAACAGAAATGATAAATAACTGTCGAGATTGAAAGTTGTGGTGGAGCATGATCACCTACGCCAGCAGGCCCGGTACTTGATGATGATAATATACATATATATATAAACGTTAGACCCACCGGATTCGAAACCGCTTTCTCCTGGTTTGGAACCCGACAAGTTAACAATTCAGCCACCCACTCTTCTTAATTTGCTGTGTTATTGTCCTTAACTTCTTTAGTGCATATTTGAGTCTGGTGATTATTTTTACGAAACATTTTGGTAGTTATTATAGCTTCTAACATTATGTTTTGTTATGTTATGACTGGGTCAATATGGCGAGTAGGCGGCAGGAACCATTGAGGATCAATCTGAGAAGTGTCCGGCTTGTTGCCGGAGCTACTGAGTTTGGTACTCTATGCACACCGTGAGCTGTGTTTTTCATCCTGATCTTCTTTCAATATTTCGATTGCTTACTATGAATAATGATATCGTATGACGAAGAACAGTTCAGCTGCGTTTACTTTCGGTGCCGCTTGACCTTCTGTCTTTTGGCGTGTACTGTAGCTGCTATGATGCGGACTGAAGCTGCTTTATTTGTTTGGATCCTTCGATGAGATGAGTTTTAATGCGGATGATTCCACTGACACGGGCGGCTGAGCAATTATGTATTTTAATTCGTTTGCAGTGATACCTTGGCCTTTGCCTAACCATAACCATGTTATGACTGCACTCCGGACACACCTATAGGTGCTCCGATCTTCTTGAAATATCGAGAACCTCCTAGGAGAACTCTGACCCACGTACACAAACGACCCACGGCCTTGGGATCCATATATTGTACCAATGCGCTACTGATCAGATTGCATGAAACCTAACGTTAAAGGCGTCACATGATCTATTGAGTTATATTTGTGAGATCTGACAGGACATAGCAGAAACCGCCAGAGCTGGCTCAACCTGTTCCAACATCATTATGACAAATTCAGATAAGAAACGTTCTCAAGATAATTTGGCTATTTTAGATTCCGCCCGATATTATTTCAAAGAAATCTTAGCAATTTCTTCCTCATCAAATGTAAGGGACCAGCTTCTTTTCTGTTATATTTTTATTGCTAACATTTTCAGATGCCGTTTTAACACAACACTTGGTAAAGTCGCTGTCTTCTCCTTCTTTATACTCCTTTATTTTAGTAAAATATATCCAAAGAGATAGAGGGAAGCAAAGAGAAAAAAATAACAGACAGCTTAAGAGAATGGCTTGGCAGAAGGTCAACAACAGACATGATAAATAGCTGCCGAGATCGAAAGTTGTGGAGAGACATGATCACCTACGCCAGTAGGCCCGGTACTTGATGATGATGATTTTAGTAAGTTCAAGACAAGCATCAGTCAGCTCTACATTGGTCACATCATTATACAGTTGGGGGGAAGCTGGAGAAATATGGTGTTGTTTGCTGGAATGAAGGTCCAAGGTTTGAAATGCTGCCAGTGGACATTTTTCTAATTGAATCCGTGGTTTGATTCCTGGTTTTACCTTCGCTCGTTCTCTAATTAATGGGATACGATGTTTACCCATCTCAGATAACGATGAGGAACTCTCTGCAGTTGAAAATAAAAAAAGAATTGGACAAAACTGGCCACTGTCCATGGCATATTTGACAGAAAAATACAACCATAACGTCAAAGCTCTCGACGATAACAAAAATGGAGAGAAAACTCTAAATTTGGAGAATTTCTACCTTGCCGGCGAGTGTCACCTGAGCACACGGCTGCTAGAGTGAAAAATTGGGCTTTTAAAAAAAGCAAACAAAAACAACTGATATTCTCGCAAAAATTCAGTCCCTTTGGACGCTGGATATAAAAGAGTTAGCTGAGTTGGCCGTGTGCTCTAGTGTTTGGTTTCTTGTGGCAAGGCGCTGTGCCTTGGAGTACGAGTTCGATCATGCTTCTGACCATATATTGTTCTTTGTTTTCTTTTTTTTTCTCTCTCTTGTTGATTATTTGTGAATTTCCCCGAGTGCTGTGAACATACCTCTTCCTTTGAAATTATTCGCTGCGTAAAAAACACACACAAAAAAAAACAAAAAATGCTGATCTACTCAAAAGCCAGCGCTACAAGCTTGTCAAGGATTGGGATCTGGTGCTAGTCAACTTTCACTGCCCAGATAATCTGGTGCTAGTCAACTTTCACTGCCCAGATAATCTGGTGATAGTCAACTTTCACTGCCCAGATAATCTGGTGATAGTCAACTTTCACTGCCCAGATAATCTGGTGCTAGTCAACTTTCACTGCCCAGATAATCTGGTGATAGTCAACTTTCACTGCCCAGATAATCTGGTGATAGTCAACTTTCACTGCCCAGATAATCTGGTGATAGTCAACTTTCACTGCCCAAATAATCTGGTGATAATCAACTTTCACTGCCCATATAATCTGGTGATAATCAACTTTCACTGCCCAGATAATCTGGTGATAGTCAACTTTCACTGCCCAAATAATCTGGTGATAGTCAACTTTCACTGCCCATCGTATATTCGGCATGATTGTACTAGAAGCTTGACATAGTTCTGCCATATTCATCAGGGATTCATACCTTTCCTAAAAGGTTATACTTCATTTATAATAGTCTTCCATGAATGTGAATATTATTACATGCGCCCTTGTATTTAGCTGGTAATTGACATCAGTGGCCTAGTATGTGTTGCAAGTGCCCATGGGAAAACGAGTTTTGCTTTTGTATTTCAAAAACAACGTTACTGTTTTCTTTTTTACTGTTACTGCTCCTCTAAGAATGTTGGCTTCGTGGCAATCACCCCTCAGAACTTTTCCTACACCACGCCATTTTTTGGTCTACTGACTAAGGAGTTCTTTTTTCTTCCTCTTCCTCTTCTTCTTCTCTTCCTCTTCTTCTTCTACTTCTTCTCTCTTCTTCCTCTTCTTCTTCTTCTTCTTCTCTCTTCTTCCTCTTCTTCTTCTACTTCTTCTCTCTTCTTCCTCTTCTTCTTCTTCTACTTCTTCTACTTCTTCTTCATCTTCATCATCATCATCATCATATTCTTCTTCATTTGTGATGAAGTCTTGTGATTTAGTGAACTTGACCCTTTGTCCTGTTTCATGATGGAAAGTTAAGAATAATATCACAAAACACGATGAGCTGATCGCAGGGTCAATGATGGAACACGCATGTGAGTTCTAATTTTTCCTCTAAACCTGCGCCGCGGCTGACACACTTCGTTTTTGGCAGGCTGGATCGTAATTTGATGTACGTATGAGTTGTCCTTCTCGTAGGGTGGATGCCGGCCAGGGTTGCTGAACCCACCCTGCTTGTGGTTTTTGTCTAGGTGTTCTTTCATAGCCATTCCTTGTGTTCAAGAGTTCTAGGTACTATTTATAGTCCATTTGTTCATATCATCAAGTGCGATGCTTGTTGGCGTAGGTGATCATGTCTCTCCACAACCCTCGATCTTGACAGTTATTTATCATTTCTGTTGTTAAACTTCTGCCATGGCATTCTCTTAAGCTGTCTGGTTTTTTTTTCTCTCTTTGCTTCCCTCTATCTCTTCATCCCTCAATTTTACCCGTTGTCATAATATTGGTGTTCCCGTGTCATTACATGGTTAAAACATGTGTCCAGAATCAATAATAATTTTATTCATGCATATAAAGTAAAATAAAGAGCCCAGTCTCGTGACGTATAGGGAATATGGCGCTAGTGACCATCATTTTTACACATCTTCGGCACATCATGATTTTTGAGGTAATCTGGTCGGTATTACGCCCGTGCCGCTTTACTTTCACAGAGAAAGAAAAATCAGATGCCCATTTAAAGCTGGGTTAACCCGGAAACCGCCATGTAGGATCGAACCAGACCTCTTGTTCTTTGTAGTCCAGTTCACTAACTACTGAGCTATCACGCCCCACCCTCGCCCCTGTTCTTGTGTAAGCTCCAAATAATTTATTGTGTCTTCATTAGTTTTTTTCAGTCAAAATAGTTTTCCACTTCCTTTTACTACCGTGGCAGCCTCAAGACTTCTAGAGATAGTACAAGTCACATTGATAGTGCAAGTCACATTGATAGTACATGTCACATTGATAGTACAAGTCACAATGATAGTACAAGTCACAATGATAGCACAAGTCACAATGATAGCACAAGTCACAATGATAGCACAAGTCACAATGATAGCACAAGTCACATTGATAGTACAAGTCACAATGATAGTACAAGTCACATTGATAGTACAAGTCACAATGATATCACAAGTCACAATGATAGCACAAGTCACAATGATAGCACAAGTCACACTGATAGTACAAGTCACAATGATAGTTCAAGTCACAATGATAGTACAAGTCACAATAAATCCACCGAAACGCAAGTTTGTTTCCATTGCTGCCGCCATTCCTAGAGTGTTGTTCTAAAGACATTTAGGTCTTCATTGATGTTGACTGCCTACCGTTTCTAACTGTACGTCCGTGAAGAAAGCACTGTTTACATTTGGGCACTTTTTTTGTCTTTAAAGAAATCATTTGCAGTTTCTAGTGCATTTTGTCTTTGCTTTCAAGTGACTTTTAGAACAATAAACAACACACAAAAGTGGTTAGTTGTCTGTGTATATCCTTTTATATATATATATATATAACACACACACACACACACACTCACACACACACACACACACACGCGGAAGCTATATAGTCATCACAAAGATGAGATGTTTGAGAAAAGCGCTTGGAGTGACCAGAAGAGAGAATCATAAATCATGTTGTAAGAGAGAGATTGTTTATTAAATCAATTCTAAAGAACAGAAGAAAAACAACAAATGAAATAGTTTACTCATCTGAAAAGAATGTTGAAAAATTCCATACTATACAAAACATTTATTAAAAGAGGACATGGAAGAAGGAGCTGTGGTAGAGCCAGAGTAAGATGGACTGACAACATCCGGGAAACACTACAACATTAATTGGCAATGGTGGAGGCTGCAATCAACGCAAAAAGGGAGCTCCTGAAGAACATCAGGAAGAAAAAAATCAACATTTTTTGGCACATCATGAGAAGAGGAAAGTTGGAATATATGTACTTGGTTACAACTGGCAAAATAAAAGGAAAGAGAGATCGTGGACGACAAAGAGAGAAAATACTGGATAACTTGGTGTCATGGCATGGAAAACAGTCAACAACATAATTGATACGATACCCTGTAGATAGCTCTCTCTCTCTCTCTCTCTCTCTCTCTCTCTCTCTCTCTCTCTCTCTCTCTCTCTCTGCGATCAGGACTCAATCAGAGTAAGGATTCCAGACTCTCACATGAAGTCAGCTGTCAGGCTAAGTGTGTTGATCGCCCCCACAGACAGAACATCACAAGTAGAGTTCGCCAGATCACTGTAGATAGAAGATTGTGGAAAGACATGATGCCATATGCCAACCGGTATTTCACATGAAGATGATGATGATGATAATGATGATGATGATGATGATGATGATGATGATGATGAAGGCTGCAATAATGACTGAAAGTAGAACTTTGTATCTCCCCCCGACACGTGAATAAGAGGAAGTGAAGCTAGAGACAGAGAGAGAGAGAGAGAGAGAGAGAGAGAGAGAGAGAGAGAGAGAACATTTGGATACAATATATTCTAATCGTCTGGAGTATTGGTGCGGGTTAGAAGGGTTAATCCTCCCGAACATTCGTATCCATTTATCAACCGACATAGTTATAAATAGCACATGAGGCGACATATATTCTGTCTGGTAACGTTGTTGGTTCACTGTTAAAACAAATGTGTCGGTGGAAAAAGTAACTGCGCCAGCGAATAAAATAAGTGCGTCAAAACAAATGCGTCAGCGAATAAAATAAGCGGGTCAGGAATTAGATTGATTTTGAGTTATTATAATGGGAACAAGCACTGAGATTACACTTCCGGCAAAGGCATAGGTGTTCAGTTCCTCTCAGCAGACAAACGAAGGTTTCGGGTGTTGATAATATTCGTGGACTATTTATTTACCACCCTAACTCCCCTTCCCCCTCCCCTTCCCCAACAAACATTTAATAAACACAAAAATAAACTCCCAGCTGCATGGATAAACGTTATCAACGTTTAGTCGCTTCCCGTGGTAAACTTTGGGCCGGCGGTTTGAACTGGAGCAGTGTAATGCCATTGTGAAGGAATATCACTGTGATATATTTTAATGTCGTAGAGAAGTTAAGTGTTAAATTTCACCGTCGGTGGTGAGAGGGCCAGTGCTCCTGGTCACTGTTATTTACCTTCTTTATCTTGATGAATCAAGCACGCGTGTTTTTTTTTCAGCTAGATTGAGTGGAGTACTGGGATCAAACCTTGGTCCTCCCATCAATAACTGTATTGTCAAGCCTGTCACTATGTTACAGACACTGTCTAGAACGAGTGTGCTAAAAAAATGTAAAGTACCCCCGTCACGCCAAGTGGCGTATAGGGAATATGGCGTTAGTGACCATAAATTTTACAGACCTTCGGCACATTATTTTTGGGGTAATGTAGTCGGTATTACGCCCGTGCCGCTTTGCTTTCCAGAAAAAAAATCCGGTAACCATTAAAGGTTGTGTGAACCGGAAGCCGTCGGTTGGGATCGAACCCGACTCCTTGTCCTTTGTAGTCCAGTTCACTAACCACTGAGCTATCGCGGCTCCCCTACAACAAGTGTAGTTTTTGTTAAATAAAATTGTCTTGCTGCAGTCGGTGCTTAATACAACCGAGAACACTTAGTTTCTGGTTGAAAAGATCGGGTCTGTCCCCAGAAGTAGGTAACAACCAAAGTCAGCAATAGTCAACTTCAGTGACGCGTTGTTTTACATAACTCGGAAATCCCCCATCCACCCCTCTCCCCAATGTAAGTTTTTTCACTCGCTCTACGCTCGGTTCTTAATTCTAGCAGTCAACAAGGGATAGGCTCGTCAATTGCAATCACACTCATCTGACAGGTAATCTATGCCAACATCTCTGATATGCTCATCTCTGAAATACATTCGAGGTCGGAGCAAACGTTCTTTTATTACCACGAACCCCTGTAGTAATGAATCCTAACCAGTTCCTGACGTTTTTAGACCTATCCAACTTCACTGCAGTCAGGTCATCCCCATATCCGCTCCACCGTCCGTCCCAGCAATTCTCGAAGCGCAAGCAGACTGATTGTTCCTGTAAGGTGTTGATTATACATATCTTTGTTTTCTCAAATAAGCTCTCTGGAACGACCAGATCCCTTTTCCACCTTTAGACTCCTCAGTCTCCTAATATATACATCATTGCCTCACCCATTATCCTCCTCTTCTCTTAAGGAATGAAGAACAAACTTGGCGATGTCCTCTTTGTCGAGAGCAAGGCCGCACTCAGTGTCAGAGCTGCCAGCGAACTTGTTGGCTATTTCATCGCCATGTACCCCAGCGTGCCATGAACAATGCATCCATGTTACCGCGTTTATCCTGCCTAGACACTGTCTGTCAATCTTCTGTAGCATACTTTGTGAGTCAATTATACAGACTGTGTAACCAACCATGTTACTGCTGCAGTTGCTGCTTCTATCTACATTCTAATTCTGCACACTGTAATGATACACTTGCCAGATTTCATAGCCACTTCTCTGCTACGTTCTTCTTCTACCTCCAGCTCCATGTGGAGCATATGTTTTCAACAAACACTTTCCAAGTTGTTCTGTGTTTTGCCATTCTTTTAAGAGCATTTCATATCTTCCCCTGTTCAAATCTCGGCTACACCGGTTGGGATTTTTATTTATGATTTCTTTCTGCGGCAATCACCCCTGGTCTCAGCAGCGAGGCCCGGCCTAAATCGTCAGTTACTCATCGACGGAAAAAAAAAACATGAGTACCTCCGAAGTCGGAGTTATGTGTCTGTGCGGCGAGGGACCCCTGTGCACACGGCTGCCAGGGAAAAAATAGATTAACTCTCAAAATTCAGTTCCTAGTCTCTAGGGACTTCGTCAGAGTTGAAAGATGGCGAACGCAACAACATCACCAACATCAACATGTCTTCCCCATCAATTTCATCTCTGCTTCTACCGATCTTCTCCAAGAATATTTTGTCTTCCTCTTTGTCTTTTTCCTTGGGGATTCCAACAAAATGGCCTTTTGTGTAATACTCTCAGTTGGCTTCCGCTGTGTGTGTTTTATCCAGCGCCATTATCGTCGTAGTATTTCTGTATCAACTGGTATTTGACTGGTAAAAAAAAAAAGTAAAGAGCCCCGTCACCCCAAGGGGCGTATAGGGAAATATGGTGTTAGTGACCATAAATTTTACAGACCTTCAGCACATGATTTTTTGGGGTAATGTGGTCGGTATTACGCCCGTGCCGCTTTACTTTCCCAGAAAAAAATCCGGTACTCAATTAAGGCTGGGTGAACCCGGAAGCCGTCGGTGGGGATCGAACCCTACCTCTTGTCCTTTGTAGTCCAGTTCACTAACCACTGAGCTATCGCGGCTCCATGTATTTGACTGGTTCTTTTCTAGAATTCTATGTTAGTGATTTTGTCCTGCTATTTCCATCTTTTTTATTCGACACAAGCATTCATTAATGAAGGTCTATATATTCATAATTGTCACTTTTGCTGTTCTCCATGTTTTATAGCCATATAATAGGACTGACTTAACATTGGAGCTGAACATTTTTATGTTTGTATTTAACCTAATTTCTTTGGATTTTCATATGTTTCCTGTGCAAAGAAAGCTCCTCATGCTTTTGATATCCTTATTTTGGTATCATTCTCTGCTCCTCCCTTTTTGTCAATATTACTGCCTAGACATATGTATTGTACGTCTGGTAGAGGTATTTCTTCTATTGTTATTTGGTTATTACCAACTGCATTAATTCGCATAATTTGGTAGTATATCTAGAGGGTTATTTGGGCCGGATCTGTTCAAGAGTTCTTCAAAGTGCTCTTTACATCTCTTCATTTGTTCCCTTATATTACTAAGCAGAGTTCCTTTCTTATCTTTAATAAAGACATTATTCTGTTTGTATGTTCCACATAATTTCTTTGTGCTGTTGTAGAATTCTTTCATGTTTCCTTTATTTGCCGCTTCCCTTGCCTCTTTAGCTTGTTCATCTATATATTTCATTTTATCCCTTCTCATGCATCTTCTCACTTCTTTGTTCACCTCTGTGTAAGTTTCCTGTGTCTTGGCTTTAGGTTGTCTTTGCTTTTATTTACGTTAGCTTTCTTATTCTTTCTTTAATTTTCAAAGCGTCTCTGCTGTCATCCAGGCCTTATTCTGGCGTTCCCTTTTCCCCAGGGTTTCTTCACATGTCTCCTTCCATATATCCCTTACCTGTTTCCAATGCTCTTCTATATTTATTGCATTTACTAATTGTCAGAGGACTTGGTATTTAATTGATATTGTGATTGTAAATTTATCGTTAATTCCTTGCTTTTTAAGAAACCCTACATTTAAATAGCGTCTACCCTTATGTGTTGTAGTATATCTTTTCATTTAAGTTTAAGTTGGCTAGCAGAAGATGATGATCTGAAGAAGAAAGTGTTTTCTGTGCTTCCCTTGATAACATTATAGCTACCCTTCACTATGTTGTGCTCCAGGTTCTTGGTGTCCTGATGATAAAATCATTTCTCTTGTGTTTAATTTTATCCTTTCAGTTCTAAACTATCTTGCTTCACACATTCCTAGAATATATATTTTGTAGTTTGCCAATTCTGCTGCTACTTGTGCAGCTTTTCCTTGCTCATTTAGAGTACCTACATCCCAGGTGCCAGTTCTGGAGGATTTCCTGATATGATAGATAAAAGGTGAGTCGGCGACCTGGACACATTGCGGCTTTCTCCGGGCTGCGTCATACATTTCTTAGACAGAGAGCCCTTATATTTTCTGAATGGCGGCTTTATTATTTCTTTTCTTTTCTTTGACTTGTCCATGTTCGTGAAGTTTTTCTTTTTTTCTTTTTTAACATTATAGGACAGCCAGTCCCATGCCTAACCCTCCTTAGTCGCCTCTTACGAACATACCTGTTAGAGAACAGCGCGGACAATTGTTTACTCCTCTTTCGGGTCCCGACAGCGCACGGGCGATAGTAGACCATATATAGAGCATAGTAGACCATAGTGGGCAATATAGACCACAGTAAACCATATATAGATCTTATAGACCGTACATGACAATATATAGACTATAGTATATTGACCATAGTAGACTAAATAAACCATAGTAGATCATATATGCCACAGTAGCCATATAGACCACAGTAAACACTATAGGACATAGTAGACCATATAGACCACAGTAGACCATAGAAGAACATATAGACCACAGTAGACCATATTAGACCATTTAGACCATAGAGACCATAGTAGAACATATAGTCTGTACTAGATCATTTATAGAACATACTAGGCTTAAGGAATTATCAAGAAATCGCTAAGAAACAAACTTGGTGATGTCCTCTTTGTCGAGAGTAAGGCCACACTCAGTGCCAGAGCTGTCAGCGAGCTTATTGGCTATGTTATTGCCATGTACACTAGCGTGCCATGGATCTCGCTGGAGACAAAGATTCTTTCAGGCGGTCTGTTATGAATGTAACGTTCTGCAAAATACATCCGACCTGATGATGAAATTGCATGTGCCGCGGCAGTAGGCGATTTTCAAGCTGCAACGTTGGAAGGTTTTGTGTCACCATTTATCACCGTAAAGCTTTTACCGTACTATTTGCCCATTTTCTTATTTTCTTCCTTTTTTTGTCACTTCTAGCAAGTCTTCAGTAATGGAAGTTTCTGTTTCTAACGGTGATCTACTCATTCAAATAAACAGTGCTTGTAAAATAATTATAAGTTTTTGAATTTATTTTGTACGAAAAGTAATTTGTTATGTTTTTATATGTTACTATAAATAGCCCCTTTCGTTTGCTGCGGAAGTTAGTCAGATTTATCTGAAATCTCTGGCCACTAATTTGACGTTTGATAAGTAGCGAAATCATGCAATGCCTAATAAATTTATGCTTCTCTGTATGTAGGAAAGAATATGGGGAAAATGGAAGCGCAGAATTTATAATGATGACTCTTATATATATATATATATATATATGACTCTTATTTATATAACATGCATTTTCGGAAACTGGCACTGAGAATAAAGCGATATAGATATAACGTTAAACATGTACACACTTCAGCGACAGTCTGATCAAATAACGTTTGTTTTTAATTTATCTGTAAACAAATATCGGAAATTGAATTTATTTCCCGATAGATTATTCATTATTATTATCATCATTATTATTCATTATTATATTACATTTGTTGTTTTTGTTGTTTTAATTTAGCGTGCCGGTTTTATTTTTTTTAAAAACGCTGCTTAGAAGTATTGTTTATGAACTGAGTTTTTATTTATAAAAAAAAAAAAAAAAAAAAAATTAAGGTTCTCTCCCCTGCCTTGCTAGGCGTATGGGTAATATGTTGTTGGTGACCATATTTTTCTTATGACCAATGCACATTTTTGACTGATGTGTTTGGTATTACGCCAGGCCGCCTTTACTTCCCAGAAAAAAATCTCTGGTACCCATTTTTAGAGTCTGGGTAAATCCCGGGTTGTTTTTTTTTTCTTTGGTCGGTCCTGAAAAAAAAAAACCATAGCCGCCACTAGGGAACGAACCAGGTCCCTACTGATTAGCGAACACACTAACCACTCAGCCACCTAGGCTCCTAGTTGTTACGCTGCCACCATGTATACGATGTGTAAAATGTGTGTACACTGTCTCTCTCTCTCTCTCTCTCTCTCTCTCTCTCTCTCTCTGCGACCAGGACTCAATCAGAGTAGGATCCCAGACTCTCACATGAAGTCAGCTGTCAGGTTAACTGTGTTGATCGCCCTCTACAGGCAGAACATCACAATTAGTCTGCCAGATCCACTCTGATTGAACACCCGTTAAAACGTTGCACTGTGTTCTGCGCCAGTGGCTCAGTGCATCCGATTTCAGCCAGCATTTTATTCAGGTTTCCTTTCCTTAGCCTTTGATTGTCCCCAATCTTCCGGCAAGGCAGCAGATTGTCTTTTCTGTAGGGGGATTCTGCCCTTAGATGGTCGGCCCTCCCAGGTTTACGAGCACCATCTGCCCGAGTCACTAGAGGTGACTAACACAGACATGCACACACAAAGATATGAGATGTGACTAACACAGACATGTACACACAAAGATAGGAGAATTGACTAACACAGACATGCACACACAAAGATATGAGATGTGACTAACACAGACATGCACACACAAAGATAGGAGAATTGACTAACACAGACATGCACACACAAAGATATGAGATGTCACTAACACAGACATGCACACACAAAGATATGAGATGTGACTAACACAGACATGCACACACAAAGATATGAGATGCGACTAACAGAGACATGCACACACAAATGAATGATACTATAATATTATAGTATTCTCATTATTATTGTTGCACTTTTACATTTACATTACTTTTTTCCCCTCAGGTTTTCTTTGATCGAACAATTCATTGAGACATTTCAGCTTCGTCGCTCGACTTTCGGACCAAGGCATTCGACATCTTCAAGAATTGATGTCTTTATGCTGAGTTTACGTCTTCTCTAGGTACTTTTTCTTCTTTACGCTCTGTCCAGGTTGAGTTGCCGTAAGCCTGAAATGGTTGTGGACATTTATTTTGTTGGTGAGGCTTTATTAAATCTTATGTTGATATCGTTCAGTGGTGAGGTTTTATTAAATCTTATGTTGATATCGTTCAGTGGTGAGGCTTTATTAAATCTTATGTTGATATCGTTCAGTGGTGAGGCTTTATTAAATCGTATGTTGATATCATTCAGTGGTGAGATTTTATTAAATCTTATGTTGATATCGTTCAGTGGTGATGTTTTATTAAATCTTATGTTGATATTATTTTCGATCTCTCCCATTGTTTTTTGGCTGTCAAGTCGCCAAAAAAAACCATGTGCCAATGGCGATTCTTTCATTCACTTGACTTACCGCCACTGTTTGGGACAATTATTGTCACCCAAAGAGATAGAGAGAGAGAGAGAGAGAGAGAGAGAGAGAGAGAGAGAGAGAGAGCCAGACAGACAGACAGAGTTGATTCTGCACCTGCTGTTGAAATATCATTTTAGAGAGATGCAATTAAATACAAAATGTAGATCTGGGTTAGTACTGGAATTTTTGAAACGCCATCTAGAATATGAGAACAGTTAAACCATCAGTACGGCCTATCCTAGTTTATAGATGATGGAATTTGATAACTATAGATCTGTAATGAGAATACGAAAACAAAATATCTATTGTGAGAACAAATAGATAAATTCAAAATATGAGAACAGAACACCTGTTCCGCTCCACACGCTAACACAAGGTTTAATTAGATCAACGGTTTTGTTTTAAAACTAGCACACGGTGTGAACGATAGCACATGTGTTGCCTCTTGGCGTGTTATTTCTGTTATCTCTCTCTATAATACATACAGAAATAATGGTAACATCGAAGAAATAATCATCACTATCTTGCAGCATAAAAATAAACAGGACAAATCTGAAACAAGCGCAACGCGTCAAATAGTTGGGCGCAATAATAACATCAGATGGAAGATGCACCACTTAAATAAAAAAAAGGAAAAGAGCTAAGGCCAAAATAGCATTTCAGAAAATGAAAAATATCTTATGCAACCAATTTATGTTAATAGAAGTGAGAAAGAGAATCAATCGGTGCTATATAGAGCCAATTTCTCAGAAGAATGTTGAAAGTTCCTTGACAACTAAAAAGACCAACGTGGAAATTCTCAAAGAGGCCAACACAAAAAGGGAGCTCTTAAAAAAAAACATCAGAGAGAAACAATCAACATTTTTCAGGCACATCATGAGAAGAGGAAAGTTGGAATACATATTTACAACTGGCAAAATACAGGGAAAGACAGGTCGCCGACGATAAAGAGAGAAAATACAAGATAGGTTGGTGTCATGGCATGGAAACAAGTCAACAACAAAATGAATACGATGAACGGGTGATAGAGGATTGTGGAGGGACGTGATCGCCTACGCCAACCGGTTTGACCCAGGATGATAATGATGATTATACATTCTCTCTCTCTCTTTCTCTCTGTATATATATATATGTGTGTGTGTGTGTGTGTGTGTGTGTGTGTGTGTGCGTGCGTGCGTGCGTGCGTGCGTGCGTGCGTGCGTGCGTGCGTGCGTGCGTGCGTGCGTGCGTGCGTGCGTGCGTGTGTGTGTGTGTGTGTGTGTGTGTGTTTGGTTTGGTCACTGTTGGTGCATATGTCCTTGACGCTTCATTATGAATTTACTTATTTATGAAAGTTTATAATCAAGAGTCTGTTGTGCACATGCATGTGTGTACTTAGCACATTTATATACATAGTGAAGACACATAACTTTATGAGCATGCTCAAAATATTATGTGGAGCCCAAAAAGCAACAAAACCATTTTTTATTTTAAAAAAAGGCCAAAGAAAACAAAGAAAGTTGTTGTGTTTTTTTTTAATCAGCAACCAAAAAAAAAAAACATCAATAGACTTAACAGCACAAGCATCAAATACAACTTGAGGATCAACATCAAGGAAACAGAAGTCATGAATATCACAAAAGAGAAACATAATATCAACATAACTACATACGACAGACAACTAAAACTAGCAGACGGATTTAAATACCTTGGAAGTCTAGTGACAAATAACAATTCACAAACAGCAGAAATAGACTCAAGATGTAACAACGATTGTCAAATCATTGGACAGCTACCACCACTATCGTCCAACAAGGAAATAACTCTAGAGGCAAAACGGGCACTCTACAATACAATCGTCATCCAAACGTTGTACTACCAATGCCAGTCCTGCAACCTAGATGCAAGAACAATAAGAAAAATAACTTCTGCCCAAAATGTAATGTGTTAGATGAATGACAGAAAACAATCCTGAGAGATAAGATAAGAAAAAAAATGAAGAACTGAGGAAAAAAAAGTTATGAATAACCCCTACCATAGAATATGTAAGGAAACAACAAATAAAATGGGTTGGCCACGTGACAAGAAAAAAAGATCAAAACACAACATAACGAACCTTCAATAAACGTTGCGAAAACACCAGACCCAAAGGCCGACAACGGAAAATATGTATTGACGGAATATTGGAAACACTAGGAAGCATAACAGCTGCAGAGATGAACAGAAGAGCAAAAGACCGCGAATTATGGCCTCCCTACACGCTGGAAGACAACGAGGAAGAAAAGAAGGAGAAGAAAAAAACACACGTCATGATTTGGCCAGGTAATGAGAAATAAACAGCTGGAGCACGATCTGGCAATTGGGAAAAACTTGGTCTAGAAGATATAGAGGGGAACAAAACAACATCTAGCAACTTAAGCAACTTTGTAGTGAAAAGGTAATCACCGAATTGATAAGCAACTGTATAGACAGTCATTTATTGAGAAATGAACACTTACGTTCGTAGTCACTGTACATGATTGTGTAGTAAGCAGTAGTTTCCCCTCTTTTTCCTGCGTCAGTTGAATGTCTTAATATTTCTGTTCTGATCGTCATTATGTCGCATGCCCATTGTAGAACGCTGCATTCACCACAGCCCGTCTAAAAGAATCTCTGTCACTAGCCAGATGTCCTACACAACGTTCCATTCACCACAGCCCGCATAAAGAACCTCTATCTCTAGCCAGGTCTCTCACAGAACGTTGCTTTCACCAAAGCCCGTCTAAAAAAAACCTCTGTTTCTAGCCAGATCTCTCATACAACGTTGCTTTCACCACAGCCCGTCTTAAAGAATCTCTGTCTCTAGCCAGATCTCCCACCGAACGTTGCATTCACCATAGCCCGTCTAAAAGAATCTCTGTTTCTAGCCAGATCTCCCACAGAACGTTGCATTCACTACAACCCGTCTGAAAGAATCTCTGTTTCTAGCCAGATCTCCCACAGAACGTCGCATTCACTACAGCCCGTCTGAAAGAATCTCTGTCTCTAGCCAGATCTCCCACAGAACGTTGCATTCACTACAGCCTGTCTGAAAGAATCTCTGTTTCTAGCAAGATCTCTCGCAGAACGTCGCATTCACTACAGCCCGTCTGAAAGAATATATGTCTCTAACCATATATCCCACACAACGTTGCATTCACCACAGTCCGTCTAAAAGAATATCTGTCTCTAACCATATATCCCACACAACGTCGCATTCACCACAGTCCGTCTAAAAGAATATCTGTCTCTAACCATATATCCCAAACAACGTTGCTTTCACCACAGCCCGTCTTAAAGAATTTTTTTCTCTAACCAAATCTCTTACTTCTTCTATTGCCATTTTCAAGGTCCCTTTGAAATAACCTTATTGTTGGTCTGTCCCTGATGCGTCGTACTGGAACCATGCCTTCCATTATTGCTCTTTCCAGTCCAGTGCGTCTTTTGTCGTGGCCACAGTCTTTTAATTTCCTCTGTAGATTGGTTTTTTTATCAGCCAGTCCCCCCCCCCCCCCCCCCTCAATGTTTAAGTCTTTTAATGTCTTCATTGCTCCTTTCATTATCCAAAGTATCATAAAGATTTTTCTGCAACACTTTGTTTCAAATTAATCGATTTTCTTCTTTATTGTTTGTGAGATTGCCCATAATGCACAGCCATATGTTGCTGTCGGGATGATACATACCCTCAGTAATTTTAATTATTCTTTTTTATCCTGATTATATAAATGAATAAAATCGTGATAAAACATGAAGCTTCTCTGGCGATTCAGTAGGTTCTAATTCGGGTTAATTATTAATTAGGTTCTAATTCGGGTTAATTATTAATTAGGTTCTAATTCGAGTTAATTATTAATTAGGTTCTAATTCGGGTTAATTATTAATTAGGTTCTAATAATTAATCACATTCTAAGACTTAGATATGAGTTATTACAAAGTATAGGCCGTAGGGCCTTCATACATTTTAGGGTCTCTCTCATGTGTGAACGCTCAGTCTTGGTTACATTCAATTTTAGTTCAATGAGGGAGCTGTTACAACAGTTTAGATTGAAAGGCTACACAATCAAGCACATTAGTTATGTGTTTAGAATATGGGGCATCGTGAAATCATTAATTGACGGCCGTTTGATATGAAGACACGATGATTGACGATACCACCATCTATATCAAATAATCAAGAGTTGAACGTGTAAGAATGGACAAATAAGAGATGTCTTGAACCAGCGTGCAACATGAACCGTCTGCGTGTTTAGATTCTCTCTAAAAAAGTATTGTACCCCCGTCATGCCAAGTGGCGTATAGGGAAATATGGTGTTAGTGACCCTATATTTTACAGACCCGCAGCACATGATTTTGGGGTAATGTGGTCGGTATTACGCCCGTGCTGCTTTACTTTCCCAGAAAAAAAATCCGGTACCTATTTAAGGCTGGGTGAACCCGGAAGCCGTCGGTTGGGATCGAACCCCACCCCTTGTCGTCCTTTGTAGTCCAGTTCACTAACCACTGAGCTATCGCGGCTCCTGTAAATTCTCTCCACCCACTAAAAAAAGGATGTTGTTCTATTAGGACCTCAAACACAGCTGTTTGTCATTGATACTTTAGTTCATTTGCCTATTTGTGACTTTCCAGGAAGATAAAATACTCAATTTGCCTCTCTTATATCCTCAAAGTGGTTACAAGAAACTGTTTACAAATTTAAAAATGTTTTGTCATTAAAAATTGAATATTGATCCTTCGAAATGATCAAATTTGACATTTTTAAATTTTTTTTTCTACCAACTTTAAAAGTAAAGGTAAACGGTCAAGTACGAGACTTGAACCGGCGTCTTAGCACGCGAGTTTACACCCATATGTGCTCGGCCACCTACCTTAGCACGCGAGTTTACACCCATATGTGCTCGGCCGCCTACCTTAGCACGCGAGTTTACACCCATATGTGCTCGGCCGCCTACCTTAGCACGCGAGTTTACACCCATATGTGCTCGGCCACCTACCTTAGTACGCGAGTTTACATCCATATGTGCTCGGCCACCTACCTTAGCACGCGAGTTTACACCTATATGTGCTCGGCCACCTACCTTAGCACGCGAGTTTACACCTATATGTGTTAGACCGCCTATCTTAGCACGCGAGTTTACACCCATATGTGTTCGGCCGCCTATCTTAGCACGCGAGTTTACACCCATATGTGTTCGGCCGCCTATCTTAGCACGCGAGTTTACACCCATATGTGTTCGGCCGCCTATCTTAGCACGCGAATTTCCACCCATATGTGTTCGGCCGTCTATCTTAGCACGCGAGTTTACACCTATATGTGTTCGGCCGCCTATCTTAGCACGCGAGTTTACACCCATATGTGTTGTGCCGCCTATCTTAGCACGCGAGTTTCCACCCAAATGTGTTCGGCCGCCTATCTTAGCACGCGAGTTTACACCTATATGTGCTCGGCCGCCTATCTTAGCACGCGAGTTTACACCCATATGTGCTCGGCCGCCTATCTTAGCACGCGATTTTACACCCATATGTGCTCGGCCGCCTATCTTAGCACGCGAGTTTACACCCATATGTGTTAGGCCGCCTATCTTAGCACGCGAGTTTCCACCCATATGTGTTCGGCCGCCTATCTTAGCACGCTAGTTTACACCTATATGTGTTCGGCCGCCTATCTTAGCACGCGAGTTTACACCCATATGTGCTCGGCCGCCTATCTTAGCACGCGAGTTTACACCCATATGTGCTCGGCCGCCTATCTTAGCACGCGAGTTTCCACCCATATGTGTTCGGCCGCCTATCTTAGCATGCGAGTTTCCACCCTTATGTGCTCGGCCGAATATCTTAGCACGCGAGTTTCCACTCATATGTGCTCGGCCGCCTATCTTAGCACGCGAGTTTCCACTCATATGTGCTCGGCCGCCTATCTTAGCACGCGAGTGTCCACTCATATGTGCTCGGCCGCCTATCTTAGCACGCGAGTTTCCACTCATATGTGCTCGGTCGTCTATCTTAGCACGCGAGTTTCCACTCATATGTGCTCGGCCGCCTATCTTAGCACGCGAGTTTCCACTCATATGTGCTTGGCCGCCTATCTAAGCACGCGAGTTTCCACTCATATGTGCTCGGTCGTCTATCTTAGCACGCGAGTTTCCACTCATATGTGCTCGGCCGCCTATCCAGAAATGTTCGGAGATTTCTGGATAGTGTAGCTTCAAGCATCGAAACTCACGATGCGAGGCGACATTCCTTACCTTCCCAGGGTAATTAATACTCTGGTACCCATTTCTGCCAAAGGTTGGGTCGATCGTGGGGTATTTTTTGTTCCAACCACGAGTACAACCCACACTGCTCCCAGCGGGAATCGAGTTGTCCGATCGTCGGTTGTCCAGTCAGGTTCCAACCACGAGTACAACCCACACTGCTCCCAACTAGGCTTCCGAGGTCCCCTCTACCAACTTTATTCTAATAAAACAAAAATCAATCAGCAGCATCATGTGCTACACTCGTTGGCAATGATATCCTTCCACAATTCTCTATCTACAGTACATTGTATCAATTCTGTTGTTGACTGTTTTCCTTGCAATGACACCAAGATATCTAGAATTTTCTCTCTTTGTCGTCTGCGATCTCTCTTTCCCAGTATTTTGCTAGCTGTAACCAAGTATTCCAACTTTCCTCTTCTCATGATGTGCCCGAAAAATATTAATTGTTTCTTTCTGATTTTTCTTAGGAGCTCCCTTTTTGTGTTGGCCTCCTTGAAAATTTCCTCATTGGTCTTTTCAGCTATCCATTGAACTTTCAACATTCTTCTGAGAAATCCTATCTCTGTACCCTCTAATCATCTTTTCATGTATTTGTCTACTGTCCTTGATTCGCTTCCATAGGTCAGAATCGGCTGCATATATAACGATCATATAAAAATATCAACAATAGCTACAAGTACTACATTTTGTCTGTGTCACAAATTGAAACCACTTTCATTAAATATCAATTTTTAAGATGAGTGCGATGTACCGGACTCAGTACATCTTCATCCATAAATGATGCTACATTTCTAAGGATGGAACTAGAATATGACTTTGAGATAGAAACAAACAAATGACTTTGAGATAGAAACAAACAAATGACTTTGAGATAGAAACAAACAATGACTTTGAGATAGAAACAAACAAATGACTTTGAGATGGAAACAAACAAATGACTTTGAGATGGAAACAAACAAATGACTTTGAGATAGAAACAAACAAATGACTTTGAGATAGAAACAAACAAATGACTTTGAGATGGAAACAAACAAATGACTTGAGATAGAAACAAACAAATGACTTTGAGATGGAAACAAACAAATGACTTTGAGATGGAAACAAACAAATGACTTTGAGATGGAAACAAACAAATGACTTTGAGATAGAAACAAACAAATGACTTTGAGATAGAAACAAACAAATGACTTTGAGATGGAAACAAACAAATGACTTTGAGATGGAAACAAACAAATGACTTTGAGATGGAAACAAACAACCGTGAATGAGGTGCAGTAGGTTTGGTCTTCTCACTTGTCAAGACACCCTTTGTTCAGGAACAGAGGAAACAATGACCATCTCGACCTGCGTGGCTGTGATTCATGTTCCGTGTCTGGTTCATCTGTCACTGTCACGTGTTGCGGACGAAGCGTCGAATAGCCCTGCAGAAAACGGAGGCAAGATATCAAAAACACGTGACAGCTAACCAGTCACTCATGCAGGTGACATAGCTAACGGGAAACTTCCGCACTGACAGTTCAAAGAGCGACGTCCTTGAACTACACATCCCGTCTGATGATGATGAATGTCAAATTGCCTACAGTGCTTCCCCTACCCACAAATATCAATGTCAAGGCCATAGTGATGACTAGTTACGTCACTCTGGTGTTGGAGACTTCCTACCCCTCTCACCTCATGTTGAATAAATTAGCAGGGTTCGTTTTTTTTAAATATTTTTACTCTTTAAAAACACCTGGGTACTGTAACAACAGTATCGCTGCTCCGATAATGATGATTAAGACACTATAAAAAGAACGAAATTTTACAGTTTAGACACAAACAACTATACTACAAGATAGTCTGGTCAAGATATAATCTGCTTATAGATGGTATGATAGTAGATAGGTGAGACAAGAAGACCAAACAGAAACGGATGCAAGATGACCATATGAAATGGAAACGACTGCATAAGACGATGAATAATCTCGCCCTTGTCTACAAATCTCAAGGTAGAGCTATTGTTAGAGGCAAGGTCAATAGGAACATTCTAGATGGTCGTGGTGACGTTTGGAAGACGACATTTGTACCGTCATTCTAGTCCCGATGCGTGAGGGATTGTTCTTGTCTTATATTTATTTAAGGAGTAATTTTTCATTTCATCGAATGGAAGAACACTTTCCTGTTCTATATAATTTGTTTACCAAAACATCGCAACGAGAACAATGTCTTTAGTGGATAGGTTTTTATCAACGTATTCCTTCAGAAAAAAAAACTAGTTGTTCATCAACTTATTATATTGACAAGAGAACCCTAGTTGTTCATCAACTTATTATATTAACAAGAGAACCCTAGTTGTTCATCAACTTATTATATTGACAAGAGAACACTAGTTGTTCATCAACTTATTATATTGACAAGAGAACCCTAGTTGTTCATCAACTTATTATATTGACAAGAGAACCCTAGTTTTTCATCAACTTATTGCTGCAGAAAAAAAACCTAGCTGCTCATCAACTTATTATATTGACACGAGAACCCTAGTTGTTCATCAACTTATTATATTGACACGAGAACCCTAGTTGTTCATCAACCTATTATATTGACACGAGAACGCTAGTTGTTCAGCAACCTATTATATTGACAAGAGAACCCTAGTTGTTCATCAACATATTATATTGACACGAGAACACTAGTTGTTCATCAACTTATTATATTGACAAGAGAACACTAGTTGTTCATCAACTTATTGTATTGACAAGAGAACACTAGTTGTTCATCAACTTATTATATTGACAAGAGAACACTAGTTGTTCATCAACTTATTGTATTGACAAGAGAACACTAGTTATTCATCAACTTGTTGTATTGACAAGAGAACACTAGTTGTTCATCATCTTATTGTATTGACAAGAGAACGCTAGTTGTTCAGCAACCTATTATATTGACAAGAGAACCCTAGTTGTTCATCAACATATTATATTGACACGAGAACACTAGTTGTTCATCAACTTATTATATTGACAAGAGAACACTAGTTGTTCATCAACTTATTGTATTGACAAGAGAACACTAGTTGTTCATCAACTTATTATATTGACAAGAGAACACTAGTTGTTCATCAACTTATTGTATTGACAAGAGAACACTAGTTATTCATCAACTTGTTGTATTGACAAGAGAACACTAGTTGTTCATCATCTTATTGTATTGACAAGAGAACACTAGTTATTCATCAACTTATTGTTTTGACAAGAGAACACTGGTTGTTCATCAACTTATTGTATTGACAAGAGAACACTAGTTGTTCATCAACTTATTGTATTGACAAGAGAACACTAGTTGTTCATCAACTTATTATATTGACAAGAGAACACTAGTTGTTCATCAACTTATTGTATTGACAAGAGAACACTAGTTATTCATCAACTTGTTGTATTGACAAGAGAACACTAGTTGTTCATCATCTTATTGTATTGACAAGAGAACACTAGTTATTCATCAACTTATTGTTTTGACAAGAGAACACTGGTTGTTCATCAACTTATTGTATTGACAAGAGAACACTAGTTGTTCATCAACTTATTGTATTGACAAGAGAACACTAGTTATTCATCAACTTATTATATTGACAAGAGAACACTAGTTGTTCATCAACTTATTGTATTGACAAGAGAACACTAGTTGTTCATCAACTTATTGTTTTGACAAGTGAACACTAGTTGTTTATCAGCTTATTGTATTGCAAGAGAACACTAGTTGTTTATCAGCTTATTGTATTGACGAGAGAACACTGGTCGTTCATCAACTTATTGTTTTGACAAAGAACACTAGTTGTTCATCAACTTGTTGTATTGACAAGAGAACACTAGTTGTTCATCAACTTATTGTATTGACAAGAGAACACTAGTTGTTCATCAACTTATTGTATTGACGAGAGAACACTGGTCGTTCATCAACTTAGTGTTTTGACAAAAGAACACTAGTTGTTCATCAACTTATTGTATTGGCACGAGAACCCTAGTTGTTCATCAACTTATTGTTTTGACAAGAGAACACTATTTGTTCATCAACTTATTCTATTGACAAGTGAAATTTTTTCGGACCGACAAGGTTCCGGGGTTCACACACAGAGCCTCTAAAAATAAAGACCAGAGATTTTTTCTTGGAAGGAAAGGCGGCCTGGTGTTATACCGACCACATCACCCAATTATGTCATGTGATCATGGAAAAATATGGTCAGTAACACCATATAGCCCATGGGCATATTATGGCATGAAGGGAATCTTTACTCTACTCTTTAAGAGGATCCCAGTTGTTAACTCTTTCCATACGTTTCGACGCACTGTTCGTCATGTCGATTTCGGTCACGAACGTTTAGCCGAAGATTGCCTCACTCTCAATTTGATTCATGTAAATTATCATCAAACCATATTCTTTTCACTTGTCTTGTATCATCTTGGTATTGGTGAAATGTAATTCCTTGATCAATTGTTTCTAAAATTTCATAAATAGTATGTTATGTGTTAGATAGATTTAAACAAGTACATTGATTTTTAAAACTATGAAAAGCTTTGTCTCTGAAATCTTTTCCGTTGCATTGATAATAGCATCCCATACTGTAAGAGTTAACCTTGTTCCTTATAAACTAGTGTTGTCAGTATATAACAGTCAGCAGCTACACGTTGTCAACCCCCAAGTCCACAATATCAAACGTCCTGACGCACTTACTAGCACGTCAGTATTTGTGTTTTGTACGTACGTATATCACGTTCTGATAACAACCTCCATTCCTTCCCTTCTCCCTGATAACTGCCAGACGGATGTATCGTCTGCAGCTTCAAATTTCTCCCGCCTGTCCTCCAGTCTGAATTGATCGATTACGCCAACCATATTTTCCAGCCAGTCTCTGTAATGAGAAAACCCATTATTTGCAGCCGATAGTTTGAGTAATGGCGCAGGACGGAAGCTCAGTTTAAAATTCAGAATTCTTTCTTTTTTCATTCACGTATTGACAAGCCCGTTGCGCAATAACGACAAATGTCTACCATGACATTTTAAACTTTATAACGATCGAATTATTGTACTGACATTCCCATTTATTGAAGAGTTGATGCTGAACTCGGGAAAAGTAGGTTAGGTTGGCATTTATTATCTATTTTAGAAAAAAAACCTCTAAAATCTCTTTCAATATCCTGAAACATAAATTCTATATTTTTCATACTAAGTATAAACTCTATTTCTTTATCGCTTGTTCATTCATCCTTCATCGGCGGTACCTCTCATAGTCGCTAGGTCAATATTGGTGTCTGGGACCAAAGTAAAAAAGAAAAAAAAGTACCCCCCTCACGCCAAATGGCGTATAGGGAATATGGTGTTAGTGACCATAAATTTTACAGACCTTCGGCACATGATTTTTGGGGTACGGGTGTTCAGTCAGAGTGGATCTGGCAGACTCTAAATGTGATGTTCTGTCTGTGGGGGCGATCAACACACTTAACCTGACAGCTAACTTCATGTGGGAGTCTGGAATCCTAATCTGATTGCGTCCTGATCGCAGAGAGAGAGAGAGAGAGAGATTTCCTTATTCTCATCAACTATATTATTAAAATTTAAGAATAAATCTAGCCATAGAAAATAAATAAAGAAGCAACAGATAAAAAGTTTTTGTCACACGAAAAGGCAGAAAGATCTAAACACAATACGAATCTTCAATAAACAACGTTGCGAGAATACCAGACCCAAGGGCCGACCACGAAAAGATGTATTGTCTGTATATTGCAGACATTAGGAATAATAACAGCAGCAGAGGAGAACAGAAGAGCAAAAGACCGCAAATTATATCTCGCCTCGTAGCTGAAAGGCAGATGAGGAAGGAAAGAAGAAAAACTATATTTTTTTTTTATCCTTTAGCGTCAGCTCTATGTCCATATTATTTAGCATCAACTCCATTTTCTTATTCTTTAACATCAACTCCATTTTCTTATTCTTTAACATCAACTCTATTCTCTTATTCTTTAACATCAACTCTATTCTCTTATTCTTTAACATCAACTCTATTCTCTTATTTTTTAACATCAACTCTATTCTCTTATTCTTTAACATCAACTCTATTCTCTTATTTTTTAACATCAACTCTATTCTCTTATTCTTTAACATCAACTCTTATTCTTTAATATCAACTCTTATTCTTTAACATCAACTCTTATTCTTTAACATCAACTCTATTCTCTTATTCTTTAACATCAACTCTTATTCTTTAACATCAACTCTATTCTCTTAATCTTTAACATCAACTCTTATTCTTTAACATCAACTCTATTCTCTTATTCTTTAACATCAACTTTTATTCTTTAACATCAACTCTATTCTCTTATTCTTTAACATCAACTCTATTCTCTTATTCTTTAACATCAACTCTATTCTCTTATTCTTTAACATCAACTCTAGTCTCTTATTCTTTAACATCAACTCTTATTCTTTAACATCAACTCTATTCTCTTATTCTTTAACATCAACTCTATTCTCTTATTCTTTAACATCAACTCTATTCTCTTATTCTTTAACATCAACTCTTATTCTTTAACATCAACTCTTATTCTTTAACATCAACTCTATTCTCTTATTCTTTAACATCAACTCTTATTCTTTAACATCAACTCTTATTCTTTAACATCAACTCTAGTCTCTTATTCTTTAACATCAACTCTTAATCTTTAACATCAACTCTATTCTCTTATTCTTTAACATCAACTCTATTCTCTTATTCTTTAACATCAACTCTATTCTCTTATTCTTTAACATCAACTCTATTCTCTTATTCTTTAACATCAACTCTTATTCTTTAACATCAACTCTATTCTCTTATTCTTTAACATCAACTTTTATTCTTTAACATCAATTCTATTCTCTTATTCTTTAACATCAACTCTATTCTCTTAATCTTTAACATCAACTCTAGTCTCTTATTCTTTAACATCAACTCTATTCTCTTATTCTTTAACATCAACTCTATTCTCTTATTCTTTAACATCCACTTCAAATTTGTATAATCAAATATGAAGTCTAATTTTGTTTATTTAAAAACGAAATTGTCAATTTCTGACTGACGATCAATTTCTTGTGTCCCCTACTGATCATCAATTCTTTCTACACTTTACCCACCATAAATTATAATTCCATCAACATCAATTCCTCTTTGAGCCTGAACGCCAGTGCCACATATTTTAATAGTCCTCCATCATCTTTCTTCTTTCAAATTATCACTCCTGGGGAGTTTATCCTCCGTATCGCAGGCGTTGCAAAAATAAACATTTTTATTTGTGATATTGTGGGAAGACAAGGATTATACCCTGGTAATGACAGGCAGCTTGCTTTTATTCCATTCGCTGATGCTTTATATGGGATTGGATAGACGCAAATACAGAACGTATGTTTCCATTAAGGTTTCTTTTTTCTACTTTTTTCCTTCCTCATTTGCCTTTCAGCGTCGAGGGGAGATATAATTTGAGGTCTTTTGCTCTTCTGTTCGCCTCTGCTGCTGCTATGTTTCCTAGCGCTTCTAGTATTCCGTCGACCCATCTTTTTCGTGGTCGACCCTTGGGTCAGGTATTCTTGAAACGTTTATTGAGGGCTCGTTGTGTTGTGTTTTGAACTTTCTGCCGTGGCACGTGGCCAAGCCATTTTATCTGTTGTTTCTTTATATATTCTATGGTGGGGATTATTCCTGCTTTTTTCAGTTCTACATTTCTGATTTTATCTCTCAGACTGTTTCCTGTCATTCGTCTAGCACATTTCATCACGGTAGAGGTTATTTTCTTATTGTTCTTGCATCTAGTGTCCAGGTCTGGCATTGGTAGCACAACGTTGGGATGAAGATTGAATTGTATAGTGCTCGTTTTGCCTCTAGAGTTATTTCCTTGTTGGACAATAGTGGTGATAACTGTCCAATGATTTGACAATCTTTGATGCATTTTGAGTCTACCTCTGCTGTTTGGAAGTTATCTTTTGTCACTAGACTTCCTAGGTTTTTTAATTCATCTGCCATTAGCGCTTGGCACTCCAGTTAACTTCATCTGTTGTGAATTATATAAAAAGCCCTACCTCCGGACATAAGATTCGAACTAGGCATTTAATGAGCGATGTAACTTCTATACCACAAATAAAAGTTGCTAGCAAAATTTGACTTACTGCACGATGTAAAAGTGACATCATCACCATCAACTGGTCGCATGTCATTTGCAGAACGTTGCATTCAACACAGCCCGTCTGAAAGAATTTCTGTCTCCAGCCAGATCACGATCTTCTTTTGTTATCTGTCGTCATCAAGGTCTACTTATGTCTTGAAACAACCGTCTTCTTGGTCTGCCCTGATATGTCGCCCAGGAACCATGCCTTCCATTATTGTTCTTTCCAGTCCCGTGTGTCTTTTGACGCCGCCATCGTGTTTTAATTTCTCAGTAGAATGGTGTTTATAAGCCAATTCTTTTAACGTTGAAATCGTGTAATATATATTGCTCTTTTTCATGAGCTAAGGTTTATTTAGGGGGCTCCTAAAAACATCAGAAAGAAACAATCAACATTTTTCGGGCACATCATGAGAAGAGGAAAGTTGGAATACTTGGTTACAACTGGAAAATAAAAGGAAAGAGAGATCGCGGACGACAAAGAGAGAAAATACTGGATAGCTTGGTGTCATGGCATGGAAAACAGTCAACAACAGAATTGATACGATGCACTGTAGATAGAAGATTGTGGAAGGACATGATCGCCTACGCCAACCGGTATGGCACGTGAAGAAGATGATGATGATGGTTTCTGAAGGATTTTTCTATATTTATTTTGTTTTGAATGAATTGATTTTCTTTCCTGCTGTTTGTGAAATTGTCCATGATTCACAACCGTATTTTGCTATCAGGAAGATACATGTCCTCAGTAATATTAATGTTACTGCCTAGCAGGTATTGTGCCACATGTTCTTCACAGCGTTTAATTTTTGTGTTGCTGTTGCCAATCTTCTTTTCATCTCTTTCAGATAGTCTCCATTATTAGTTTCTACATATTCTAGGTATTCATAGTTTGCTACAGTTTGAAGTTCTTCACTTTCGATGATGATGCTGGTTTGGCTTTTTTGTTTTGTCAGTGGACATAATCTTATTTTTCACACTAGTGACATAAAGAAAGAAAGTTCTCAAGACCTACAAATAAATATCACAGTTGAAGAAATACATCTGGAGACAGTTCAGGGCTACATTGGACATACTATAGCCAATGATGGGAAATATAAAATTGAAATAAACAAAAGAATAGGTATGGCAAAAAGTAATTTTAATGCCATGAAAAAATATATTAACAACAAAACAAATAACAGCAGCGCTGAAACTAAAAATAGCAAAATGTTACATCTTCTCAATATTCCTGTATGGTGCAGAAACATGGACATTAGACAAGAAAACAGAACAGAAAATTGAAGCCTTTAAAATATGGATTTACAGAAGAATAGGTAGTATTGGATGGAAAGAAAAGAAACCAAACGATGAAGTTTTAAAACAACTAAAAATAAAAAGAGAACTACTAAATACAATTAAGACAAGACAAATGAAATTTTTGGGCCACGTTAAAAGACACAACAGCTTACTAAAAGTAGGGGCGCATTCTCTATGATACCGCAGTTACCACCGGTAGCTTGAACATACTAACGAAATACAAAAGGAAATGATAATTTATTATATTTTTTTAAATAACTATATTACAAATTTTCGAATATTCTATTACACATTCCGTAGGCCAATATGATTTATTTGCTTTGATTTGCATTTATTAAAGCAAGGTTTTCATCAGGCCACTATAACGTTTGTGAATGAAACGAAACTATTCTACTTTTGAAACCTTTAGGAGTCAGTGGTACATTTTTCTTCTATCCGAATCTAGTTTAATGACCTTGACATTAAAAAATTCCCGTCAAAATAATGTACAGGTTGTTGCCGCTAGATGTAAGTGGTTTCATGGATTATTTTTAGCTCTAGCCAATCGGAATCATCACAAAGTGAAAGTGAAACTGTCTGATTACCGGAACTTCCTTAGCTATTTATAACTACGTTATGCGCATCAGCAATTGTAGAAAGAACTTTTTCTGCTCTCAAGAGAATCAAATCTTAATATCGTTCAACTCAGATACAAGAATGCCTATCTGGTTTGGCATTAATGTCCTTTGAGAAATCATTCCCTCAGAAACTTAGAAACCAACTCAACAGTACTTTCAATGACAAAGTCATCAAGACATTTTCGTCCCAAACAAGACGGATAGAGTTTACATATAAATAAGTAAGTAATTTAAAATGTAGTGATGTCATTAGAAAATATTACTTTATGTTAGTCTATTGAATATAATGTATGTTTTTTTTATTATGTCAGCGGTAGCCCAAACCCCAAAACCAGTTTACGCCACTGACTAAAAGTAATATTGGAAGGGAAAATACAAGGTAAAAGAGGCAGATGTAGACCAAGACTAACATGGACGAGTAACATCAAAAGATGGACAAGTCAATCTATGACAACCTGCACCATCAAAGCAAGAAATAGAGTGGAATGACGATCCATGGTAGCCAACCTTCGTTGCTGAGACGGCACTCGATGATGACGATGATGAGTGACACTATAAATAGCAATGTATGACTAACCCTCAAACACGTCATTCGTCAGCTTCGCGTTTACTATTATCTCTTATTATGAGGGCACCTGCCTCACGTTGTGTGGGGTCTCCCCGATAGTAGATTCATCTACGTCATAGGAAAGCACCAAACTATATTTAAACAGGAACATTTGAAATGGTACGTAGAAAATATTTCGCACGACAAGCACAACTTTGAGTGACTCACCCCCGTTAACTTAACGTCACATTTGATTCATCTTCCTACGGGGCGCGGGAAAACCGGAGACTTTGATTATTTCTGTTCTATTTATAGATTATTTCCAAGCCAGTGGTATGTAGTGTGTTCATTAGAAAGCGAATGATCGATAAATCAATCACGTCAGGTAGGCTAACATCACCTTGACATATTCATCGTTTACGACCTTATCTATTCATATTTCCGACACCGTTAACTGAACATTTTCGCTGCATATTTTTGTGATTATTTTCGGATTTTTCCATACCTCTATTCTTTAGTAAGATTATTATTATTATTGTTATTATTATTATGGTTGTTATTATTATTAGAATGACAAATAATCTTGCAAAATGAAGTTTAAACAAAAAATGTCAGGTCTTAAAACCTATCATTGTATTTTATAATCTTATATATATATATATATATATATATATATATATATATTTGTGCGTCATAAATGACGTCAGTCATTAAAAGTATTACATTGTATTATTTACACATGTCAGGTTTTAAGACGAAATAGTTCGCTTTAATTGATGATCAATATCCGGAATTTGCTTCAAGAGCTTCCTATTTTGCCTATTTTTATTTTTTATTTTTATTTTTAGTTCACGTGCTACGACATAAAACATACGCTGATTATTATAGCTCATTTTATTTATTTTAGTTCTTAGATTTTTCTTTTTTCGTTTCTTCATTTATGTGTATGTTTTTATCTTCTTCCTTTTCCAATATGATTAGATCTTCCCCATTATTATATATCGTTTTTTGCGTGTTTTCGTTTTGTAGAAGTGGAGAAAATTCTTGGTTTTGATGAATCCGAATCCAAAAAGATTTTTAAATCCCACCAATTGTTAATTTCTTAAATCCTTCAAATAAGAACTAATAATAATAATAATAAGGAGAAAAAAATAAATAGGAAAAGAAACGATTCGACTTCATATTTAAAGTTACTAATTGAAGCAAACTTTGACATTTGTGTTTAATGAAAAACAAATTAAAGAATACCGATTTTTTTTATGTCAGTCAACTCTATGATGATGATGATACACATTTTAAAAATAGTCTTTACCATCATCATCATAATCATCACCTTCGTCATAATCATCAGGTGCCGTGCCTGTTGCTTTTCTCAATCCACCATATGTGTCATAATTTCAATTGGTGATCTTTTATTTAGCAATTTGAATAAGCTGTTCAAAATATGTTTCCCTTGGCTTTCCACTGCTCTTCTTTCCATTCATTCTCTTGTTGGTATTCATAATCTTTATTCACTTCTCTCTATCAATGTTCTTTAGCAAAGTTTTTTTCCTGCTTGGGATGATATATCTTGGCTCAATGTGGTTTACCAACTTAAAAAAAGAAAGAAAGAAACCTTAATGTTCTACTATAGACGATAATTAGACGATTAGAGGCTACAGAGATGGGATTTCTCTGAAGAATGTCGAGAGTTACATGGACAGCTAACAAGACCAACAAGGACATTCTAAAAGTAGACAACACAGAAAAGCAACTCCTAAAAAAACATTAAAAAAAAAACAACCAACATTTTTTCGGGCACATCATGAGAAGAGAAAGTCAGAAAGTCAGACTCTTTCTCTCTCATTATATAATCATAATCAGTTTATTGATCTCTAGGCACAATGATCGACTAGTGGTGGATGCACTTATCTTAATGTTAATTAATTCGGGACGTCTCTGAGGCAATTCGCCGATGACTATGATCCGTCCCAAGTGCATATCTTCATACAACATTATTCAACTTATGCTCATGAGGAATGTGAAACACAACTTGAAATACTCTTAAAAACACTTCACAGCTTGTTCATAATACTCTCTATGAACTCTCAAACAACTCTCTATCAATAATAACTTCTCAACTGATTTGAACTACAACTTGGAGATTCTAACTTCCTAACTAACTGGCTTCACTTTCTAATCTTAACTTTCTAACTGTTCTGACTATACTAACTCTATCTAACTGCCTTCGGCAGTTCGGCCGAAGCCGGACTAAGCTTACTTAGTCTACATCTGGACTATTCTCATTCCTGACTAGTTTAATCCTGACTAATTCTCTGACTGTCTAATCCCTGGCTCTAACTGCCTTAAACCTATTGTGTTGAAGTTTAAATACTCCAACCACTTTCTTCACCTGAAAATCAGTAGCCAATAGAAATTGTCGCAATTTTGTCGCAAAGTGACAAATTGCAACTCGGTCAGCCCTCCTCACTCTGTGTCCGAGACCTGAACTCCAACATCTGACCTGTGTCTCAACTGTCCCCCTATTTTTACAATAACAGATTATTTTCGTGACTTCTATAACCTATTTAAAATAATGGTTACCTCATGACAATGACCTCTCCTGGTTTGATGAAAACCCCTTGTTTTCGTGAATCTCTATGACCCATTTGTTGGATGACCACTCATTTATCATACGACCAAAGTCATGGGGTCAATGCATGCGCTAGTCATGCGTCTATGGTCACTTCCACAGCAACCTGATTGAAGTGAAAACCCGCATAGAAATTTCCATTAACTATTATGTCCAGAATAATTCTGGACTTTTCTACTTGGCTTCTTCCCCTTGTGTGTCCACTACCCACTCTAAACTTTTAATCCCTTAACTTTGTCACTACAAAATATTATTCTGGAAAATTTCCATTCCCCAACTTCATGGCCTAACTACTGCTGGTCGCTACTATTTATTATTGCTATTGTCTATTGAGAAGCGGGTAACAACTAAGTTACCTGCTCCCATGCTCTCACTAGCTCACTCTATTGCAGGAATACTTAGTTACAACTGACAAAATACAAGGAAAGAGATATCGCGGACGACAAAGAGAGAAGATACTGGATAACTGGGAAACAACAGAATTGATGCGATGCATTTTTAATAGGAAAATCGTGAAAGGACATGATCTCTTACGCTAACCGGTATGGCGCATGATGATGATGATGATGATGATAGATAATGGTTGGTTGTCTCTAGAGATGATCTCGGCGGCTAATCTAGTATTTGTTTTAGCTCTAGTCTTCAGGCCTACAACATTGCATTTAATCGATACATGTTCTCAGAGTCGATTGCTAAAGTACTGCTAAGCTGAAAATACTACTTGTTGTATTGAAAATATTTTGTTCTCTATAAGAAGAAAAAGCTGAACCTGGAGTAAAAAAAAGTGAAAGTAAAGAGCCCCGTCACGCCAAGTGGCGTATAGAGACTATGGTGTTAATGACCATAAATTTTACAGACCTATTGATTTTTGGGGTAATGTGGTCGGTATTACGCCCGTGCCGCTTTACTTTTCTAGGAAAAAATCCGGTACCCATTAAAGGCTGGGTGAACCCGGAGGCCGTCGGTTGGGATCGAACCCTACCTCTTGTCCTTTGTAGTCTAGTTCACTAACCACTGAGCTATCGCGGCTCCCGAACCTGGAGTAAGAGATCAATTAAATGATGCAGAGTCCCATCAACATCATCTGAGCCGTCATAGTCTTCATGTGGGGAGTTCAGTTTTGACTGTCGAAGGGTAGGCTTAAGTGTGAGGTCATAAATGGGGAAAGTGACAACCGCTGTCTCTCAGTTCATACAAATTAGATGAATATTTGACTTTCTAATGTTTCCAAACTGCTGTACTAGTGTGTAACATTTCCTGTAGGTATTGTCGCAGAACACAAGTTGAATGTCGCATAATTCTCCTTATCTGACATTTTGAAATAGTTTCACCCCCCCCCCCTTTTCACCCCCCCCCCCCAACCAAAAAAATTATCTTGACGATACATATTACCATTGCTGGTGTATGTCGGGTGGGGGGGGGCGCGCTCCTCGAAATAATTCCGTGTTTTAGGAAATGCTTGTAACAATGCATCTCATGGGCTGAAGTTAGTTGCAGTTTATAGGATATGCCATGGCAGCGTGTGGGGCATAGTTTAAACCGTCCCTAATTTTGAGTAATGATGTGGTTATCTATGAAAGGTAATAGGAATAAGGCATGAGGAACGCTAAGACTGAGACACAAAAGTGCAGACCGCATAACGTCGAGGGTGCACATATAACGTGTGCGAGTCTGACGTTGAGGTGAGTTTAGCTGAACTAGAAACGCTGAGCTGTAAAGTTACTAGTCAACTTTGGTCATGGGCGTGACACAATGTTTATAGACCTCGGAATGTGTTCCACAACTATTGAGAGTTAGTTTCGGAAATTTAGAAGAAAAAATAAAAAAACGCGGCGCATTCGTCTCTGATTACTAGAATGTTCGGAAAGAATCCACTAGATGACGTAATGAAAACTGTTTAGCACTCGGGTCGCCAACTTCTGCTACCTCAGAAGTTACACAAATCTATGTTCTTTCTCCTTGTTGTTTGTTAGTGAACGCTTCAATTGGACATACGTTGAGTTAAAACTAATCTTTCCAAAAATTTAACCGTTTATTTTAGGCTGGGGTAAGAAAGATTCGAAAGATTAAAAAGAAAAAAGCTCGACGATTCGAGTTATCGAATCTCTAATATTTGTCAAGATTTGTGGGATTCGTGAATTCCAATGAGTCATCCCTGGTCTTTAGAACTTCTGTCCTTGTCTTCTTCTTACTCTTTCCTGTGTTTTCAAAGTCACAGTGGATTTATTCAGTTGATTCTGCTTCACAAAATGTGGTTCTGTATTTTACACCTCCTGCACCCCGTCTGCAGATTTGCTGGAAATGAGGTAACTAACACCCTCTTGTTGAAAATGAGGTAACTAACACCCGCTTGCTGGAAATGAGGTAATTAACACCTTCTTGCTGGAAATTAGGTAATTAACACCATGTTGCTGGAAATGATGCAATTAACGACTTCTTTCTGGAAATTAGGTAATTAAACCATCTTGCTGGAAATGATGCAATTAACGACTTCTTTCTGGAAATTAGGTAATTAACACCATCTTGCTGGAAATGATGCAATTAACGACTTCTTTCTGGAAATTAGGTAATTAACACCATCTTGCTGGAAATGATGCAATTAACGCCTTCTTTCTGGAAATTAGGTAGACGATGTTCGTCATGAAACCCCATATACCTTCTTCATTCATTGTACCGATGTTCGTCATGAAACATGACCAATGACAGAGACATTCAACAAAAACTGTGGGGACACAAAGAAGACCTAAAGTAAACTGCAAGCTTCATACTAGAGACAAGCAGATTTCATTTGTTTAAAATTGTTGTTAGGGTAATTTATCCATTCCCAGTGTCTGCCGAGGAGACTTAAACGACCGGAGAATAAAGGCTGCATGTTCAGTGCAGTCGTCGCGAGGTGTTTGGGTCTGAATTTTTATTTGACCCCGTTATTAAAAGAAAAGTATGACCTTCACGGGATTCGAACCCACTTTCTGCAGGTTTGAAGCACGACAAGTTATCATTTCGGCCACCAGGTTTCTTATTCAGAAGACATAGATCAACCAAAACGTGGAGAGACTCTCATAGTTGTGCCTGTTCAAAGGTTTATAATTTATATTTTATATTTTCAACTGAACATTTAAATTATGAATTAGCTAAGTGTGTATTTAATAAATATGTCATTCCTAGTAGTTCATTTACAAAGTTATTGCTTTTTGTTAACATATACGTCCTCTTTTTATATCGTCATTCGGAGGTGAAGGGGCGCCTGACAGCAGCAGACCTGGAATATGTCAGCGACCCATAGCTGATGGCTTTCGTCAGGATCGGTGAACCAGAACCATCCAGGCCTGCGTCACCTATCCATGGTGCCTCTAGTAACAGACTAACGTGTCTAGTCTGGCCAAGCGAGTAGGAGTCGAAGAGGTAGACACCCGGTACTCAAAAATGTCGTGCTGAAGTCGGATGTGTTGGGCCGAAAGGCGGAAATATCATAGTTATACTGCAAACCCCAACACAACGCATACAGGCCTATTTGACCTTTAAGGGCGGATGATGAAGAGGTGTACTCCTTTAGTTATCGGGCGAACGCAAGCAAGCTAGCAAGGATATCGTCATTTTTGTCGGGTTGCTCAGTAGTTAGAGAAGTGGATTACAGAGGACAAGAGGTCGAGTTCCATTCTTGTTGACGGAGTCCACGTTCACTATCATCATTATCATCAGATGCCATCCCGATTGGCGTAGGCGATCATCTCTCTTCACATCTCTCTTCACATCTCTCTTCACATCTCTCTTCACATCTGTCTTCTCGGTCCTTCATGCTGTCATAATTTCACATCCACGATCATACAGCTTTAAATAAATACGTTTTTCTACGAACTGCCATCTAGAGATGTTATATCGAAAAGGGAAAGGGAAACAGTAATTAAATAATGTCACTACAGTTGTCGAATGTGGCGGGTCTAAGTAAGGACGTATATTCCGCAGCTTGTTGTAAACCACTATACAGAGCCTTATATGTGATTTTCTTTACACAACGTGCAAGGTAGAATAACAATGGGCAGGATGAACATTGAAGGAGAAGGTGATGATGATGATACGAAAGAAGAAAAAGAAGAAGAAAGGAAGAAAAAAAAGAGAAGAAAAAACTTAAGATTAGAATAAAGTTCAACACTATCCTATTATCTGCAATTCATTTGACGTGACTGAAATTCAATCCTCGATCTCTCACAGGCTGTCTAATAATGTCTTCCTTTCCTTCTTCATTTGAGAACTCTCTATGAACATATATCACTTTGTACAGAAGCATAAACATATATGAGTATGTTATTCTTCAATGTATTCAGTTTAGGGATGGGAGAGGAAGGGAAGGATGGTGTGTTGAAAATAAACTTGTATTAATATAAGAATATAATATGTATATAAAGGCAAATAAAACAATGTAAATATCTGGGAACAATGTTAACCTCAGATGGTAGATGTACAACAGAGGTGAGATGTAGAATGGATCAGGCAAAATAAGCTTTCAAAAAAATTAGGAAGGTGCTGTGCTATCCACATTTGACAATTAAAACAAGAAAAAGAGTTAAATTTTATGTAGAACCAGTCTTAACATATGGATGTGAATCATGGACAATAGGACAACAGAAAAGAAACTCACTGGAGGTGTAGAGATGTGGTTTACAGAAGAATGTTGAGAATACCATGGACAGCTAAGAAGAGTATTGAAAATGTTCTGAAAGAATCCAAAGCAAAAAGAGAGCTAATTTCCAATATTAGGAAGAAACAATCTGCATTTTTTGGCCATGCAACGAGAAGGGAACAGCTGGAATATACAGTGACAACTGGGAAAATTGAGAGACGAGGCGATAGAGGGAAGCAAAAAGTAAATATACCAGACAGCTTAAGAGAATGGCTTGGCAGATGATCAACAACAGAAATGATAAATAATTGCCGAGATCGAAAGTTGTCGAGAGACATGATCACCTGCGCCAGCAGGCATGGTACTTGATGATTTTGATGATGCTGATGTTGATGATGATGATAATGATGATGATGACGATGATATAATATTTCCCTGTTAAAGTACCTCAGAGATGAGTTGGTTAACAATGTTTTGTATGTAACATTTAAATAATGAAATAGACTTCTCGAGCACTATAATCGTGTGTTCACATAAAACGTGATTTGAAAACACATTTGGATCTACACAGGTAGATCAATACTCACAGTTTTATGTGGACCTCACTGATGTTTGATAAGTTTTGTGATAACAACTAATAATAGATGCAGCTGAGGATGTACTCGTTTCGTGAATTATATCAACTGACGTTAACTTCCCTCTGACTGTTAACATGTTAAAGTGGGCCTTGAAAGGATATGCACGTGCTTATTCCTGGCTTCTAGCAACCTTAAGATGGGTATCCAAGTTATCAATGTAGGTCGCGTGTGACGTATTTTAAGAAGTGTGGATGCTGTGAGGGATTATCACTCACTTGATAACTGATGTTTTGATTTGGAGTTCTTGCCCGGTGATACTGAGTGTAATTCATTTAAAAGATGAAACGGTGTTAATATTTCTTCAGAAGGATGATTAATATTTTGATAATAGTATATAAGTGGTATATGTTTGTTGTTTTAAGTGTAACCTCTGACAGTCATAGTTGACTATGGATTTTGCAGCGCTCCTAGAAATGTTATTTTTGTCTTTTCTTTCACCGTGTATTCTCTTTTTCTATGAATTTATATGCTTTTTGCTTGAGTTGGAGCTTTAGAATGTGTTTCCAAAGATTGCGGTCTGCAGGTATCTCTTCCCAGGCTGCAGGGTTTATGTTCAGAGTCTTCATGTCACGTTTACATACGTCTATAAAAATCTAAGTTTTGGGCGTCCCCTAGTTCTTTTGCCGTCTGCTAGCTGTCCGTAGAGTATCTTTTGTTATACCGCCATCTTTCATACAGCGCAACTGACCAAGCCAGTGTAACCTACATTGTTTGAGCAGCGTGTAGATGTTTGTGAGGCCTGTGCGAGTAATGACCTCCACTTTTATAACTTTGTCCTTCCAGGTGATATCAAGAATACGATACTGATATTGCAAATAGAATGCATATCCTTTTTTTTTGCTATGCATAAGTTGTCCATGATTTGCTGCCGTATAAAAGACATCTGATTCAAGAAGCAGAACGAATAAATATATATATTTTAGGCATATCAGAGAGAAGATGGAAAGAATGTGGGTTCATAGAGGACGAAAAATATACATTTATATACTCAGGAAACAACAGAACATCAAAGGGGGGTTTGGGGGGGGGGGGAATACTGATAAAAAGAGAGCTACAAAAATATATAAGTAACCACTGGACATACAGTGATAGCATTATATTACTCAAGTTGAAAGCAAAGCCATTCGACGTAGCAATAATACAGACATATGCACCTACTCAAGACTACACAGATGAACAAATGGAGGCATACTATGAAGACCTAAATAAAGTTATAAAGCAAGTGAAATCTTCAGACATCTTGACTGTAATGGGTGACAAGAACGCTAAAGTAGGACAAGGTAGATATAAGACCATTATAGGAAATCATGGTTTAGGAAAAAGAAATGACAGAGGAGAAAGATTATACAATTCTGTGAAGAAAACAGGCTGATAATATGTAACACCCACTTTGAGCAACAGAAAAGGAAACTATACACATGGAAAAGCCCTGGAGATAAGAAGAGGAATCAAATAGATTACATAATGATAAAAGAAAGGTTCCGTAACAGCGTAAAGAAAGTCAAAACCTACCCAGGAGCAGATATAATTCTGATCACAATCCTGTAATGATTAAAATGAAAATCAAACTAAAGAGAAACAAGCAAAAGTCTAATTCATCAACAAATCCACAAGATATAACAGCTTAAATCAAAAGGATATTAAAGATACCTACACAATACAAGTAAAGAACACATACCAGAAGCTGCTAGAAGAAGGAATTGAACAATAAAGAAGGAATTGAACAATACAGAAGAGAAAATCCTGATGAAAAAGCAACAACCAAATGGCAATGCATAAAGAAAAGCATACAAGAAACCTGCGACACCCTTACCCAAAAAAGAAAAGAACAAAAAAACAAAGATGGATAACTAACACCATGTTAGAAAAAATGGAAGAAAGGAGACAAGCCAAGAACACTACCCAATACAATAAAATAGATAATGAGATACGCAAAATGTTCAAAAAGTCAAAAGAAGACTGGCTCAGCCAAAAACGTATAGAAATAGAAACTATGGAAAGCAAACAAGGCTTAAGAGGAATGCACACAGAAATAAAGAGAATGACTAATAAAAATAAAAAAGCCACAGAAGGTTGATGCATTGCAGACAAAAAAGGGAAAATGCTAATTGACAATAAGGATATTATAGATAGATGGCAGGAATGTATAACAGAACTATTTCAGGATCAAAGGGGCAAGAAACCAGTTATAAAATGTACATCAGGCTATAAAAATCTTAAAATTTGAGGTGGAAAAAGCTATAAAAAAACAACGAAAAAGGGAAAAGCAGCAGAACCTGACAGCATACAGATAGAGATGATACAGGCACTAGAAGATTTTGGCATTGAAGTGATTACAGACATATGCAACGACATATACCACACAGGATACATACCAAATGAACTAAAAACATAAACTTTTCATTGCATTGCCTAAAAAGAATGGTGCAGTTGAATGCAGTGACTTTAGAACAATAAGCCTAATGAGCCATGTTACAAAAATCTTGCTAAAAGTTATACAATGAAGGATTCAGAATAAAATCAATACTGAATTAGATGAGCAGCAATTTGGATTAGGAAAAATAGAGGGACAAAAAAAAGGCATATTCTGCATGAGAAACATTAATTGAAAAATACACAGAAATAAACAAACCAATATATGCCTGCTTCATAGACTGCACCAAAGCTTTGATAGAGTACACCACAAACAACTTATAGAATGCATAAAAGAGATACATCTAGATGGCATGGACATACGACTAATATGTAATCTATACTGGGAGCAAACAGCAATAATAAATTTAACCAAAAAAACTCTACACCCATTGATATAAAAGAGGAGTAAGACATGGATGCATCCTATCACCAAGCTTGTTCAATCTATACACTGAGCAAATATGTAAAAACATCTCAGAGAAGCCAGGCCTACAAATTAATGGAAAGATAATCAATAACCTAAGATATGCTGACGATACTGTACTACTAGCAGAAAATCCTAAACATCTACAACAATTACTTAATGAAATAAACATGACAAGCAAAAAATATGGACTAGATATGAATATCAAAAAGACTAAAACTATGATCATAAACAAAGAAGATACTCAAAACCCACAAGTGGATATCAAAATAGAAGGAATAGACCTGGAGAGAGTTCAGAACTACAACTACCTTGGACATACTATAACCAGTGATGGAAAATGTACAACTGAAATAAACAAAGAATAGGAATGGCAAAAAGTAATTTTAATGTCATGAAGAACATACTAACATCAAAACAAATAACACCAGGGCTAAAACTAAGAATAGCAACATTTTACATCTTCTCAATATTCCTATATGGTGCAGAAACACGGACATTAGACAAGAAAACAGAACAGAGAATTGAAGCCTTTGAAATGTAGATATATAGAAGAATAGGTAGAATTGGATAAAAGGAAAAGAAAACAAAACGATGAAGTCTTAAAACAACTGAAAATGAAAAGAGAACTACTAAATACAATTAAGACAAGACAAATGAAATTTTTGGGTCATGTTAAAAGACACAACAGCCTACTAAAAGTAATATTGGAAGGAAAAATACAAGGTAAAAGAGGCAGAGGCAGACCAAGACTAACATGGACGAGTAACATCAAAAGATGGACAAATCAGCCTATGACAACCTGCACCATCAAAGCAAGAGACAAAGCAGAATGGCGCTCCATGGTAGCAACCTTCGTTGCGGAGAAGGCACTCGATGATGATGATGATGACGATGATAAAAGACATCTGATGATGCAGACGTCGTAAACTTTGTCCTTTGTTGTCAGTTTGATGTTTTACCAAACGTGCCTACAAACGCGGACATTGCGGGCGAAAGTGATAGCAGCTTTACCAATGCGGGTGTCAAATTCTGTGTCTAAGATAGTTTGTCGTTGATGATGGACCCCAGGTTGCTATGCTGCTGCACGACATCAAGTTTGTAGTTGTCGATAAAGATGGCAGGTGCTGCTTCGACATCAAGACCGAGTATTTTAGTTTTCTGCAAATTTATTGTGAGGCTGAAGTCTTTGCTAACTGCGCGAAAACCAAGCAAAGAAGAAATAATGAAAGCCATCAAACTGTTAAAAGATGGTAAAGCCACAGGACCAGATGAAATTCCTTCGGAAGCCATCAAAGCAGATATTATCACCTCTACCAAGATGTTACATAATCTATTGGATAAAATTTGGGAGAGGGAAGAAATACCTAAAGACTGGAGAGAAGGTTATATGATCAAACTACCAAAGAAAGGAAGTTTACAGGAGTGCACAAATTATAGGGGAATTATGCTACTATCAGTGCCAGGAAAAATATTAGGCAGAATCATTCTGGAGAGACTAAAAGAGGCTATAGAGAAACACTTGAGAGATGAACAAGCAGGTTTTAGAAGAACAGATCATGTGCTGATCAAATAACTACTCTACGTATAATAGTTGAACAAAGTTTAGAACTAAAATCCCCACTTTATATTGGATTCATAGATTACGAAAAGGCATTTGATAGTTTAGACAGAAGAATGCTTTGGAAGTTGCTGAGTCATTATGGAATCCCCATAAAGTTTATTAACCTGATAAAAACAATGTATGAAGGAACAAAATGTAGTGTGGTGCATGAAGGACAGCTTACAGAAGCATTTGAAATAAGAACAGGAGTAAGGCAAGGATGCCTTCTGTCTCCATTTCTCTTTCTACTGGCCATAGATTGGATTATGAAAATAACTCAAAACAACAGAAATGGGATCCAGTGGTCACTGACCAAACAACTTGATGATTTAGACTTTGCTGATGACATAGCTCTCCTATCACACAGCCACCAACAGATGCAAGATAAAATGAGTATATTAGATGAGAGATCACAACAGCTAGGACTAAAGATTAATAGAGATAAGACCAACATTATGAGAATTAATGCAGTTGGCAATAACCAAATAAAACTAGGAGAAATACCTCTACTAGACGTACAATCTTATATATATCTGGGCAGTAATATAGATAAAGAGGGAGGAACAGAAAACGATACCAAAATAAGGATATCAAAAGCAAGAGGAGCTTTCATTGCACTGGGAAACATATGGAAATCCAAAGAAATTAGGCTAAATACAAAAATACAAATTTTCAACTCCAATGTTAAGTCGATTCTATTATATGGCTGTGAAACATGGAGAATAACAAAATGACAATCACGAAGGTACATACTTTCATTAATGGATGCTTGCGCAGAATAAAGGGATGGAAATGGCAGGACAAAGTCACAAACGTGGAATTATGGAAATGTACCGTCAAATACCAGTGATAAAGAAATACAGCGAAGACGATGGCGATGGATAGGACACACACTACGGAAACCAACTGAGAGTATTACACAACAGGCCCTTTTTTGGAATCCCCAGGGGAAAAGACAAAGAGGAAGACCAAGGAATTCTTGGAGAAGACAGATTGAAGCAGAGATGAAGATGATGGGGAAGACATGGAATGATCTTAAAAGAATTGCAAAAAACAGAACGACTTGGAAAGTGTTTGTTGAAGACCTATGCTCCACTGGGAGCTAAAAGGTAGAAGAAGAAGAAGAAGTCTTTGCTGGCATGTGAAACACGATTTATCATGCTCTGGAGTTCTTGACTTTGCTTAACTGACTGTTGGCAACAAGCAATATTAATTTGTCAGTATTTTGGTAATAATTTGGTCTATTATGCTGAATTCCCAGAGAATATTCTTCAGTCACTGACTTGTGCCGTCATTAGTTAGACCTGTTCGACCGCAGAATGAACAAGATGCGTTTTTGACGTTTGACCTCATCTCCTTTCTTGACACCCCCCACCTCCCTTTTAACCCCACCATATCTCCATCAGTTTTTGTCCCTCCATCGTACCTTACTCTTATAACTGGGTCTTACCTCCGTCCTTTCTTATCCCTGGACCTTATCTCTATCTATTTTGATCCCAGAACCGTATCTGCATCTATTCTTATCCCTGGATCTTGCTTCCATCTATTTTTGTTCCTGGATCTTGCCCACTTCTGTTATCTCGGACCTTATTTCCATTTATTCTTAATCCAGCATCTTACCTCTATCTATTCTTATCCTAGAACCTTACCTCCACCTATTTTTATTCAGGACCTTACCTCCACCTTTTCTTATTCTAGAACCTTACCTCCACCTATTCTTATCCAAGGACCTTACTTCCACCTATTCTTATTCCAGGACCTTACCCCCACCTATTCTTATCCAGGACCTTATCTCCCTTTGTTCTTATTCCAGGACCTTACCTCCACCTATTCTTATCTCAGACCTCATCTCCATTTATTCTAATCCCTGGACTTTACCTCATACTGTTCTTATCCCTGGATCTTACCTCCATCTATTCCTTTCCCTGGACCTTATCTCCAATTATTCCTATCCCTGGATCTTATCTCCACATATTCTTATCCCTGGATCTTGTTTCCTCCAATTCTTATCCCTGGACAATAACTGTTCCTTTTCGTGGACCTTATAACCACCAATTCTTATCCATAGACTTTATTTCCACCCATTCTTATCTCTGGACACTATCTCCACCTGTTCTTATCCCTGCAGCTTTTCTCTATTTCCTTCCAATAAATCCCACATATTTCATACTTTACATGGTTTTTCTTCTTCATATATTCAAGGCCCTTTATTCAAGTGAAGAGGTACTTATATTTGCGTTAATCGTCGAGGATTTTGGTGTTTTTTGGTACATTTTTTTTCTACAAATTTTACCTCAGCAGCTGGGACCATTTTTAGTCTACACTTTTCACTTTTCAACTGCCAAGTGTTCTTTAACATTCGCAAAGTGCTCCCGAGACTTCCAGATTTTTTTTTTTTTTTTTTTTTTTTTTTTTTTTTTCCAAGGCTGCCAATGCCAGTGTAAAGAAAGTGAATTTTAAAAGTGAGATTCGTGAAATTTAAGACTGAAGTAAACAAAGGAATAAGAATGAAAAAAACCCCTTTTATTGTCATGAAAATATAATATTTTTTTTATATCATGACAAGTAACAACAGGGCTGAAACTAAGAATAACAACATGTTATATCGTCTCATCCTTCATGTATGATGCAGAAACATGGACATTAGAAACAAAACAAAACAGAAAATGTAAGCCTTTGAAATATGGTTTTATAGAAGAATAGGAAGAGTTGCATGAAAGAAAGAAAATAAAAGAATGAAGTCTTAAAAGAACTAAAAATGAAAGAGAACTACTATACACAATTGAAACAAGACAATTGAGATTTTTGATGCATGTTGTTTTGTTTATATGAAGACAAATAACACCCGGGCTAAATCTAAGAATAACAACATTATATCGTCTCAATCTTCATGTATGATGCAGAAACATGGACATTAGAAAGGAAACAAAACAGAAAATTTGAGCCTTTGAAATATGGATTTATAGAACATTAGGAAGAATTGGATGGATAGAAAATAAAATAAAAGGATGAAGTTTTAAAAGAACTAAAAATGAAAAGAGAACTACTAAACACAATTCAAACAAGACAAGTGAGATTTGTGAGGCATGTAAAAGACACAATAGCCTACTAAAATTAATCTTGGAAGGGGAAATACAAGGTAAAGGAGGCAGAGGCAGACTAATAATAACATGAACAACAAAAGCAAGAGACAGAGCAGAATGGCGCTCCATGGTAGTCAACGTTCAATGCGGAGACGATACTCAATGATGATGATGATGATGATGATGATGATGATGATGATGATGATGATGATGATGATGATGATGATGATATTTATGCAAAATTCTGACCATCGGGACTTCCCTAGCGATATAAAGCCGGCGTAAACAAACAAACAAACAACATTGTTCTCTTCCGTCCAAGATATCTTCATTCCCGATTCCACCGGACTATCCGACGGTCAGAATTCTTCTCAGGCAGCTATTTTTAGATATCAGCATCTGTTGTTGTATCATTATTCACCCTTCTCTCTTGGCAGCACCAACCCTATTAGACGTTGACATGCCAACTCCATTGATTTTCTGCAGATTTCTGCAGGGGAGACCTCATCTTTTTTGCTATTCAATCCGCTCAGACCCTAAATTCGAATATAACAGCATCATCACTATCACGACAGCCGGACGGAGAGCAGTGGGAACGGAGATGTGCAGTGTAGACCAAATTTGGGAAATTTAGCGAGAGATGGCTATTGGACTAGTTTTGATGTCTCACAAGCGATCATAAAGTGTGTAGGCGACTTGGTCGGTTTGAATACAGGGAAAAGAATAAATAAGTAAATAAGTAACATAAATGTTGTCGACGGTATTATAATAATGTAAATGTGTGGTATTATCGAAGAAACAATCACCACTACCATGATGTAAATGTGTGGTATTATCGAAGAAACAATCACCACTACCATGATGTAATGTGTGGTATTGTCGAAGAAAAATCACCACTACCATGATGTAAATGTGTGGTATTGTCGAAGAAACAATCACCACTACCATGATGTAAATGTGTGGTATTATCAAAGAAACAATCACAACTACCATGATGTAAATGTGTGGTATTGTCGAAGAAACAATCACCACTACCATGATGTAAATGTGTGGTATTATCGAAAAAACAATCACCACTACCATGATGTAAATGTGTGGTATTGTCGAAGAAACAATCACCACTACCATGCAATATAAATATGCAATATAAAAATTAGGTATATAAATCTGAAACAAGTGCAGAGAGTCACATACTTTGGCAGAATAATAACATCAGATGGAAGATGCACCTCAGAAATAAATAATAATATATATATATATATATATATATATATATATATATATATATATATATATATATATATATAAACAGAAGAGTTTCAGGCCAAAATAGCATTTCAGAAAATGAAAAACGTCTTGTGCGACAGTCCATGTTAATATAAGTGACAAAGAGAGTTCATCGGTGCAATGTAGAGCCTTTTCTGACATGTGGAAATGAATCATGGACAGTAGACAAACAAAGGAAAAGATGATTGCAATCCACAGAGATAGGATTTCACAGAAGAATGTTGAAAGTTCCCTGGACAGCTATAAAGACCTGCGCGGAAATTCTCAAAAGAGCCAATACATAAAGGGAGCTCATAAGAAACATCAGAAGAAAAAAAAACAATTTTCGGATACATCATGTGAAGAGGAAAGTTGGAATACTTGGTTATAACTGGTAAAATAGAGGGAAAGAGAGATCGTGGACGACAAAGAGAGAAGATACTGGATCGATTGGTGTAAAAGCAGGGAAAAGAGTCAACAAGAAAAATGATACGATGCACGTGGGGCAGGGAATTTTGGAAGTACAAGGTCGCCACCGGTATGGCACATGCTGATGATGTTATGTGTAATAAATGTTCTGACTTTGATAAATGCTTTAGTAAATTATAATAATGATAATGATAGTAGCCTTCGTCAGTTATAGTTCACTATGGATTTTGTAGCGCCCCTATTCTTTCGCCGTGTATTCTCTTTTTCTAGCAATGCAAGACGAACTCGATCGCATTTCTTCCTGGTGTGGGTTTTCAGGTGCCTTGGTTAATCCTAATAAAGCATCAGTTTCATGGTTCTCCCTTAACAATCATATCGTTAATACGACCACACCGGTAGTACGAATGGGAGCTGATGAGGTGACCAGGGACAAGTTGATGACATACCTCGGAGTTAAGTTTGATCGCAGCCTGTGTTTTCGGGACCACGTTGACCATGTGATAACAAAATCCCGCAAAGGATTAGCCGCCTTGAAGGTCATGGCAGCTGCCAACATCGAGCAGAGGCTACTTACTCTTCTGTTCCAGGGATTAGTCCTCGCACCAATCGAGTATGCCCTGGCCATTCTTACTGTCAGTACGACTCAAATTGATAGGCTGGAGAAAATACAAAATGAAGCCATGCGCATTATCCTGGGATGTACGAGGGACACTCCCTGTGTGGCAATGAGGTATCTTCTTGACTTTCCAACCATGGATGACAGAATCAAGATCTGGAGAGCACGAGCATACCTGAAGATTAGTACAGATACAGAGCATCCATTGCACCACGTGCTCAACACAGAGAAAGGTACCAGGCTAAAAAGAGGCAAATCATGGGTGGGCCGAGCAGAAGATGTCATCAAACAGGTCTGTGGGCTTACCAATATCAGCGTTGGTGAGGAGTGGATACCGGTGCCTACGTCATTCAAGGGACTTTCTCATGTATTGTCACACTCGACAGGAAAAGTAGGGAACAGAACCCAGTCGTGGTTAATGCTGAGGTCAACGGTCTCATCTGCGATAACACCGATGAGAAAGATGCAGTCATCTATACAGACGGATCTGTAAGACGACACAAAAAAAGTGCATGGGCATTTACAGCACGTTCGGCAGGCAGAATAGCCAAGGAAGACAGTGGTGCATACGCCATGACCACGAGTAGCATGACAATGGAGGTGATGGCAGTGACCAAGGCATTCAAATGGTTAGAGTCACAAGACTACATCCACGCATGTATACTGAGTGATTCGATGAGCATGATAAAAAAGTGGAGGCGGGCTTTGTACGCATGCAATGGGTAGAGTCGTTGCAGAAATCCAAAATACGTAAGGTCACCTTTGTCTATGTCCCTGGACATGCGGGAGTACGGGGAAATGAGAGAGCGGACAGGTTGGCTAGCTGCGCTGTCGTTGAGGACGGGCAACCGATGGATCGGGCGGACGTCATCAATGCACTCCGAGATGTGGGAAGAGCACAGGACTTCGACAAACACAGATCAACGTCGCTTCTTCGGATGATGGAAATGGGAGTTAAGATGGGCACAGCCAGAAATGAGAAACTTGGTGGCCGTGTAAGAAGACTTATCAACCAACATAGAACTGGAGTCGTCAGTCGCTGGACACTGAGGGAATTGCTGAGGAGGGGATCTGAGCACCTATGGACATGTTCGGAGTGCAATGATGATGACCCGCAAATAACTCAATAACTCAATAACAATAACTCTCTTTTTCTAGGAACTTATCTGCTTCTTGTTTGCCATGGAGCTTTAGAATGTGTTTCCATAGATCTCACAAGAGTGTTTAATGATACAACGATCTATCTTCTTCTTTTCTCTTTCTCACTGTTTCACCGAAAAGATGCCGTGGTTATATCATTTGTCGCTCTTGCGCTGCTCGAACTGTCTGAATTAGTGTTTAGTGCTAAATTAGTCTTAATTTTCCTTTGTTGTTACATAGTCTCTTTCACTGCATCTATTCATCTTCTTCTGGGTCTTCCTCTTGGGTCTTCCCATGCATTCTATAACGATCTATGAATGCCATAAATGTTATGGTGTACGTGTGAATAGAAATTTCTTTTAAAATGTGTAATAAATGATTTAACTCGTTTAATAAAGTGTGACAAATGCCTAATTATGTTTAAGTGTGACAATTTTTTTTATAGCTTGTTTCATAAGTTGTGCCCACTTTTAAAATCAATATCTTTTAAACCGCTTTTTGTATTTTTTTCAAAATTTGCATGTAAAGTTATAATGATTAGAACCCAACAGGGAATTAATTTCATTAAAAACAAACATTTGTTATTATTATTGCTTATTTGATTTATATAAATTTATAACGACCCATTGATGTAGTCAAAACTTAGTGTTTACCGTATTTAAGTTAAAAATAGCGATTACAAATCTATACACGGTCAAATTTACGATTTTTCACGCTTTAAACGTGAGTTATCTGACACAATTAGGCACTTGTAGAAAACACGAGGCATTGTGTGTTCCATTTCCGTTCATTCATAGGTGTAGACGTGGAACGCTAACATTTGTCATGAGTCTTAAAATGAAATTCTGCAGTTTACAAAACATCGCAATAAAAATGTATGACTATTTTTGCAAAGAGGCTAAACGAGGAAGATTATTTCATTCTTTAGAAAACTTCAGAATAGGACAAGACACATTTTGGATTTATCTAAACGGTCATTTAATCGCTGGATTCAAGCACGTGACCGTCAATGTTCAAAATATACAAAATCACAAGGAAGAGCAAAAATGTTGGATAATTTCGACAGTGAACTTATTAGAAGTGAAATTCGCAAAATGTTGGGTATGAATGAAACTTACAATAAGAAAATTAAAAGTATCGCTGAAAAAGAACAACAGTATTGAAATATCAAGTCTACATTATGGAGGAATGTGAGAGCTGCAGGCTTTACATTCAGAAAGTATTCCAATGGACGAAACATCATCTGTGAGAAGCCACATATAGTAGTCATGAGAAGCAAGTACTTACGTGAAGTAAAAGAGGTGCGCAAGCAAGGTTATGATATTGTGTACTTGGATGAAACATGGATCAATGCTCACCAAACTAATCAAAGGGAATGGCAGTCATCAGATGGAAAGATTAAGAGATTAATACCTAGCAGCAAAGGACAGCGCTTAATAATTGCTCATGCAGGTAGTCGACAACATGGACTAATACAGAATGCAGAGCTCATTTTTCTTTCAAAATCCATAGACAATCGGGATTATCACTCTGAGATGAATGGTCACATATTTAGACATTGGATTGAAAATTCTGTTCTCCATCACTAGATCGACCATCTTGTCTAATAATGGACAATGCAGCGTACCACAACATTGTTGCACTTGAAGATAAAGTCCCGACGTCATCCAGTACAAAAGTTGCTATTAAGATATGGCTCACAAAGGAGCACATTCAATTTAATAACATGTACTTAAAACCTGAATTACTATCGCTAGTAAAGCAAAAACAGAGGACAAAGATTTTTCAAATAGATAAGATTATCCAAGAGCACGGTCATATAAGTTTGAGGCTGCCACCTTACCACGCTCATTTAAATCCAATAGAACTAATCTGGGCAAAATTAAAAGGGCAAGTGGCAGATGAAAATACAACATTCAAAATATGCGATGTAAAGACTCTTGCTAATCTAGCTTTATTAAATATAGACAAAGATTATTGGGCTAAATGTGAAGACCACGTCTTAAAACAGGAAGAGGAATATTGGAAAAATGATGGTTTGTGGAATGTTCAACCCCAAACAGTTATTAATCTTTTAGACTCGTCTGATTCAGAATGAAAGTATATAGCCCCCACAATGTTGGCCCCTATATTACCTTAAATTATTTCAACAAACGGTCCTTTTCAGGACTACACAACTATGAAAATTGGACATACAGGTATACCTTGATATTATCGTCCGTCCTCGAACTGAGAAGACAATAATTATCCTGGTGTTTTGTTTTATCCAGTTATTTCCCCATTACGGCCACGCCTTAACCTAGTGAAAATTAATCGTAGACCAGCAACTACGGTAATTTCTATTCTTTAGGGCTTCACAATTTACAATTTTGACAAACATCAAAGAAATATCGCCGCTTTAAGAAAACTGCAGCTGCAAGATATTTGTTTAAATATACATTTAAAGGGTCTTTTGCATTCTAATAACATTTGGAAAATTTCAAAAGTATTTAACAAACGGTTAGAGAGTAATAGCGTTTTGAAGTTGGGCATATGTTTTGAAACGAGCTATAGTAACTTAAGAGTGTACTTTATAAATAATTAATATTTGTGATATAAACACTTAATGTGAGACTAATATCAATGTCAATTACATCATTCAAGTAGTTACTTCTGGCTCTATACAGTGCCACCAATATTGAAAGCCGCTGAAGGCTGAGGGGATTTTTCAAAAAGTACCCCAAGCGTGTGATGTCTTCAGCTATGTAGTGTTATCAATAGACGGCTGACGTCATTTTACCCACAACCAGCCCTGTTCGTAATGCTGAAAACGTCACAACCATTGGGTGGTCTCCCTCAGCAGGCAGTCAATTAATGTCGGTAGCACTGGTTTAGATGTGATTTGATCGTTATAATTCGTAGAGAATGGTCTCGTTTTTATCTCCCCACCAAAGACGCGTTAGTTTTTATTCCAGAATATTATTATTTCTCTTGTTAGTATTTCCAGTAAATATTTAAATTTATTTTTATAGGTTCGAGCACGCTCAAAAGCACCCGGGCTGAAAATGGTCGGCGACACATAGCTGACTGTTTGTGTGAGAATCACTGAACTGAATACGATATTGCTAATCCTTAAAATTGATTTCTACTGTACGTTTTCTGCATATCTTCCTTTTTTGTTTGACATTCTTTCTCAATCACCTCTTTTGCCTTTCTAGATCACATATTCCCAATATATATATTAACTTGTTCCATACGTTTCGACGCACTGTACATCATGCCGATTTCCGTCGCGTACGTTTAGCCTCAGAGTAAGTAAAAAAGTAAAGAGTCTTGTCACGTCACGTGGCGTATAGGGAATATGGTGTTAGTGACCATAATTTTTATAGACGTTCGGATTTTTGGAGTAATGTGGTCGGCATCACGCCCGTGCTGTATTACTTTCCCTGAAAAAATCAGGTATCTATTTAAGGCTAGGTGAACCCGGAAGCCGTCGATCAGGATTGAAACCCGACCTACTGTCCTTAATAGTCTAGTTCACTAACCACTGAGCTATCGTGTCAGCCGCAGAGTACGTCGCTGTCTATTTGATTCGTATAAACCATCATCAAAGGGTTTTCTTTATACACGTTTTGTATCATCTGGGTATCGGTGAAATGTAATTTCTCTGACTTCGTCAGAGGTAAAAGCTGGCGAACGAAAAAAAATGTAATTCCTTGTTCAATTATCTAAGAATGTATATATAGTATGTTATGTGTTAGATAGATGTTATGTGTTAGATAGATGTTATGTGTTAGATAGATGTTATGTGTTAGATAGATGTTATATGTTAGATAGATGTTATATGTTAGATAGATGTTATATGTTAGATATATTTAAACATGTAGATTGATATTTAAAGCCATGAACAATTTTGTCTCTGAAATCTCTTCCGTTGATAAAAACCTTTTCGTACTGAAAGAGTTAAAACCGAACGAAACGAAAAATAGACAACTAATTCTATCTTCTAAAGAACCACTTATTACGAACTATTTGCAGTGGTTACATAACGAGAAGGCTTAACCGTATTGAGATATGAACAGATCAAATGTAAGCCAATTCTTGGCGTGTCTATAATGAAGGTTGATATGGTCGTAATCACGACTGCTCTCAAATTTAATCATTTTTACTGTGATTATAACTTCTCCAGAGAAACAATCAATATTGTATCTTTAGCCCTTAAAATTACCCTTGATTTAATCATAATAATAGCCTTTATAGTCTCTTGCTTGAAGGATAATACGTTAGTCAATATATTCTTTCTTTGTACCAACGGCAATCATTTTTATTTTTTTTTTTATGTTAATAGTTACTGTCGGTTCTTGTTGCTTATTTAGATTGTTAGATAAGTGAAATAGCTGGTTAGTTTAGGTTTGGTTAGTTAGTTAGGTGGATGGGTCTGTAAATGTGAATGGGTGAGTGAGTGAATGAGTGGGCGGATGAGTGAATAAGCGGGGGAGTAGGTGAGTGAGTGAATGAGTTGGTAGATGAGTGAATGAGCGGTTGCGTGGGTGAGTGAGTAGATTAGTGAGTGGGTGAGTGAGTGAGTGAGTGAGTAGGTGAGTGGGTAAGTGAGTGAGTGTGTGAGTGAGTGAGTGGGTGAGTGAGTGTGTGAGTTATTGGATGGATGGATGAGCGAATGAGCGGGGGAGTAAATGAGTGGGTAGGTGAGTGCGTGGATGGATGAGTGAATGAGCGGGGGAGTTCTTTGTGAGTGATTGGGTAGGTGAGTGGGTAGGTGGATGAGTGAATATGTGGGTGGATGAGTGAATGAGCTGGGAGTAATTTGGGGAGTGAATGAGCGGGTAGTTTGGCGAGTAGTTGCATGGGAGGTAAGTGATTGAGTGGATGGGTGAGTGGATTGGTGAGTGAATGAGTGAGTGAGTGAGTTGGTGCGTGAATGAGTCATTGGTGGGTGATTGAGCGGTTGAGTGAGTTAATCACTCAATTAGCCAAACTGTCAGAGTCAGTGGATCAAAGAGTAAGGTGTGAGTGAGTCAGTGGGTTTTTGGTTAGAAATTATTTCATTAGTTGTTTGATCAATTGGTTGGTTCGTAGATTAATAGGTAGGTTGATTGCTTTGTTGATTGTTGATTGTTGGTTTATTGTTTTTTTTTTTTCGTAGAATAATTTGTTGATTGTTTCTTCAGATGCTTGGATTTCGCTGGTTGTTTATTTGGTAGTTTGTTTGGTTTTCCGTTGGTTGATTGTTTAGTTGTTTGGTTGTTCGGATAGCTGTCGGTTGACTATGTGGTAGGCTGGATCATTGATTGGATGTTTGACTGTTCGATTGGTCGGCCGACTGGGTGATTAACTGGTTATTTGTTGAGCTGGTTGGTTTGTTGACTGGCTGGTTATTTGTTGAATCAATTCAGAGAAAGAGATATGTTTACAGCATTCGGAAAAAAATGGCAAATAATCAACAACAGAAAAAAAAACAAAGAACAATATATGGACCGAAGCAGGATCGAACCCTTACACTCAGCTAACTAGTGGCAGTGTTCCCTAGCGTTTGGCTTTTTGTGGCAAGGCGCTGTGCCACTGAATACGGGTTCGATCTTGCTTCGGTCTATATATTATTCTTTGCTTTTTTTTTCTGTTGTTGATTATTTGTCATTTTTTTCCGAGTGCTGTAAACATACCTCTTCCTCTGAATTTATTCGCTGATTACGCTCTCGGAAGTTTCCCTCTATAATAATATTCGTTTAATATTATTTGTCTCCTGGTTGTTTGGCTGTTTGGTTAGTTTGTTCCTTGATTGGTTAGTTGGTTGGTTGGCAGGTTGATTGTCTCTGTGTGGTTGACTGATTGGTTGATTTGTGGGTTAGTAGAATCAACGTCACTATTTTAGCAGCAAAAGGGTGTCCAGTTTCTCTCTCAAGTGATCGTTGCAGCAGCTCGCTGTTTACACACGCCCTTAATCCCTACACGCAGTCATCTTTAGATCTTAACTCAGTCCTTCTCTCATCACCTATCTTAGCCCTACACTAATCGTATCACTAATACGAGTCGACTATTGACACACATGTACACAAAACACAAGCACCTGCGAACACACTAGTCGCCTAATATTTGCTCCAAGACCACAGCTATAATTATGTCTATTACTGCAATCACCCACTCCTTTCACGACATCGGAGGCGGAGAGCCTTTTGTGTGACAGTTGTCTTCATTATCCACGCCAGATCTCCATTATTCTGTCACTCGTGACACTGATTTCACGTACGGTATTCTCACTCCACCCTTCGCATTGTTTCTCTTTAAACATTCGGCTACAGTCTAGTCTAGACCGGATCGAAGCAATCCTCCAGGTCTCATCTTGCAGCACTTGTCATCGTGCTCCAGGATGGCTTCGATTATTTTGGTAACTCGTGTTGTTTTCAGACAAGCCAGGTCATTACATGTAGCATTGCAAGATGAGCAGTATAGATCAACGGTTCTAAAACTTTTGAAAGCTAGAGACTACATTTGTGATTATTATCGGTCAAATGTGTCTTCAATGTTGGTGAAACTGGTATTTTTTTAAAGGTCAAACTTGTGACTATTAATGGTCAAGACTGTTACTAATGATGATCAAACATGCGTTTATTAATGGTCACACATGTTTATTAATGGTCACACGTGTTTATTAATGGTCACACATGTTTATTAATATCACATGTTTATTACATGTTTCCGGCTTGTTGCATGAGCTACTAAGTTAAGTGCTCTGTGCACACCGTGAGCTGTGTGTCTCATCCATTTTGATCATGTTTCGATATTCCAATTGTCTACGATGAAGTATGATATCGTATGACAGGGAACAGTTGGCTGTGTTCACTTTCTGCGCGGTTTCGCCTTATGTATTTTGGCGTGTGCTGAGGCTGCTACGATGGGGACTACAGTTACCTTTCTTTGTTTGGGAGATGAGATATTAATTTGGATGATTACGCTGGCACGGGCGGTTGAGCAATTATGGATTTTAATTCGTTTGCAGTGATACCGGGGCCTTCCATAACCAACCAAATAACATGTTTATTAATGGTCACACATGTTTATTAATGGTCACACATGTTTCTTAATGGTCACACATGTTTATTAATGGTCACACCTGTTTATTAATGGTCAAAAGTTTGTTAAATAATTATAGAACTTGTGGTTATTAATAGTTAAACCTGTGTTTATTATGGTCAAAATTCGGTTTATTTGCGGTCAAGCTTGTGATTATAAGCAGCTGTGTTTATTAATGGTTAAACTTGTGATTTATAATAGTCCAACGCGTTTATTAATGGTTAAACTTGTGATTTATAATAGTCCAACGCGTTTATTAATGCTTACATTTTTGTTTTTAATCAGCCTTGCATTTATTAATGATCAATATTGTGTTGATTAATGGCCAACCTTTTAATAGAACGAAGTAACATCCTAGTCACGCCTCATATATGGAATATGGTTTTAGCGTAAATATGTTGTTTTTTTTTTATTCTTGAGCATCGGCACAAACTTTGTGCCACATGGTCAGCATTACACCAGACTCTTTTTGTAGTTTAATTTGAAGAAAGTGGGCTGCATACTGCTGTATAGACTAAAAAATTTCAAAACGCAAATATTAATACCCTTGTTGAAATTATATTGACATGAAACATGAGATTTCTACTCGCGTCGAAGTAACACCAGAACTGAGAATAATGCAGTACCATGTCTAATCATCTATATCAAGAAGGAGATACAAAGAAAGACATTAGAATCAGAATAGCAGAGATAGCAGTGACTTTCAGAAACCTTGATGAAATATGGAAATCAGAATTAATCATCATCAAGTACCGGGCCTGCTGGCGTAGGTGATCATTTCTCTCCACAACTTTCGATCTCGACATCTATTTATCATTTCTGTTGTTGACCTTCTGCCAAGCCATTCTCTTAAGCTGCCTTGTATTTTTTCTCTCTTTGCTTCCCTCTATCTCTTCGTCCCTCAATTTTTCCAGTTGTTACAATATATTCCAGTTGTTCTCTTCTCATTACATGGCCAAAACAATCAGAATTACTAAGCACAAAAACGAAGCTCGTGATTTTCAAGTCAAAAGCATTGTCCAGTCTTACTTATGCATGCGAGGGATGGAAATAACTAAAGAAAAACAATATTCTGGATGCATTTACAAAGAAATGCCTCAGGAAAATACATTGTATACCATGGAATGAATTCAAGACTAGAGCAGAAATAAGAAAAACGACAAATAATCGAACAATTTAATCTATAATGAAGAAAGTAATTGGTCATATGTTGGCAATGTGATGAGAAGAGACAACAAGAGAATCTCAAAGCCAGCTCTCAGATGGAAACCAGGGGATAAAGGAAAAGAGGACCACCTAGAGACACACATAATATGAAAAGCATTGAGGCGAGAGGCAACAACAGTAGGCATCGATTCTCTCATCGAGATTGTCCTGAAATGTCCGAGTGGCGAGATACACTGTGGGCCATGTGCAAGTTCTGACACATGATAACATAGATCATCAAACACATGATAACATAGACCATCAAACACATGATAACATAGATCATCAAACACATGATAACACAGATCATCAAACACATGATAACATAGACCATCAAACACATGATAACATAGATCATCAAACACATGATAACATAGATCATCAAACACATGATAACATAGATCATCAAACACATGATAACATAGATCATCAAACACATGATAACATAGATCATCAAACACATGATAACATAGATCATCAAACACATGATAACATAGATCATCAAACACATGATAACATAGATCATCAAACACATGATAACATAGATCATCAAACACATGATAACATAGATCATCAAACACATGATAACATAGATCATCAAACACATGATAACATAGATCATCAAACACATAATAACATAGATCATCAAACACATGATAACATAGATCATCAAACACATGATAACATAGATCATCAAACACATGATAACATAGATCATCAAACACATGATAACATAGATCATCAAACACATGATAACATAAATCATCAAACACATGATAACATAGATCATCAAACACATGATAACATAGATCATCAAACACATGATAACATAGATCATCAAACACATGATAACATAGATCATCAAACACATGATAACATAGATCATCAAACACAGGAGTTATTGAGTTATTGAGTTATTTGCGGGTCATCATCATTGCACTCCGAACATGTCCATAGGTGCTCAGATCCCCTCATCAGCAAGTCCCGCAGTGTCCAGCGACTGACGACTCCAGTTCTAACTTGGTTGATAAGTCTTCTTACACGGCCACCAAGTTTCTCATTTCTGGCTGTGCCCATCTTAACTCCCATTTCCATCAAACACAGGAGTCTTGAATGTCTACCCGATGTGTAGTCTTCAGCTCGAAAGGGCCCTAGATGGATATCTACTCATCATTCTTGAATGGTGCAGAACATGGACATTTAAATAAACAAAAATAAGGACAACGAAATAGAACCGGTTGAAGTGTGAGTTTATAGTAGAATAAGAATAATTCGCGTGCGGAGGAGAAAATAAAATCATGAAGTTTTGAAACTAACTGAAAGGGAAGAAATAAATATTGAACAGAATTCCAACAAGACTAATGGGATTTCTAGAACAAGGGACACAAAATCATAGTGTAAATAATCTTGTATGGGAAAATACGAGGTAAACAAAGCAGAAGCAGACAGACTACAGTGGAATGACAACATCAAGAGATGGGTAGGGGAATCTATGACAGCGTGCATCATTAATGAGACAGGATGGAATGGGAACTCTTTGATAGACTACAATCGACGCAAAGACGGCTGAAGATGATGATGATATTAACTCTTTCCGTACGTTTAACCGCACTGTGCGTTATGTCGATTTTGGCAACGTACGTTTCGCCGCACAGTGCGTCATGTCGATTTTGGCAGCGTACGTTTCCCCGCACTGTGCGTCATGTCGATTTTGGCAACGTACGTTTCGCCGCACTGTGCGTCATGTTGATTTTGGCAGCGTACGTTTCCCCGCACTGTGCGTCATGTCGATTTTGGCAGCGTACGTTTCCCCGCACTGTGCGTCATGTCGATTTTGGCAACGTACGTTTCGCCGCACTGTGCGTCATGTCGATTTTGGCAACGTACGTTTCGCCGCACAGTGCGCAACGCTCAATTTGATTAGTGTGAACGCCGTCAAACTATATTCTTTGTATATGTCTTGTATCATCTTGATATTGGTGAAATCTAATACCTTGTTCAATTATCTAAACATTCATATATAATATGTTATATGTTTGATAAATATAAATATGTAGATTGATTCTTAAAATCATTAAAAAAAATTGTGTCTCTGAAATCTCTTCCGTTGTGTCGATAAAAAGCTTCCGTAAGGAAAGAGTTAAGCAACTTCCTTAAATATTCCAAGAAGTCTTACGAGCCTTACCGGTGCTACGAACTTGGGATTCTGTGTTCAGATCTTCCAATGTGATAGGGGACGATAACGGATTGCAACTTGGGATTCTGTGTTCAAATCTTCCAATGTGATAAGGGACGATAACGGATTGCAACTTGGGATTCTGTGTTCAGATCTTCCAATGTGATAAGGGACGATAACGGATTGCAACTTGGGATTCTGTGTTCAGATCTTCCAATGTGATAAGGGACGATAACGGATTGCAACTTGGGATTCTGTGTTCAGATCTTCCAATGTGATAAGGGACGATAACGGATTGCAACTTGGGATTCTGTGTTCAGATCTTCCAATGTGATAAGGGACGATAACGGATTGCAACTTGGAATTCTGTGTTCAGATCTTCCAATGTGATAAGGAACGATAACGGATTGCAACTTGGAATTCTGTGTTCAGATCTTCCAATGTGATAAGGGACGATAACGGATTGCAACTTGGGATTGCTCGTTTACAGTGATGATTGTTATACACGAGAGCATAGTAGACCATATTTGACCATATAGACCACATTAGAACATATAGATAATACAAGACCATATAAAGACCACAGCAGATGATACTAGGTCTTATATAGATCATAGTAAACAATATAAATAGACCATAATAGATCATACAAACCAAAATAGAACATATCGAGACTATATTAGACCAGAATAGACTATATATTCCATAGTAGACCATATATATGCTATAGACTATATGGACCGTACTAAATCACTTACAGACCATACTAGGCCATACAGACCCTAAAAGACCATATGTAGAATATAGTAGACCATGTAGACCGTACATACCATAGTAGAACATATAAAACATAGTAGACCATATATCTGGATTATGAAAAATGCAGAACAACATAAATTAAATCCAGCGGTCACTGACCAAGCAACTTGATGATTTAGCTTTGTTGATGACATAGTTCTCCTATCACGTAATCATCAACAGATGCAAGATGCAATTAACATACTTGAGAGATCACAGCTGGGACCTAAAATAAATAAATATAAGACCAACATTCTGAGAATTAATGCATTTGGCAATAACCAAAGAACAATAGAAGAATTACCTCTACTAGACGTAAAATCTTAAATATAATTGGGCAGTAACATAGACAAATGAGAAACTGAGAATTCTACTAAAATAAGGTTACAAAAAACACGAGGAACATTCGTTGCACTAGAAATATGGAAATCCAATGCAATTAAGTTGTTGTTCTTGTTGCGTTCGCCAGCTTTCAACTCTGACGAGGTCCCTTGAGACTAGGAGCCGAATTTTGCGTGTTAATCCATTTTTCCCTGGCAGCCGTGTGCACAGGGGTCTCTCGCCACACAGGCAGATAACTCCGACTTCGGAGGTACTCATGTTTTTTTCCGTCGATGAGTAACTGACGTTTCAAGCCGGGCCTCGCTGCTGAGACCAGGGGTGGTTGCTGCAGAGAGAAATCATAAATAAAAATCCCAACCGGTGTACCGAGACTTCAACCCACAACCTCTCTGTCCCGAGGCCGGCGTCTTGCCTCGAGACCAACCAGTCCCCCATGGACTTGGAATATGAGGAAACTGCAACAAGGAACACTCTTCATGCATAGCCTTCAATGGTTCCTGCCGCCTATCCACCATATACCGGAAATTAAGTTAAACACAACAATAACAATTTTCTCCTCCTCCAATGCTAATTCAGTCCTATTATATGGCTGTGAAACATGGAGAACAATAAAAATGACAATCACGAAGATACAGACCTTCATTAATTGATGTTTAGCGCAGAATAAATGGATGGATGTTGCAGGATAAAATCAAGAACATAGAATTGTGGGAAAGTACCAGCTAATACCAGTGGACAAAGAGACACAATAAAGACGATGGCGCTGGATAGGACACAAACTGTGGAAGCTAATACTTAGAGACCCTTTTTTAGACAGACCCACGACATGCCCTTTTTTGGAATCCCCAGGGAGACAAGAGGAAGGCTAAAATATTCTTTGAAGAAGATAGGTGGAAGCAGCGATGAAGAGGCTGGGAAAAACATGAAATGATCTTAATGGAATAGCAAGAAACAGAAAGGCTTGGAAAGTGTTTCTTTAAGACCTATGCTCCACTGGGAGCTCAAAGGAAGAAGAAAAAAGAAAAAACATATGTACCTTTGTAGTCCGTATAGACGTATAGATGGAAGAATTCAACAACCACTATATCCAGCCCATTGTTCCTCTTTCCTTATGACCCACAACATTCTGTAGCGGGCCCCGATGCCATGATCTTTGGTGTGCAACCCAACCAACCACTAGTGTTACGAACAGCCGGATTTCCCTATATTATCCTCATCATCATCATCAAGTACCATACCTGCTGGCGTTGGTGATCATGTCTTTCCACAGCTTTCGATCTCCACAGTTATTTATAATTTCTGTTGTTGACGTTCTGCGGAGAAACTCTCTTAAGCTGTCTGGTATCTTTTTTCTTTCCTTCCCTCTATCTCTTCGTCCCTCATTTTTCCCAGTTGTTACAATATATTCCAGCTGTTCCCTTCTCATTACGCTCTTTATATACGAGATTGGAATATAAATTTCAGTCTCAATCATGTCACAACAGTAACATTTACATTATTTTTTTAGTGCTGTATCTTTCTTTTTTCTCTTTCTCGCTGATACCGAAAAGGTGTCGTGATTATATCATTTGTTGTTCTTGAGCTGCTCGAACTGTCTGAATTAGTGATTTTCCTTTGTTGTTACATGTCTCTATCACTGCATCTATCCATCTTCTTCTAGGTCTTCCTCTTAGTCTTTTCCATGCATTCTCGAGAAGAACACCCTTGATGGTGAATGCTGAGGATTCATTCTGATCAAGTGGCCCAACCATTTGAGTTGTTGTTTTATATATTCTTGGCAGGGAATGCTGTATAAAGAAGGGGGGGGGACTATCTTTACGGTATTTTCCAACTACTCGAGTCTGCTGGGTGTAGGGGGGGGGGGGGGTAGGGCTTGAGGGACCGGAATTTTCGCTCGGATCTAAATTTATTATTTTTTTTATTTCACCCCTACAGAAACAACTTTTGGCCCTACCGGAATTCGAAACGCTTTCTCCTTGATGTATGCGTTTTTATTCATAATAACAACGTATATTAAGAGAGAAGCATCTAAGTATACTTTCTAGCTTTATTAACGCAAATTCTTTAGTTAATTATTTCATTAAAATAAAATTGGGAGGTAAAGTAGCCTCCCAGTAGCAGAGTTGGAGGTTGTCAGCGACCCACAGTGACAGCTTGAGAGAAGGATCGGTGAACCAGAACCATCCAGACCCCACTCCACCTCTCCGTGGTGCCTCTGGTAACAGACTAACCTGTTTAGTCTGGCCAAACGAGTAGGGATCAAGAGGGAAGGCAACCCGGTACTCAAAAATAGCATGCTGAAATCAGATGTATGGGGCCGAAAAGCGTAAATATCACAGTTTTAGAGCAAACTACAACACAATGCAGACACGCCCACTTAACGTCCTCTTAAAGGTGGATGATGCGAAGGTGTATTCCTTTAGTCATCGCATGCATAGAACGCAAGCATGGAAAATAAAATTGTTTAGCCAAACCATTTTCTTAAAAAAACAAAACGGCTAGATAATCAAGTCACTCTTAATTAATTATTTGATAATTTAAAATATACAATGTCAACGCCCCTGCTTTATCGCCTCATCTATTCTCTTGACTAATTGTTTTAAAAAAGTAAGTAAAGATCCCCGTCACCCCAAGTGGCGTATAGGGAATATGGTGTTAGTGACCATCAATTTTACAGACATTCAGCACATGATTTTTTTGGGTAATGTGGTCAGTATTACGCCTGTGCCGCTATTCTTTCCCAGAAAAATAATCCGGTACCCATTAAAGGCTGGGTGAACCCGGAAGCCGTCGGTTGGAATGGAACCTTACCGCTTGTCCTTTGTAGTCCAGTTCACTAACCACTGAGTTAACGCGGCTCCAATTAATTATTTGATAAATTAAAATATACCATATCGACGCCCCTGCCTTCATCGCCTCATCTCTTCATGTTTTACATCCGACATGTCCAGAATAATTCCAGATTAATTAGAGTGACCCACCAACGTGGCTTCATGACAGGTGAGCTGCCACGGTTAAGCTGCCGCGACAGATATCTCTGACCCTGGCCGTTGAGGCGGTTTTCCCGAAAACACCCAATACTTGTGTCGTCTTGAGCTAAGCAAGCTAGAGACAGCTGGCTTCATTTAACCCACAACCGCTCCTGCTCGCAATGCTGAAAACGTCACAACTATTGGTCGGTCCCCACTCAGTGGGCAGTCTCAGAGTCATCATCATCATCGAGTGCCGTCTCAGCAACGAAGGTTGGCTACCATGGAGCGCCATTCTGCTCTGTCTCTTGCTTTGATGGTGCAGGTTGTCATAGGCTGATTTGTCCATCTTTTGATGTTACTCGTCCATGTTAGTCTTGGTCTGCCTCTGCCTCTTTTACCTTGTATTTTCCCCTCCAGGATTACTTTCAGTAGGCTGTTGTGTCTTTTAACATGGCCCAAAAATCGCATTTGTCTCGTTTGAAGTGTGCTTAGTAGTTCTCTTTTCATTTTAGTTGTTTTAAGACTTCATCGTTTGTTTTCTTTTCCTTCCATCCAATTCTACCTATTCTTCTATATATCCACATTTCAAAGGCTTCAATTCTCTGTTCTGTTTTCTTGTCTAATGTCCGTGTTTCTGCACCATATAGGAATATTGAGAAGATGTAACATTTTGCTATTCTTAGTTTTAGCCCTGGTGTTATTTATTTTGATGTTAGTATGTTCTTCATGGCATTAAAATTACTTTTTGCCATTCCTATTCTATGTTTATTTCAGCTGTACATTTTCCATCACTGGTTATAGTATGTCCAAGGTAGTTGTAGTTCTGAACTGTCTCCAGGTCTATTCCTTCAAGATATTCCCTCAGAGATATCAGTGGCGACGATTAAGCTAACAGGTCGTACCCTAAGATAAAAAGGCAAAAGGTGTAACTTGCTCCAACTATAAAACGCCCCATACGGACAACCGACAAGTGTGACAACCCTCCAGTAATTTCCCCACTCAAATTATAGATTCTCACGTCTGGTGTCTCGCCTATCGGACTCGCGCCGTCTGTACGCGCTAATGAGGTCAAGGTGTTGTCAATCATAATTTAGCAGAAACAGGTTGTGTATTTACGCCCTTTTAGGACAGGTATTAAGGCCATATGACGTGTTTTTATCTTATTAAGTATCATATTTTAGCAGCAGTCACGTAGTGCACTCAATATGGCACTTCAGTAATTTAGATGCAGTTTGTGTTTCAGTCACATCTAGTTGCGCTATAAACCTTTCCTTTTTGTATTTTTTTTCCCTGTGGTGGGTGTAGTTTTTTTCGTTGGCCTTGGTCTTTTCTTGTATTCATCTCTTTTAAGAACTGCCCCTAAAAATCACATCTGTAATCCGTGGCTGCCATCTCGCTGTGGAACTGTCTGTAATGTGAGGGCATAGACTCTATCCAAAACAGGCAGCAGAATGGAGCAGTCCCACCACATTGTCACCTTCAGAGAAGCCAAAACTGAAATACACAAGTTCCACTCAAATCAAAGAAAAAAAAAGATAAAAATAAATTAACAACATAGATTCCAGCAGACCATCATCTTTCCCATGAGAACCGGTCAGTGCAGACTCCAAGGTCATCTCTACTGTCTCAAAGTGACCCATACAAATGAATGCCCATGTGGAAATGGTATCTAGGAACCAGAGCATATACCAATTTGTGTCCAACCCACAAGGAACCACGGTGTCAAATCTGGTAGAGGGTGCTGAACTAAGGCAGGAACTATGGGGCAGCTGTCGTGATCTGGAGGGTGATGAACTAAGGCAGGAACTATGGGGCAGCTGTCGTGATCTGGAGGGTGATGAACTAAGGCAGAACTATGGGGCAGCTGTCGTGATCTGGAGGGTGCTGAACTAAGGCAGGAACTATGGGCAGCTGTCGTGATCTGGAGGGTGATGAACTAAGGCAGAAACTATGGGGCAGCTGTCGTGATCTGGAGGGTGATGAACTAAGGCAGAAACTATGGGGCAGCTGTCGCGATCTTGAGGGTGCTGAACTAAGGCAGAAACTATGGGGCAGCTGTCGTGATCTGGAGGGTGCTGAACTAAGGCAGAAACTATGGGGCAGCTGTCGCGATCTGGAGGGTGCTGAACTAAGGCAGAACTATGGGGCAGCTGTTGTGATCTGGAGGGTGCTGAACTAAGGCAGGAACTATGGGGCAGCTGTTGTGATCTAGAGGGTGCTGAACTAAGGCAGGAACTACGGGGCAGCCGTTGTGATCTAGAGGGTGCTGAACTAAGGCAGAAACTATGGGCAGCTGTCGCGACCTGGAGGGTGCTGAACTAAGGCAGAAACTATGGGGCAGCTGTCACGACCAGGAGGGTGCTGAACTAAGGTAGAAAACTATGGGCAGCTGTCGCGACCTGGAGGGTGCTGAATTAAGGTAGAAACTATGGGGCAGCTGTCGCGACCTGGAGGGTGCTGAGCTAAGGCAGAAACTATGGGCAGCTGTCGCGACCTGGAGGGTGCTGAACTAAGGCAGAAACTATGGGGCAGCTGTCACGACCAGGAGGGTGCTGAACTAAGGTAGAAACTATGGGCAGCTGTCGCGACCTGGAGGGTGCTGAACTAAGGTAGAAACTATGGGGCAGCCGTCACGACCTGGAGGGTGCTGAACTAAGGTAGAAACTATGGGGCAGCTGTCGCGACCTGGAGGTGCTGAATTAAGGTAGAAACTATGGGGCAGCTGTCGCGACCTGGATAGAATTGCCAGCTTCATCATGGAGCCGGATTACAGATCTAACCTCAAAACCAAAATGCAGATGGAAGTCCTCTTTTACCAGACGAAGTGAAGGAAAAAGTTGCAACTGTTGCACCAACTATAAAACACCCAAAATGTGCAACGACGTAACAGAACATGCGAGTAAGAGCCGCATTCAAAGCTCTATCAACGGGGAAGGACACTCCGGAAAACAAACCACTGCTGCCTAGCAGCTACCATCGAGAGATAGAAAGGCTGTGAGAGCACACCCAGATAGAAACAACAGGCAGGGTAGACCCAACAGGCCTGGACGGCATCAATCCTACGATAAGAAAACTCCTACGTCAAGCTAAGATCAAGCCTGCCGAAGACGGGGTGTGGCAGCCACGGCTCAGATTATTCTTCTTTCTTCTTATCTTTCCTCCATTGCCGTTGACGTCGGGGGGGGGGGGGGGGGGGGGGGGATACAATCTGTGATTCTTTGCTCTTCTGTTGGCCTCTTCTGGTGTTATCCCCCTTAGTGACTCTAGTAATCCCTTTATCCATCTCTTTCTCTGTCTTCCTCTTAATCTGGCGTTTGTTTATGGCTCATTGAGTCATTGTTAATTATTCTTCTTTTTTATTATTGGGTCGATTAATTGTTCTTCTTTGTCTCTAATACCACAAATATTTATGGCTGCAATTTTATTTACGTTATGTCTGTATGATCGCGATTGTTTCTTCGTTATTTTGGCTCCGAGCACTGTTGTGTGTATGTTACATTGTCCTCTGCCGCTGTGCAAGTTCTGTCGCAGAGTTAAGGACTGTTGTTTATGTTACCAGTGCTTGCCCGTGTACTGTGATCACTGTTGTCCGTGACCCATTTTCTAATCGTGTTGTTTCTCTACAATTTTGTTGTTTTCACACACAAACTGTTATTATACACTGCGCAGATTTAAGGGAAAAATCAGGACAAACACACACATATATGGATACTGACCCTGTGATCAGCTCATCGTGGCATGTTGTCCTTACCCCTCCCAGACAGAAAAACAAGAACAAGAATCAACGTCGCATGATCACAAGACTTGAACGCTCAAGATGAATCTTTTTCCAACTCTCCTTTCTTTTTTTTTTTTTATCTCTCTGTCTATGTATCTGTCTATGTATCTGTCTGTTTATATGTATGTCTGTTTTCTCTCTTTCTTTATATATTTCTCTATATCACTTCAGCAGACTCTCGATTATCTGGGAGCGGATTAATCGGGAAGCGGATTATCCGTGATACCTTCGTCAAAAATTAAAAATAAAAATTCCTCTATTTAAAAATAAATTTACCAAACTGAAACAAGTCTATGAGATCACGCCTGACATAAGATGTAATTTTGTTCAGAAAATAAAATCGTTATATGTATGTACATATAACATCTCAAAACATCGATGTGACTACAGTGCGTTTCTGATATACATGAACATATACGTGTTGATATACAATGTTGCCCGTGACGTGCGTTCACGTGATAGCACATGAGATCACGTGACGTTATTACAGTGTGTTTCTGGATTTAAGGTTCGGAAACGTCTTTCTCCTGTCTTGCCGATATTGAAGACGTTATTATTTAACGTTTTAACACTTTTAAAATGTGCTATGTTTGTAAAGTCCAAGCGTCAAGAGTTGTTCTTTCGGTAACTCAAAAAAATCACAACAATGAATAATGATGAATGAATAAATCTGAAATGGTCAAACGGTGAAAACGTTAACTATTTCCGTACGTGCGCCATGCCGATTTCGGCAGCATACGTTTCGCCGCAAAGTGCGCCACGCTCAATTTGATTAGTGTGAACGCCATCAAACAATATTCATTTTACATCTTGGTCTAAGTCCTTCTAAGTCTTGTATCATCTTGGTATTGGTGAAATTTAATACTTTGTTCAATTATCTAAACATCCATATATAATATGTTATAAGTTAGATACATATAAATAAGTAGATTGATTCTTTGTTGATTCAAATTGTACACTAAATCATTAAAAACAAACAAAAGCTAATTGAATTTGCTGGAGCATCGAACAGTGGAAGTCCAGCTATATCTAAAAGAAAAACAATGAAAAACTCAACATTTAATCAACTAGACACAGCAAAGGTAACTTAGCGGACAAATTAATCCTGAGAAACCTCGGCACCATTCGGGTAAAGACTATCAACAAGATGAAGTCGAAGCGTAGATGAAGTCTTGTTTAAAGCAGTAATAAATGAGGTCAGTGATAACTGTTTAATTGCTGTACCTACTCTTTCAGGTAAACAAGAAATAGAGTTCTTAAGTGTTATGTAGAGCCAGTCTAAACATATGGATGTGAATCATGGACAATAGGACAACAGACAAGAAAATCACTGAAGTCTGTAGAATTGTGGTTTTACAGAAGAATGTTGAGAATACCTTGGACAGCTAAGAAGAGTAATGAAGATGTTCTGAGAGAGGTCAAAGCAAAAAGAGAGCTAATTTCCAATATTAGGAAGAAACATTTATCATTTTTTGGCCATGTAATGAGAAGAGAACAACTTGACTATATTGTAACAACTGGAAAAATTGAGGGACGAAGAGATAGAGGGAAGCAAAGATAAATAAAATACCAGACAGCTTAAGAGAATGGCTTGGCAGAAGGTCAACAACAGAAACGATAAATAAATGTCGAGATCGAAAGTTGTAGAGAGACTTGATCACCTACGCCAGCAGGCCCGGTACTTGATGATGATGACGACTCTTTCATGGTCCTATATAAAATGATTTAATTGGGGTTTTTGTTATCTGGGATTTTCCATTCATTCTGGATAATCGAGAGTCAACTGTAAATCTTTCTGTCACATTTGGCTATATCTGTGGATTCTAAACGTTTAAATTGAGAAGTGGAAACGTGTTCCTCACTTACTGACAATCGTTTATATGATTAGAAATTTAGTTAGATCATTTTTTCCCATGAGCAATAATTTGTACGTCCCAATTGGATAATAGCTCTAAATGCCTAATTTGTGCTTCTATTTCTTTCAGAAGCTGCGTCTCCAACACCCTATGTGTCCACATGGATCGCCAGCGAGTGGTCCACTTCGCGAAATCTAGAACAGCAAAAGTCATTAGGCCAGGATTTACAAACCGACCAGCGCCGTCTACCGTGATAACATCAGAGTTACATCCCGCACCACTGGCTTCCATTGATTCTGATTTTGTTGTGATCACAAAAAGGCGAGATGAAACCAACATGGCGCCGAATGTGTGGGAGCAGCTACGTAAATCCATGCCACAAACAAACTTTACTGTCAGGGCGATCGATGGTGACTCAGTTTTATTCGACCGGGATTGCTCAAGCAATGAGCAAAATGACCTTGCTCGGCCTCGTACTTACGTCAAATTGAGATCAGCACCAAATCTCAACTCCCAAACAGAATTTCATGATCTCAAAACAGAATTTCATGATCTTGGAGAAGAACAGAATCTTGAATCTCCATCACGACATCTTCAGGGAAATATCATTACTCCCGTCAACCAAAACTGTGAACCGAATGAGGGGAATGTGGTTCCGGCGTCGTGTCTTTTCCCAAGACAAACTATTCTACAAACGGAACACAACCGTCAACAGAGTTATCCGTCCCTCACAAACAAAACTCTAAATCAGAAAGTATATCCCTGCAAGCAGGCATTTCCGAGCACAGTCCACACATTCCAGTGTCATGTCTTCCGTCCTCTCCGGATGTATATCCACGACATAATGGCCACAATGAAGCGAATCGTGCTGATTGGTCGAATAATCATACATTCAAAGTTGTTTCGCAAAAATCCCCAACGGAGGTTAGCTGCCAAGAGTTATCTCAGCGTGAATGTTTGGGGCCTGGTGTTGAACTGGAGCAGAATATATTCCTGAGAGACACCAGTGGTTTTCAAAGTTCAGAAATGAAAATCCCCTGTTCTTTCGTGTCACAGGGGGTTGGAGGTATGGAGACCGCCGAAGAGCCATTACCTGACGTTTACGGTATATCGTCATCAGTGTACACGTCCAACATACGACTAGCTTCGGAACGAATTGCTCGAGCATTCACGAGTCATTCCAGCGATTATACAGACATCTGATCTATCGCGCTGGTCATAACAAGTCAGAGTTATTATGTGACAGGAACCATTTGAAAGAAGACACTCAAAACTGCCTCAAGCAAAATCAAATCAACTTTCAACAGAATTCATGTCAAAATCGTTTGAACTTGCGCACCAACAACCAGAGTGGGAAATATCTGAATGGTGGCGCTCATCACCAAAGTGGACTTCAGACATTAAATAATTCCGGCACTCCAGATTGCGAGCAAGAACGTTGTACACGAATATCTCCTAAGTCGGCAACTCATGACACATCTGGCGTTCAAGATTTCGTCAGTTCTTTCGATAACCTTACTTTAGATTCCTACTCACACACGAATATTGATAGTAGGCAGAGTTTTAACGCAGATCTGAAGACCCGCAATGGATTGGAGTCAGCAATGATTTCTCCAAATAATTGTTCAAATAGTCGGAAGTCGAATCATGTTCAAACAGGGAGAGTTTGGGATAGAGAAACGTGTCAAAATGTCACAAATAACAACAGCGAAGCAGATACATTTGCTGACATAAACAATTGCAAGAAGCTTCAGCCGTTGCTGGACAACATTGAAAGAAGTGATATCAAACAGCTATCCTTCAAACTCTCGCCTGCAGGCATTTCTGACGTCTGGTTGGTGGAAAGAAATGGATGTTCTCCCGTAAACACGAGTGGCAAGGAATGGGTTCAAGTGAATCAAATAAAAGTGAGGTCAGTGGGTTGGGACAGCTAGTAGATCAACGGTCAACAAAGGACCGTGAACAACGCAATGACAATGCTTTATATAAACAATGCTTGGAAGAAAACTTCAGAAAGCTCAAAAGACATTCCTTTATGCTGGCAACTCATAGCTTGTCTGACTTGACGTTTACAGATGATGACATTAAATTTGAAAAATCTGGTCATGTACACAATCTTCAAATGTGTGGTCAGCAAGATTTCGGGGACTTCCTCGACGAATCATCTGGGAGCAGCAGTATATACATGACTCCAGATTTACACCTCAGGCGATTCAGAAACGATAGCTTTTCCAGCGATCGTCAAAATTCATCGTTTGGGAGCTTCTATTCTTGCCAAAGTCATAACTCCGCCAAAGCTCAGCCCACTGTGGACAAAGATGTTGCTAAATCTAAACGAAAGCAACGGTACGGACACAAGTTGTTGATAAATCAACATAATGCTCTTGAAGACTCTTTAGATTCTGACAGCAGCATTCCGGTGACACAAGTGTCTACTACACAGCTTCGGACATGAGTTTTCTCACGTCTGGCGGAGCTTCCAGTAATGTTCAGGGTTTGAGCAACACCAGTTACCAGTCTACACGACCTCCCTTGCCAGCTCAATGGCGAGGGTCTCTAAGCAATCATAGCAATCAACCACGGCCGCAAAGCAAAGCCGATCCGTGCAATATCCTCCTCAATGTTAATGCTCATCCACACGGAGTAAGGTCTTCCAAACAGAGTTATCCCAAAAACTTTCTTCATTGCTATGGGTGTGGGCTCGACGATGGCCTATCGGCTAAATCTTATCACCTTGGACGGAGAAACAATTCTAGAGGTGTGCCTAATAGAAACCGAATTTGGGTGAACCCAGATTATATACATGGGAGACCACGTCAGCAGCGGAAGAGAAGCAGGTCTACGCCATCAACTAGGCTTGCTCAAAGTCGACGATCGGAGTCCTCTTCGAGAAATATGTTTTCAATTCAGGCGCATGCGCATACAGACCCGCATGGGCCATTAGATAACCTATCGTGTGGAAGTGTTAGGGACTCATCTATTTCCGGATCACTCAACTCCCTTCTGCTGGATACCACTTGGGAGGCTCTGCCAAGAATCCCGCCATCACTAGGCAGGCCAAGGCGAAAACTTTACGCCGGGTTTGATAGTCAGCCCCTACCGATGGACAGCTTCCTCAGTGACTCCTCCAGTGTGTACAGCACTCAGTCGTGCAGCTCATGGGGCACAAGTAAATCCGCCGTGGTCGAAGGCACATCACGAACACTCGACATGTCTTCTACAGCTCGCTCTGTCTCAAGTATAGCCTCCATTACGACTACCCCGACGAGACATGATGACGTGTTCGACTTCTTCACCTACTCCGGAAAGCGATCATCGATGTGTGAGAACAACTACAACCTTTATTCCGGCAGCGGGAAAACATTTGTCGACGACTGCTTTACAGACAGCTTTTATGACAAGACTTATAGTAAAGACAGCCTGGAGTCTGTCTTGTCTAATGGGACAACCGTGAATGTTGATCACATGATAAACACATTCACCGGCGAAATTAACGAACTGAAACCAGGCAACAACTTAGCGCCGGATAAAAATGGCTTTCATGACAGCAATGATGCGGATCGAGAAAGAGAAAATCGATGCAACGATAGGAACAATTTTCATCGACTCAATAATGATTGTGTTGGATTGAGGTTGCACAACAAAAACTGCAATGGTGCAACGTATACAAATAGTAAACATAAACAGAGACCGCTGAAGGGTAAGCACAATATTTCACCACAATTCGGTTTCGGAAGCTATGTCATTATATGATGTTCGTACATTTATACTTTTGTCAATTTGTAGTCACAGATACATGTTCATCAATTTGTAGTCACTGATACATGTTCATCAATTTGTAGTCACAGATACATGATCATCAATTTGTAGTCGCTGATAAATGTTCATCAATTTGTAGTCACAGATACATGTTCATCAATTTGTAGTCACTGATACATGTGCATCACATTTGTAGTCACAGATACATGTTCATCAATTTGTAGTCACTGATACATGTTCATCAATTTGTAGTCACTGATACATGTTCATCAATTTGTAGTCACAGATACATGTTCATCAATTTGTAGTCACAGATACATGATCATCAATTTGTAGTCACAGATACATGATCATCAAATTTGTAGTCACAGATACATGTTCATCAATTTGTAGTCACAGATACATGTTCATCAATTTGTAGTTACTGATACATGTTCATCAAATTTGTAGTCACAGATACATGATCATCATTTTGTAGTCACAGATACATGATCATCAAATTTGTAATCACAGATACATGTTCATCAAATTTGTAGTCACAGATACATGTTCATCAATTTGTAGTCACAGATACATGATCATAAAATTTGTAGCCACAGATGTATATATATCAAATTTGTAGTCACAGATACATGTTCATCAAATTTGTAGTCACAGATACATGTTCATCAAATTGTAGTCACAGATACATGATCATAAAATTTGTAGTCACAGATATATGTTCATCAAATTTGTAGTCACAGATACATGATCATCAAATTTGTAGTCACAGATTCATGTTCATCAATTTGTAGTCACTGATACATGTTCATCAAATTTGTAGTCACAGATTCATGTTCATCAATTTGTAGTCACAGATACATGATCATCAATTTGTAGTCACTGATACATGTTCATCAAATTTGTAGTCACAGATTCATGTTCATCAATTTGTAGTCACAGATACATGTTTATCAATTTGTAGTCACAGATACATGATCATCAATTTGTAGTCACAGATTCATGTTCATCAATTTGTAGTCACAGATTCATGTTCATCAATTTGTAGTCACAGATTCATGTTCATCAATTTGTAGTCACAGATTCATGTTCATCAATTTGTAGTCACAGATTCATGTTCATCAATTTGTAGTCACAGATTCATGTTCATCAATTTGTAGTCACATATACATGATCATCATTTGTAGTCACAGATTCATGTTCATCAATTTGTAGTCACAGATACATGATCATCAATTTGTAGTCACAGATTCATGTTCATCAATTTGTAGTCACAGATTCATGTTCATCAATTTGTAGTCACAGATTCATGTTCATCAATTTGTAGTCACAGATTCATGTTCATCAATTTGTAGTCACAGATTCATGTTCATCAATTTGCATTCGTAAATCTACATTGATTGATTAAAACCCTGCGCGACAATTTAAACCAAGGAAGACCTCAGGTTCCGTTTTGACAACGGTCAATATATGTAAGCAAAAAACTGATTAATGAAGAACATGCTGATTGTGATTATGATGAAGTTAATGAGATTAATAAACATATGATCATATTGATAAATGTAATTGTACGTACTTTCTTCTAACTCAGCAATCAGCTATCGCTATGCATTTAAACGAGTGTGGGACTCGAGCAAGACTCCCCTATAGCTTGTCATGTAGGGTTGCTTCTGTGGGCCATATTTGTGTTCTTAGGGTGTTGAGATTGCTGCAGTCTTGTAGTGTATGCTCTAGAGTTTTTACGCTCCGCAGTCATATATTGCAACGTCACCGAGTTGTATCTTGTGTAGATGTGCTCTGAAGTATTGGTCTGCTCATATATGCTAAGTTTATTTAGGGTGTCATGTTCTGCCTCATATTTTCCTTGAACTCCCTCTATTCTGTTTTCCTAGTTTGCTTCATGATTGTTTTTTATTTCTTTGAGGCGCTGGGATTAGTTGGACTGTTGAAGGCTCTAACGTACTTGTGCGTGTTCATCCGCTTTCTCATTTCCAGGGATGCCACAGTCTGCTGGTACCCACTGCGTGACGCGTTCTGTATTTTCTGACAGCGAACATATAGTTATGTTTATGGAAGCCTCAGTATCACTACAAACTAATTAAAATGCATAATTGCTCAACGCGCCCGTACCAATGGAATCATCCGAATTAATATCTCATCTCCAAACAAAGAAATATAGCTACAGTCCTCATCATAGCAGTCTCAGCACACGCCAAAGGACATACGGCGAAACCGCACAGAAAGTGAATACAGCCATCTCTTCCCCGTCATACGATACCATGATTCATCGTAAACAATCGGAATATCGAAACACGATCAAAACGGATGAAACGCACAGCTCACGGTGTGCACAGAACACTTAACTCAGTAGCTCCGGCAGCAATCCGGACTTGGAATATGAGGAAACTGCAACAAGGAACACTTTTCAGGCATAACCTATAATGGTTCCTGCCGCCTAACCGCCATATTGACCGGAAGTTCACGTCCTCCCGACAATGTTGATCGTCATATTTTTTTTAATCTTTAGCGCTTGATGATGTTAGGACAGCGAACATATGTTGTTCTTTATTTCTTGAATGAGTCTGTCCTGCCTTTGGGCTTGACATTGCTTCTATGACTGACGCTGCGTCGGTGAGAATTGTTGGACTTAGGAACTCTTTTTTGTTGAGAGTTTATATGGCTGTGTGGAGTGCCATTGCATCTGCTTTTTAAATTTGTGCATCTTTCTCGCGCTGGAAGAGAATATGTTTCCCTCTTTTCACATGGGGATGTTATAAAATGCGATCGATCAGTGAAGAACATGCTGATTGTGGTTAAGTTGATGCTAGTGAGATTCGTACTCATATGTTCATATTCATAGATATCATTGTACGTAGTTTCATATTTTCCAATTATTATATATGTCCGTGCTATAGTTGCACGACTTTTCAGTCAACTTTGTCATTACTCAAAAGGTCAAACTTTCGTATTCTAGCTGTTGAGAACATAGATAAACTGTCAATAGTTTATTTCCTTTGGTCTTCCATGAAATTTATTTCTGAATTCATCTCTTGTTGTCTGTTGTTCTTTACTAAAATGGTTATCTCTTGTCATTAGTTCTCACCTGCGTCAGAAGACGTGTTGATATTCTATCGTTTCCACGAGTCCAATACTATTTTTTGTTGTGTTGGTACATGTAGTAATTATATCCTGACATGTCTTTGGCCAGTACTTGACTGGATTTCATGTTTTTTATCATTGCCACATGAATTGAGAGGGAACCGCGATTGCTCAGTTTTTAGTGAACTGGATTACAAAGGACAAGAGGTAGGGTTCGATCCCAACCGATGGCTTCCGGGTTCACCCAGCCTTAAATAGGTACCGGCTTTTTTATGGGAAAGTAAAGCGGCGCGGGCGTAATACCGACCACATTACCCCAAAAATCATGTACTGAAGGCCTGTAAAATTTATGGTCACTAACACCATATTCCCTATACGCCACTTGGCGTGACGGGGGTACTTTATTTTTTTATTTTTTTTTTTTTATATACATGAATCTCTAAAAATCTCACTTGTATCAGATGTGACCACATGCAATAGAATACCTCAGCTTTACTACACGGTGATGTTGTGTGTCGTGAATCTGACTATTAACGCATCTGCACAATTAGATGTCCTACTATCTAAACTCCATGAGCTTTCTGTGCTTTTAGTGAACCAGTACTGTAATGTACATAAGTGAAGATGCTGAGGCAAACTGCGCTGTTATCTTGTGAATGAAACCCAAAAAAGTGGCTCAAGACGTGACAACCCATTGCTCTGAGCTTACAATTAAAAACCCACCGAGACATTTCGAACAACATCAGGCAGAGGTAATAACGGAGAATAATTGCAGCAACGCGAGTCTTCGCTGCTGCGTCGCAAAGCAGAACACAGCTGATTACGTCACATGTTGCTGTGAAACGTCATTGTCTGGTTTGAGGCGTTGGTAGAAGGTGAAGGAGGAAGATGGAAGGTCTAAGGAAGAAGGTGTAAGGAGGAAGGTGTAATAAGGAAGATGTAAGGAGGAAGGTGTAAAGTGTAAGGAGGAAGGTGGAAGATGGAAGGTCTAAGGAAGAAGGTGTATGGAGGTAGGTGTAAGGAGGAAAGTGGAAGATGGAAGGTCTAAGGAAGAAGGTGTATGGAGGAAGGTGTAAGGAGGAAGGTAGAAGATGGAAGGTCTAAGGAAGAAGGTGTATGGAGGAAGGTGTAAGGAGGAAGGTAGAAGATGGAAGGTCTAAGGAAGAAGGTGTATGGAGGAAGGTGTAATATAGAAGGTCTAAGGAAGAAGGTGTATGGAGGAAGGTGTAAGGAGGAAGGTGGAAGATGGAAGGTCTAAGGAAGAAGGTGTATGGAGGAAGGTGTAAGGAGGAAGGTGGAAGATGGAAGGTCTAAGGAAGAAGGTGTATGGAGGAAGGTGTAAGAAGGACGATGGAAGGTCTAAGGAAGAAGGTGTATGGAGGAAGATGGAACAAGGAAGGAGGAGACCGGGTGGTCGAAGCCATAACTTGTGCTTCAAACCTGGAGAGCACGGGTTCGAATCACGGGAGGATGAACATTAAAAAAAATTTATTGGGGGTGGAGCGGAGTTGGGTAAATAAAACTCTGACCAGAACAATGCGTTGCGACTGCACAGGACATGAGATTTTGTTCTTCCCGTCCTGCAAGTCTCCACTTCTCCTACAGATCCCAGAAGTGGTAACAATACCGTGATATTTGTTTAGAACCGGATATACAGGAAATCCCCAGGCACGTGACAGCACAGAAAATACCAGCAAGCAAAGAAATAATTGAGAGTGCCTGTCTTCAGCCAGCGCACGTCTAGATCGTGTCTTCTCCTTCCATTATTCTAAAGATATTCAGAACTTCGCTTGCCTGGTATTCTTCCTGTTTCTATTTGCATTTAATTATCCGCTATTTCGTTTTAATCCCGCCACTGGCAAATCGTTTGCGTAACTCATAAATTCGCTATTCTCAAGGCCAGTTTGGCTTACTATTACATTTATTTACTCATTGACTTTGGGTGATTATTTGAGCACTTACCTGTCCAGTAGCTAAAGTAAATAATCACATCCTGCTAATGACGGCCAAGTAAGAGTTGGAAACAAAGAAACTTCTCATCGCTGTGACATAACCACACAGACTATATCTACTGAATTTTTTTTCCTCTATTGCTGTTTCCTCTTCTTCTTACGCCACCATTATTGTTGCTATTATTAGTTCAAGAGTTATGATTTCTGTCCTAGAGGACGTCTTCGACCGGTCAGGAACTGACTATCAATATTTTTACTAAAACAACTAGTTCTATTTTTACTAAAACATCTAGTTCTATTTTTACTAAAACATCTAGTTCTATTTTTACTAAAACTAACTTCTACTCTTATTAATAATATGAACTAATCTAACTACTACTACTACTACTACTACTGCTACTACTGCTGCTGCTGTTGCTGCTGCTGCTGCCGCCGCCGCCGCTGCTTCTACTACTACTACTACTACTACTACTACTACTACTACTACTGCTGCTGCTGCTGCTGCTTCTGCTACTTCTACTACTACTACTACTACTACTGCTACTGCTGCTGCTGCTGCTTCTGCTACTGCTACTTCTACTACTACTACTACTACTACTACTACTACTACTGCTACTGCTGCTTCTGCTGCTGCTTCTGCTACTACTTCTACTACTACTACTACTACTACTACTACTGCTGCTGCTGTTGCTGCTTCTGCTACTACTTCTACTACTACTGCTGCTGCTGCTGCTGCTACCACACTGCCATTAGTAATATTTGTTTTCGGTAAAGTCCTAGTTCTTCTTTTTTTCTTTCCTTCCTCATCTGCCTTTCAGCGTCGAGGGGAGATATACTTTCGGGTCTTTTACCCTTCCGTTTGCCTCTGCTGCTGTTATGTTTCCTAGTGTTTCCAATATTCCGTCGATCCATTTTTTTCGTGGTCGGCCTTTGGGTCTGGTGTTCTCGCAACGTCTATCGAAAACTCGTTGTGTTGTTATGGTTATGGTTATGGTTATGGAAGGCCTCGGTTTCACAGCAAACGAATTAAAATCCATAATTGCTCAACCGCCCGTGCCAGTGGAATCATCCGAATTACTAACTCATCTCCCAAACAAAGAAAGGTAACTGTAGTCCCCATCGTAGCAGTCTCAGCACACGCCAAAAGACATAAGGCGAAACCGCGCAGAAAGTGAACACAGCCAACTGTTCCCTGTCATACGATATCATCATTCATCGTAAACAAGCGGGATATCGAAGCAGGATCAAAACGGATGAGACACACAGCTCACGGTGTGCACAGAGCACTTAACTCAGTAGCTCCTGCAACAAGCCGGACTTGGAATATGAGGAAACTGCAAGAAGGAACACTTTTCAGACATAGCCTTCAATGGTTCCTGCCGCCTATCCACCATATACCATGGGAGTTCACGTCCTCCCGAAAATGATGATCGTCATAGCACTTGATGATGTTAGGCCGTCATTGATGACTCCAATTCCAAACATATAGACACACAGTGGTGGTAAGTTATCATTTCCAATCCAACAGAAGCCACATGACCTGTAGTTAGTAAAACCACAGAGAGAATATGATTTTGTGACCTTCACTGATTCACTCTTAGATGTGAATGTGTAGTTTACACAAGAGGAGAAGTTTTCAACTACAGTGATCCCATTTAAGGCAATTCTGGGATAGCAAGGCAAGTCTCCTTTATAGCAGCAGAACTTGATGTTCTCCGCTCCCTTCTTGTAGCTGCCGCCACACGATTCTGATGTCTCATTAACTTGGATATCATTCAAGAACAATGTCAGATTAACATTCCATAGATATGGCTCTGCTGATGAAATGCTTGGTGCAACAGTTGTATCAATCATACTGGAGGCTCCTGGTCTGTGGTCATTAATATCACAGACGGCACATGATGTTGTTATATTCAGTATTTCTTTCTGGGTGTAAATATGTGGCACACACATGGAGAGTGGTTTGTGGTCACAGTAATCCCATTAAAGGCAATTCTAGGGTAGCAATGGCATAGCTGTTACAGATCAGCACAATCCTGTGGTGTTTTCTGTGTTCGCTATAAAGCTGCTGCTGCTACACAATCCTGACCAATTATAGGTGTGGACATTATTCACTTGCAATGACAAAACTGCTTTGTTTACATCATAAACCTCTGGAAGCGAATCATGTATGGGACTAATAGTACAGTTTATTCTTCCATCGGCGATATCTTCATTGAGTCCCCCCCCCAAAAAAAAAAAAAAAAAAGGTCTTTGGTTAAAAAGCACATATGCTTTTGAGTTAAACACAAAATGAGCCCACTTCATAGATTCAAAATGATCCTTGCCAATGCCATCCGTTTGCACAAGTTAGGGTCCTTAGCTACCAACGTCCCAAACGTCTGAAACGAATTAACGACTTTATCTACAGCGAAAGTTAACGAACTGTGAACAAACATTTATGTTCAAACCCTTGAAAACATTTTCAAAAATCTGCCAACTCGCAGCAATATCATATCTCGTGTTGTTCAATGTAAACATTGCTTAGCCCATAGCTCGAATATAAATAAGCTGCCATTTTGGTGCGTCCCTGACGTCATTCGTTGTGTTGTGTTTTGATCTTTCTGCCTTGTCACATGGCCAAACCATTTTATCTGTTGTTTCTTTATATATACAATCGCGGGAGTTATTTCTAGCTTTCTTTCTCATGTCTTCATTTCTGATCGTATCTTTCAAACTGTTTCTGTTTTTCGTCTAACACATTAAATTTCGGTAGAGGTTATTTTTCTCATTTGTCCTAGTTTATGCGCATAAATTATTTCAGCGAAATGGGTGAGCTCCCCTTAGTTTGCGTCACAACAAAACTACAGTGGTTTTCCAATACTCAAGAAATATCTATATTTTCATCACTAACGATTGACTTCTGGTATTTATGCAACAATTCCTGGAGAGAGAGAAAAGAATGTAAAGTACCCCCGTCATGCCAAGTTGCGTATAGGGAATATGGTTTTAGTTACCATAAATTTGACAGACCTTCGGTGCATGCTTTTTGGGGTAATGTGATCGGTATTAGAAGACATGGAACGATTTTAAAGAATAGCAAGAAACAGAACGACTTGGGGAGTGTTTATTGCAGACCTTTGCTCCACAGGGAGCTGAAAGGTAGAAGAAAGAAGAACTCAACATGAACGTTGAGTAAATTTAACATTTTGCTATTCGTACTTTTAGTTCTGGTGTTATTTACTTTGAAGTGAGTATATTTTCAAGTTGTTAAGATTGTTTTTGCCATTCCTACTCCTTTGTTTATTTCTGTCATACATTTTCCATCATTTGTCATAATGTTCTAGAAAGCTATATTCTTGAATTATAGATTCCTTCCATCTACTTCGATATCCACTTGTATACTTTGTGTGTTTTCTCTGCTAATAATAAAAGTTCTAGCCATGTTAATGTTTATATCCAAATCATATTTGTAAAGACATTGCAGACCTTAACAAATTTGGATAAATAACTTACAACAGAGTAATAATATGTTTTTTTTTTAAATATATATACTAAAAGCACGTAAGCTGCATGCATGGGTAATTAGCAAGATGGTTACAATTAACAAGGGAGATAAGGCAAATATGTTTTCACTAATTCCTGGTTATTTTTTCTTGTCTTTTTCCAGCTTCATCGACTGAATCCCCATCCAAAGCAAACTTTATGCCCAAAAGGAAATACTTCTCTACCAGGGATATCCTTGACCTTGTCATGTCGTCAGAAAAAAATTATAATCCAAAGCGACGTTCAAGGTCATTGGAACGACAAGCTCAGAAAATGTGTGAGGTTATTCTGTGTCTGAACTAAGAGACCTGCTCGTTGCCAAGTTAACCACGGGAATGTTGGCAGGCCCAATGACGTTACTGTATTCTAATAGTTCTGACAGTTCAACAGCCATACACAATCCTGCACGTCTGTCTCGAAGTCTGAAGTGATGTGCACGAAAGGGAAAAGACCAAGAACTGTGTCTCACAGTCGACGTACTTAGAATTTATGTACCATGTCTTTGTTCATGAAACAAATGGGAAGTAATTTGATAGAGAAAAAAAGATCTTATGTTTACAGTTATATTGAAGCGCATGGCTGTTTTATTTACTGGGTATAGTTTAATTGTATAGTTCGATATGCGGATGACACAGTCTTAATAGCAGAGACAGAGAATGAACTACAAGAAATGATAAACATAATAGTAAAAGAAAGCAACAAAAAATGTCTCAGTCTGAATAGTAAGAGAACAGAAGTAATCGTTGTATCAAAGAAATAATCATCACCATCATGCAGCATAAAAATAAAAGGACAAATCTGAAACAAGTGCAACGCGTCAAATACTTGGGCACAATAATAACATCGGATGGAAGATGCACGACAGAAATAAGAAGCAGAATAGCTCAGGCCAAAATAGCATTTCAGAAAATGAAAAATATCTTATACAACAAATCTATGTCAGTAGAAATGAGAAAGAGAGTTCATCGGTGTTATATAGAATTAATTCTAACATATGGAAGCAAATCATGGACAGTAGACAAACAAATGAAAAGACGATTAGAGGCCACAGAGATGGGATTTCTCAGAAGAATGTTGAAAGTTCCCTGGACAGCTAAAAAGACAATGAGGAAGTTCTTAAAGAGGTCAACACAAAAAGGGAGCTCCTAAAAAACATCAGAAAGAAGCAATCAACATTTTTCGCGCACATCATGAGAAGAGGAAAGTTGGAATACTTGGTTACAAGCGGCATGATAAAAGGAAAGAGAGATCGCGGACGACAAAGAGAGAAGATACTGAATAGCTTGGTGTCATGGCATGGAAAACAGTCAACAACAGAACTGATGTGATGTACTGTAGATAGAAGATTGTGGAAGGACATGATCGCCCACGCCAACCGGTATGGCACATGATGATGACAGTTTAGTTTGTTGAGAGAGAGTGTGTGTGTGATTGCGTATGTATATCGATTATCTAGTGCAACAAAACCATGATGATCCATTTTAACTTCATTATTAATGGAGAACACGTTAGCTGGTATATTGTGTTTATTGTCATGCCTTTACGCAGTTTGAAGTGTGATTGCTAGAGGCCGAGAGTGAGAGAAATGGGAGGTGAAGCGAGAGGGGAAGGGGAAGGAAATGGAGAATGGAGATACATATAAAAATAGACAAAAAGGAAATGAATATAGAGGGGAAAGGGAAGGAGATGGAGAATGGCGATACATATAAAAATAGACAAAAAGGAAATGAATATAGAGGGGAAAGGGAAGGAGATGGAGAATGGCGATACATATAAAAATAGACAAAGAGGACATGGATATAGAGGGGACAAATAAAAGAAATAGAATTATGAGAAGTGAAGAAAATATAAGGAAAGGGAAATAGATCAGATAGATTAGGAGGAAGGAGGGAGATTGAGAGAATGAGGAGAGGTGAAGTGAATTGGGAAATGAATATAGACAAAACAGATGAGGGAGAAGGACGGAGATTGAAAGAATGAGAAGAGTATGAAAAGGTGAAGCGAGGGGGAAGAGTTAGTGAGATGATAGACTTCGCTTGTCTATGTTATTTTAATATCAAACAATGTATGCAGATTTACGTTTCCACGAATTAATGTTTAGCACATTACTTTAGAATTGGGCAAAAGTTTAGAACTGAGGTGTATTTTAGTCAGGACATGCGACATTAAATTAGGCAGCAGAGAAATATGAGGACCCTGGAGAATGTGAATCGACGGAATTAGAAAGTCTTTAAGTGGACTGCTTGCTTGCTTGCGTTCCCTGATGACTTAAGGAGTGTACCTCGTCATCATCCGCCCTTAAAAGGACGTTAAGTAGGCGTGTCTGCGTTGTGTTGGGGTTTACAGTATAACCGTGATATTTGCGCCTTTCGGCCCAACACATCCGACTTCAGCATGACATTTTTGAGTACCGGGTTGTCATCCCTCTTCGATCCCTACTAGTCTGTTACTAGAGGCACCATGAAGAGGTGGAGCAGGGTCTGGATGGTTCTGGTTCACCGATACTGGCGCAAGCCATCAGCTGTGGATCGCTGACAATTTCCAGCTCTGGTGCTGGGAGGCGCGTCTTCGCCTCCAAAAGTGGACTGCAGATGGCAACACATCAAGCTACAAAGCCAGCTATGTTCACAAAGTTACACAACCAGCTATGTTCACAAAGTTACACAACCAGCTATGTTCACAAAGTTACACAACCAGCTATGTTTACAAAGTTACACAACCAGCTATGTTCACAAAGTTACACAACCAGCTATGTCCACAAAGTTACACAACCAGATATGTCCACAAAGTTACACAACCATTTATGTCCACAAAGTTACACAACCAGCTATGTTCACAAAGTTACACAACCAGCTATGTTCACAAAGTTACACAACTAGCTATGTTCACAAAGTTACACAACCAGCTATGTTCACAAAGTTACACAACCAGCTATGTTCACAAAGTCACACAACCAGCTATGTCCACAAAGTTACACAACCAGATATGTCCACAAAGTTACACAACCAGATATGTCCACAAAGTTACACAACCAGATATGTCCACAAAGTTACACAACCAGCTATGTCCACAAAGTTACACAACCAGCTATTTCCACAAAGTTACACAACCAGCTATGTCCACAAAGTTACACAACCAGTTATGTCCACAAAGTTACACAACCAGCTATTTCCACAAAGTTACACAACCAGCTATTTCCACAAAGTTACACAACCAGCTATTTCCACAAAGTTACACAACCAGTTATGTCCACAAAGTTACACAACCAGCTATGTCCACAAAGTTACACAACCAGCTATTTCCACAAAGTTACACAACCAGATATGTCCACAAAGTTACACAACCAGTTATGTCCACAAAGTTACACAACCAGCTATTTCCACAAAGTTACACAACCAGCTATGTCCACAAAGTTACACAACCAGTTATGTCCACAAAGTTACACAACCAGTTATGTCCACAAAGTTACACAACCAGCTATATCCACAAAGTTACACAACCAACTATATCCACAAAGTTACACAACCAACTATGTCCACAAAGTTACACAACCAACTATATCCACAAGTTACACAATCAACTATATCCACAAAGTTACACAAACAGTTATGTCCACAAAGTTACACAACCAGTTATGTCCACAAAGTTACACAACCAGCTATATACACAAAGTTACACAACCAACTATGTCCACAAAGTTACACAACCAGCTATGTCCACAAAGTTACACAACCAGTTATGTCCACAAAGTTACACAACCAGTTATGTCCACAAAGTTACACAATCAGCTATATCCACAAAGTTACACCACCAGCTATATCCACAAAGTTACACAACCAGATATGTCCACAAAGTTACACAACCAGATATATCCACAAAATTACACAACCAGATATATCCACAAAGTTACACAACCAGATATGTCCACAAAGTTACACAACCAGATATGTCCACAAAGTTACACAACCAGATATATCCACAAAGTTACACAACCAGCTATGTCCACAAATTTACAAAACCAGATATGTCCACAAAGTTACACAACCAGATATATCCACAAAGTTACACAACCAGCTATGTCCACAAAGTTACACAACCAGCTATGTCCACAAAGTTACACAACTAGCTATGTCCACAAAGTTACCACAACTAGCTATGTCCACAAAGTTACACAACTAGCTATGTCCACAAAGTTACACAACTAGCTATGTCCACAAAGTTACACAACTAGCTATGTCCACAAAGTTACACAACTAGCTATGTCCACAAAGTTACACAACTAGCTATGTCCACATAGTTACACAACCAGATATGTCCACAAAGTTACACAACTAGCAATGTCCACAAAGTTACACAACCAGCTATGTCCACAAAGTTGCACAATCAGTTATGTCCACAAAGTTACACAACCAGATATGTCCACAAAGTTACACAACCAGTTATGTCCACAAAGTTTCACAACCAGATATGTCCACAAAGTTACACAACCAGCTATATCCACAAAGTACACAACTAGCTATATCCACAAAGTTACACAACCAGATATGTCCACAAAGTTACACAACCAGTTATGTCCACAAAGTTACACAACCAGCTATGTCCACAAAGTTACACAACTAGCTATATCCACAAAGTTACACAACCAGCTATGTCCACAAAGTTACACAACCAGCTATATCCACAAAGTTACACAACCAGCTATGTCCACAAAGTTACACAACCAGCTATATCCACAAAGTTACACAACCAGCTATGTCCACAAAGCTACACAACCAGCTATGTCCACAAAGCTACACAACCAGCTATGTCCACAAAGTTACACAACCAGCTATGTCCACAAAGCTACACAACCAGCTATGTCCACAAAGTTACACAACCAGCTATGTCCACAAAGCTACACAACCAGCTATGTCCACAAAGTTACACAACCAGCTATGTCCACAAAGCTACACAACCAGCTATATCCACAAAGCTACACAACCAGCTATGTCCACAAAGTTACACAACCAGCTATGTCCACAAAGCTACACAACCAGCTATATCCACAAAGCTACACAACCAGCTATGTCCACAAAGCTACACAACCAGCTATGTCCACAAAGTTACACAACCAGCTATGTCCACAAAGTTACACAACCATTTATGTCCACAAAGTTACACAACCAGCTATGTCCACAAAGTTACACAACCAGCTATGTCCACAAAGCTACACAACCAGCTATGTCCACAAAGCTACACAACCAGCTATGTCCACAAAGCTACACAACCAGCTATATCCACAAAGTTACACAACCAGCTATGTCCACAAAGTTACACAACCAGCTATGTCCACAAAGTTACACAACCAGCTATGTCCACAAAGTTACACAACCAGCTATATCCACAAAGCTACACAACCAGCTATGTCCACAAAGCTACACAACCAGCTATGTCCACAAAGTTACACAACCAGCTATGTCCACAAAGCTACACAACCAGCTATATCCACAAAGTTACACAACCAGCTATGTCCACAAAGTTACACAACCAGATATGTCCACAAAGTTACTAAACCAGCTATATCCACAAAGTTACACAACCAGCTATGTCCACAAAGCTACACAACCAGCTATGTCCACAAAGTTACACAACCAGCTATGTCCACAAAGCTACACAACCAGCTATGTCCACAAAGCTACACAACCAGCTATGTCCACAAAGCTACACAACCAGCTATGTCCACAAAGCTACACAACCAGCTATGTCCACAAAGTTACACAACCAGCTATGTCCACAAAGTTACACAACCAGCTATGTCCACAAAGTTACACAACCAGCTATGTCCACAAAGTTACACAACCAGCTATGTCCACAAAGCTACACAAAACATCTTTCATCAACACCTCACAGAATATGCAGTAAGACAACAGAAATGAAATATCTGAAGTACAATAAATAGACATCAATGCTTAATTACTCACGAAAAACAACCAAATATATTGTGTAGGGATATTGTTTTGTTATTTGTTGTAAGGATTAGCATCACTACACACTTGACTAATCCTTATGTGTTCCACATCCAGCTCGAGAAGGTCCGAGAAAAAATTCTGGCCCACGTGCACGAACTCCGTAGCACGGTTTGGGATCCACAGTATGGTCAGGTTTCTACTGACAGTTTTGCCTGGGAAGCGGCCATAATTATTACCTACTCTTTTGATTTTAACTACCAATGGATCTTTAACGTGATCTCCAAATTATCGCCGCTATCCTTGAAGGCAAGACATCGGATCTCAGTTCCTAAGAGATCGGGGGAGTGTAACATCATAAAGAAACCAGGGATTCTTTTTTTTTCAATTTTTGAAAAATTACCACCGCTTCTGGTGTGTTTTGAACGCAGGTCCTTCCTGTCCTGAAGGGCAGTACCGACGTCGTTGCTCTAGGTTACCCAGTCGCCCGTAGAGGGATACATCTCAAAGCAATGATTCAAATGACAAAATACAGGGTAAAGATAACAAAAGCTCGACCACGAGTGACACTGAGAAGAACACTGACAAGAGAGGCAAAGATAAGAATCGGCCCTCTTATTGAGATTGATACAGACTTTCATTGATGGATGCTTACGCAGAATAAAAGGATGGAAATGGTAGGACAAAATCACTAACATGGAATTATGGAATGTACCAGTCAAGTACCAGTGGATAAAGAGATACAGCGGAGACGATGGCGCTGGATAGGACACACACTGTGGAAGCCAAATAAAGTATTACACAACAGGCCCTTTTTGGAATCCCCAGGGGAAAAGACAAAGAGGAAGACCAAAGAATTCTTGGAGAAGACATATAGAAGCAGAGATGAAGATGATGGGAAGACGTGGAATGATCTTAAAAGAATGGCAAGAAACAGAACGACTTGGCAAGTGTTTGTTAAAGACCTATGCTCCACAGGGAACTGAAAGATAGAAGAAGAAGAAGAAGAGGAGAAGAAGAAGAAGAAGAAGAAGAAGAAGAAGAAGAGGAGAAGAAGAAGAAGAAGAGGAAGAAGAAGAAGAAGAAGAGGAAGAAGAAGAGGAGAAGAAGAAGAAGAGGAAGAAGAGGAGAAGAAGAAGAAGAAGAAGAGGAGAAGAAGAAGAAGAAGAAGAAGAAGAAGAAGAAGAAGAGGAGAAGAAGAAGAAGAAGAAGAAAGATAAAAAGAGCTCGACCACGAGTGACACTGAGAAGAACACCGACAAGAGAGGCAAAGACAACAAGTATCGACCCTCTTATTGAGATGGAAAATCTCCCCTAGAATAAACACCCTGGCGAGGTATATTATGAGACGTGAGTGAACCCTGACTTCCCTGAAAAGATGTAATATGTCAAGTGTTTCGTAAATATCAGCAAACGTCACTCCACAGCAACTCATTGCAGCAGTATTCAGTTAGCACTATCTCCATATTCTGTGCCCGTACAGAGAATGCATAGTGAAATGAGGAGGAAAGCACCAATGTGTAAACATGGCACATGAAACCTAAAGGCCCATGTGTCCTGGACTTGTTAAAGTTAACACATTGAAAGAAGGGCAAATTAGAACAACATCCCTCATTGACAAAGAACTAAATAGGCTACAGGTCGATTTTGTAGCACTCCTGGAAACAAGACTCTCAGACTCTGGTTCTGTAAAGAAAGAAAATTATACTTTATCTGGTATGGCCTCAAACTGTGTTTGTCAAACATTGGTAGAATCAGCCACGAGAGAAGCTGTTCGATAAAAACAAAATCTCAACCCAAAAAAAAAATATACAATAGCCTCCACTAAACCGTCTGACAAGACGAAAAGGAGCCATATAAATGCAGCTACAAAGAAAACGAATTAGCGAAATATCAAATTACCATCCAGAAAACTTCAGTTCCCACCTCGGTGCTTTAAAAACATGTAAAAACGTCAGCAAAAGCAGATATTTAAGTAAAGTCTGTGCCCAAGTCCAGAATAATTAAGGAACCAGTACGAGTCCATTAACTCTAAAAAAAAACAAAAAAATCCAGACGAGCGGCCTAGATATACACTCACATTTCAATATACCACTTAACGGTATATTTCTGATGTGTAACAACCTCTCTTAGATTTGAAATCTGCTTTGTCAAGTTTTAATTAGGGAGGAAAATGATAGAATTAGAACTTGATTACAATGTCTAAATGGCAACTTTCAAAGAGATCAATCTGTGTGATCCAGAAAACAAAATTCAGGAAATAAAGAGTTAATCCCACGATTTGCCCCCATTACAACATCATCAGTAACTAGCTTGATAACTTTTGTATTGCCTTGAACCTCAGCAAGACACGTGATCTCAACAAGGTCACGAAGGCCGTTATTCTGTATCTTATGCCCTAAATAGCATCGATGATTTTGTGAAATTGAGTTCTCCTAACTTTTATGGTTTTCATTTTTCTATGTTCATTTCTATCGTTGTATTTTTCCTGATACAAAACAGATAATCAAAATACACATTCTCCTTTTCGTTATTGACATTAGAATAAAGATCACATGCAAACTCAGTATTGTCTTGTTGTTTCTACCCATGTACTAACATTAGAACGGCTTCATCAACAACAGTAACGATCTATGTCTCAAGATTTTTAGTTCTTCATTTTTTTCTTCTTATTTTCTCACTCCTCTTCTTCTTCTTAGCGTTCATCCCTTTAAGTTGACGCGGATGCGTCTTGTCGCTAATTTACGGCAAACTCGCTATATTTACGCTTTTAGGTCCAACACATCTGTCTTAGGCGTGAGTATACTTTTTAAAATAATTTCTGCTAAGACTGCAGCCATATCTCGTCCACTATTTCCAGCTTTTATCTGCCATGGGCTCTTTATGGTGTGCGAGTGCACACGGGATTCTCAGTTTTTCGCCGTTGTCAGAGATGGCTTGACATTGGATCTCACTACCCAGAGAAGGTTAGACATTGGATCTCACTACCCAGAGAAGGCTAGACATTGAATCTCACTACCCACAGAAGGCTAGACATTGAATCTCACTACTCACAGAAGGCTAGACATTGAATCTCACTACCCACAGAAGGCTAGACATTGAATCTCACTACCCACAGAAGGCTAGACATTAAATCTCACTACCCACAGAAGGCTAGACATTGAATCTCACTACCCACAGAAGCCAGACATTAAATCTCACTACCCACAGAAAGCTAGACATTGAATCTCACTACCCACAGAAGCCAGACATTGGATCTCACTACCCACAGAAGGCTAGACATTGAATCTCACTACCCACAGAAGGCTAGACATTGAATCTCACTACCCACAGAAGGCGAGACATTGAATCTCAGTACCCACAGAAGCAAGACATTGGATCCCACTACCCACAGAAGGCTAGACATTGGATTTCACTACCCACAGAAGGCTAGACATTGGATCTCACTACCCATAGATTGCTAGACGTCAGATCTCACTACCCACAGAGGGCTAGACGCCAGATCTCACTACCCACAGAGGGCTACACGTCAGATCTCACTACCCACAGAGGGCTAGACGTCAGATCTCACTACCCATAGAGGGCTACACGTCAGATCTCACTACCCACAGAGGGCTACACGTCAGATCTCACTACCCACAGAGGGCTAGACGTCAGATCTCACTACCCATAGAGGGCTACACGTCAGATCTCACTACCCATAGAGGGCTAGACGCCAGATCTCACTACCCATAGAGGGCTACACGTCAGATCTCACTACCCACAGAGGGCTAGACGTCAGATCTCACTACCCATAGATAGCTAGACGCCAGATCTCACTACCCACAGAGGGCTAGACGTCAGATCTCACTACCCACAGATAGCTAGACGTCAGATCTCACTACCCACAGAGGGCTAGACGCCAGATCTCACTACCCACAGAGGGCTAGACGTCAGATCTCACTACCCATAGATAGCTAGACGTCAGATCTCACTACCCACAGAGGGCTAGACGTCAGATCTCACTACCCACAGAGGGCTAGACGTCAGATCTCACTACCCACAGATAGCTAGACGTCAGATCTCACTACCCATAGATAGCTAGACGTCAGATCTCACTACCCATAGATAGCTAGACGTCAGATCTCACTACCCACAGAGGGCTAGACGTCAGATCTCACTACCCACAGATAGCTAGACGTCAGATCTCACTACCCATAGAGGGCTAGACGTCAGATCTCACTACCCATAGATAGCTAGACGTCAGATCTCACGTCTAGCCCTCTGCTAGACGTCTAACCCCTAGACCACCTAAACCACTATTTCCCCACTATCTTTGCTACTCTTTTCAAACACGTTTCTCTCTCCATATTATTGGACTTCTTTTCTCTTCATTATTTTTGCCATGCAGCTATTTTTTTCTAATTGTTTCTCCATCAAGGTTTGTCAAATTCCACATGCCCGACATCGCTAATTTCGTTATCATTTATCCATATCAAACAAACAAACAAACAAAAAACATTTTCTGTAAACATATATTTTTGGTTTTGTGCCTGTTATCAATGGTTCTGGTGTATAACATAATATTGGTTCTATTTAAGGAGATGTAAAACTCTCTTTCTCACTTGAGTATCAAGTAGATAATTTTCTTATGTTCTTTCTTTTTTAAGCCTTAAAACAGCTAAAAATGAAAGGAGAACAACTAAATACAATTCTAACAAGATAAATGGGATTTTGGACCATGTTAAAAGACACTACTATTCCCCCCCCCCCCCCCCAACTGTTTATTACCTACATGGACTATATTTGCACGCTAGCCAACCCATCAGAGACAGAGGAGATCAACGAGCTTCTATTTGCAGACGATCAGGCACTAATACATGAAACAATAGAAGACCTACAAGAACACTTAAGCAAACTCAACAGCTCAGGCACAAAATACAACATGAAAATCAACATCAACAAAACAGAAGTCATGAATGTCGCCAAAAACAAACAGAACATCAACATAACTATAGAAGGCAAGCAACTAAAACAAGTAGAGGAATTCATATATCTAGGAAGTTTAATGACAAACGATAATTCTTAAACAGCAGAGATAGAATCAAGATGCAACAAAGCTTGTCAAATCATCGGACAGTTATCACAACTATTGTCCAACAAGGAAATAACTCTGGAGGCAAAACTAGCACTTTACAATACAATCTTCATCCCAATGGTGTACTACCAATGCCAGACCTGGACCCTAGATGCAAGAACAATAAGAAAATAACCTCTACTGAGATGAAATGTGTTAGACGAATGACAGGAAACAGTCTGAGAGATAAGATCAGAAATGAAGATCTGAGAAAAAAAGCTAGGAATAGCCCCCGCCATAGAATATATAAGGAAACAACAGATAAAATGGTTCAGTCACGTGACAAGGCAGAAAGATCAAAACACAACACAACGAACCTTCAACAAACGTTGTGAGAACACCAGACCCAAGGGTCGACCAAGAAAAAGATGAATGGATGGAATATTAGAAGCACTAGGAAACATAACAGCAGCAGAGGGGAACAGAAGAGCAAAAGACCGCAAATTATATCTCCCCTCGACGCTGAAAGGCAGATGAGGAAGAAAAGAGGAAGAAGTTAAAAGACATAACAGCCTACTAAAAGTAATCTTGGTAGGGAAAATACAATGTAAAAGATGCAGACCAAGACTAACATGGACGAGTAATATCAGAAGATGGACACGTCAGCCTATGATAATCATGCACTATCAAAGTTAGAGACAGAGCGGAATAACTCCCCATGGTAGCCAACCGTCGATGCGGAGATGGCAATTCATTTAACGATGATGAACTAAAGCGGGGTATTCAGGACTGAACATGATCGTCATGGTTACTGTTGCTGCAAGGGAAACAATTCAGTAAATTGTCATCACATAATTTTATTTTAACTTATCTACCGTTGAACACAGCTGTTGGCAAAAAGGGCGGAGGATCGACTCGGTCTACAACTTTCTTGAAGGCAAGAGCTTGAACGGTCAGGCATCGGTCTCAGGGTGCCACAGGGACCTGCGGTGTTGAGGGGCCAGAATCAGAAAACAACAGCAAACTAGTAAGGGGTTAAGGCAAAGAAATATAAATGAATGCATAAAAATGCGAAGCTGCAGTAAAGCTAAATGTGAGGGAGAATTGAAAAAAAATTACAAAAAAAAAACGGTATGGTAAAAGCTTTACGTGACTAGTAAACGACACAGATTTGAACGACGTTTCGGCGCAATAGGCCTTCAGCAGGAACAAACAGACAACACGCACACACAGATATGTAAGTAAATAAAACTAATCTTACATAGCTAACTAGTAACGAAACATCCAAAACAAAATAATCGAAACTGGTTAAAAAAAAAGAAAAATGAATTCCCTGTGTCGTGGACCGTGGTCAGAATGGGAAAGTAATAGTCACATGGGTGTTGCTGTATTTATACCCTCTGGTCAGGTGAAGGGTTCTAAAATTACGCGAGAGGTGGGGGCGGGAGGTGGGAATGCTGTCTTAGTAGCCTCAACTGCAAAGACACTGACAATGTCTAAAGTGTCTAAGAGCCTACAAATACATGTATATATATATATACACACACAGATGCGTGTATACATACACACACGTACAAACAGACATGCACATACTACCAACACAGCAAACTACTAATTGGAGACTGCCGAGAAATCGTGAATTGTCGGTGTTGTTCTTGGGTGACGCATCAGGGGCAGACCAAGAAGAACGTGTCTTCAAGATATCAAGCAAACACTGAACATGACACCAGATGAAGTGGGAGATCTGGCCAGAAGCAAAGATTTCTTCACATTGTTTGTGGTGAATTCAACGTTATGTAAAGAACATGCCACCTGATGATGATGATGACGATGATGATGGCCGTTCAATGGTGGAAAGATGGACATCATTTTCACCGGATGGGTAATCGTTCAACCAGCACAGGGCCAAGATGTTTTTTTTCATCTTTTTTTGTGAGGGAGGAAGAGAGGATAAGGGTGTGAACTAAAATCACTGATCGTTACACCACGTGACAACTGAATGAAATATCACGCTATGTCTACACTGGTCTCGTGCTAAATTAGAATAGACATTTGATAGTTCTAGTGTGGATTCAATCTTTTTACAATATCCCTGGGAACGATAAGGCCAGGGGTGGATTAATCTTCTTCTTAATCTTTCCTTCCTCATTTGCCTTTTTCAGCGTCGAAAAAAAAAGAAAAAAGTAAATTACCCCCGTCACGCCTAGTGGCGTATACGGTGTTAGTGACCATAAATTTTACAGACCTTCGGCACATGATTTTTGGGGTAATGTGGTTGGTATTACGCTCGTGCAAAAAAAAAAAAAAAAAAAAAAAAATCCGGTACCCATTAAAGGCTGGGTGAACCGAAAGCCGTCGGTTGGGATCGAACCCTACCTCTTGTCGTTTGTAGAACGGTTCACTTACCACTGAGCTAACGCGGCTCCCTTTCAGCGTCGAGGGGATATATAATTTGAGGTCTTTTACTCTTCTAACTTTTTCCTCAGTTCTTCATTTCTGATCTTATCTCTCAGACTTGTTTCCTGTCATTCGTCTGACACATTTAATCTCAGTAGAGGTTATTTTTTCTTATTGTTCTTGCATCTAGGGTCCAGACTGGCATTGGTAGCAAGCACAACGTTTGGATGAAGATTGTATTGTAGAGTGCCCGTTTTGCTCCTAGAGTTATTTCCTTGTTGGACATAACTCACTACGGTGGATTAATAATTTAAACAATGAAGCACGTGCTTATGGCATCACGAGAATGTGACAGCACAAAAGAGCACATTAAATAAAAAATATATATATATATATATATATATATATATGTATAATAATAATAATAATAATAATAATAATAATAATAATAATAATAACAAGAGCACTCAGTGAGTGGAGACTTCCACCATGGGTCATGCAATCGAAGAGAAAAAAATGTCACCTACATAAATAAAAGCAGGGGAAACGTTGTATAAGCAAGTAAAGGGTGTCGTCACGTCACGTGGCGTATAGGGAATATGGTGTTAGTGACTATCATTTTTACAGACATTCGGCACATGATTATGCGGCATTACGCCCGTGACAATTTACTTTCCCAGAAAAAAAAATCCAGTACCCATTTAAGGCTGGGTGACCCCGGAAGCCGTCGATCAGGATTGAACCCGACCTCTTGTCCTTGGTAGTCCAGATCACTAACCACTGAGCTATCACGGCTACCTAGGGAAAACTTTGTATGCGGTCTGTGAAATGTGCGTACTTTCTGTACACAGCCAGGAGGAGTGTGATTACTCTCAACATGTCTTGAGGCGTGGCATAGCTGTTATTCGTCCGTTACTTCAACGTGGCATAATTGTTATTCATTACTTCAACGTGGCATAGCTGTTATTCGTCCGTTGCTTCAACGTGGCATAACTGTTATTCATTACTTCAACGTGGCATAGCTGTTATTCGTCCGTTATTTCAACGTGGCATAACTGTTATTCATTACTTCAACGTGACATAGCTGTTATTCGTCCGTTAATTCAACGTGGCATAGCTGTTATTCGTCATTTAATTCAACGTGGCGGCATAGTTGTTATTCGTCCGTTAATTCAACGTGGCACAGTTGTTATTCGTCCGTTAATTCAACGTGGCATTGCTGTTATTCGTCCGTTACTTCAACGTGGCATAACTGTTATTCATTACTTCAACGTGACATAGCTGTTATTCGTCCGTTAATTCAACGTGGCATAGCTGTTATTCGTCCGTTAATTCAACGTGGCATAGCTGTTATTCATCCGTTAATTCAACGTGGCATAACTGTTATTCGTCCGTTAATTCAACGTGGCATAGCTGTTATTCGTCCGTTAATTCAACGTGGCTTAGCTGTTATTCGTCCGTTAATTCAACGTGACATAGCTGTTATTTGTCCGTTAATTCAACGTGGCATAGCTGTTATTCGTCCGTTAATTCAACGTGACATAGCTGTTATTCGTCCGTTAATTCAACGTGACATAGCTGTTATTCGTCCGTTAATTCACGTGGCGTGGCTTTTCGAGAAACAGAAGAAAGGTTGGATTATTGAAAAATGGTGATGAGCTCATGAGCCAGTTCCATCTATTTTTACTGGCCATATATCGAAATATGCAAAAGTAAAGGTAAAAGTAAAGTACGAGACTATGAATCGGCGTCTTACCGCGCGAGTTTTCACCCATATATGCTCGGCCGTCTATCCAGAAGTGTTCGGAGACTTCTGGATAGTATCGCTTCAAGCATCGAAACTTACGATATGAGACGACATTCCTAACCTTCCCAGAGTACTACTCTAGTACCCATTTCCACCACCGGCTGGGTCGGCCGCGGGGGGCATTTTTTTTCCCAACCCCGAGTATAATTCACACTTCATCCAGCGGGAATCGAACACAGGTTGTCCAGTTGGGTGGTTTTCCCAACTAGGCTACAGAGCCGCCCCCTTTTCCTTCCTTCGAAATATGGAAATTATAGTAAAGCTACTCATCCTTACCTTATCAAAACCAGGAGCTATGAGCTCATTCAAATAATGGCACAAACTGTCCATGCACTCACTATTGACGAGGTTAAATCGTCCGGCTATTTGTCAGTTAATTCAACATGAGATCGATCGTTTAAGTGCTGTACTTAGTTACTTAAAAGATGAACAGCCTTTTGAACACTTTTGTAACCTTCCCGGAAATGAAAACCCATACAGGTGAGAAGATGGCAAAGCAGGTGTTGCAGGACTGACGTGGACCTTGTTGGTCTAAAGTTTTAAAAACGCAGTGGTTGGTCTTATGACAAGGATGCTAACATGTCTTGGTGTCAGTGGCGGCTCGTGATGTTTTTGTCGGTGGGGCCGGGCAAAGGGTCAATTTGCTTTTATATCGGAATCTGTACACTCATACATTGTGTATGTATGTAGATGCCTGTGCGTGCGAGTGTGCGTGAGTACATATGTATGTAAGTATTGATTTTGTATTGTATATGCTTATTGTATATGTATGACAATATCGTAATGTAGCCTATATTATAGCACTCTAGAACAGAAAACATTTTGTAAAGCCAGTATTATAATTCTAAAGAAATATTTGAACTAACTAATAACAGAGATACAACATTGAACTCACCTTCATTTATAGAATAATTGGGCTCGTCTATTGTTCTGACTTGCAAATTGGTCAATAACTTTGTTATTGAAATCCTTAATTTCAATAATTTCCTCTTTATGAATGGAACAAACAGTCAAGGCGTTTAGCCTGTCATGACCCATGCTATTTCTAAGAAAAGATTTAATTCGTTTGAAGGTACTGAAACATCGTTCTGCTTCGGCTGTTGCAATGGGAGTGGTCAAGACAATTTGCAGAGTTTTGTCTACTTCGGAAAACGCTTCTTCTAAAGAATGTTGCTTGAAAAAAGTAAATAAATCACAGACTGAAGAAATATTTTGGAAAATATCATCGCGATATATCACTGACAGTTCTGTCTTTAATTTCTCTTTGCAAATATTTTGATTATAATTTGATGCAAAAGTGTTGACTAAGTCAGCTGGAAAATATTCTCTGAACGAAACAAATTTCTTTGGGTCAACAATTTCAAAGCTACTAAATAATTGAGACTCCACGAATCGTCCTTTCAGTTGGTTGACAACAATGTCACATACTTCTTTAGCATCTGCGGTCACGTTTAGTTCAGACTCTTGTTTAGATCTTTTACTTGGGGCAGCAGAGCCTACATTTTCGTATTCATCAACATGATACCCTCCAGTATTCAGTCTTATATCTGATACTGCTTTCTCAAAATGTTGTAATGCATTATGCACAGTAACGGTATTTGCACTCTGCATCTGAATTGTGTTATACAATATGTCAACATGTTTCAATATATCGTTAAAGAAATTGACAAAAAATAAGAAATGTTGATTGTTAAGCAAATTTTTTAAAGCAAAAGCTTCTCTAACTGTTATATCATCCCATCCATCTCCATTCTCGATCTTCTCAAAACATTCCACTAAATCTGATTTGTTTTCATGAACACTGTTCACAACCCGTGATTGAAAGTTCCATCTTGTTGCGGCAACCGTTGGAATCCGTTTATTGCAAACTGATCGTAATAGGTCACTATGCTTTGGGGAGGATGAGAAAAATGTTGTAAATCCAGTAATATTGGCAAAAAGCAACATGACTGATTTTATGTTTTTAGAACAAGCATTTCTAATGACTAAATTTAGTTGATGAGCTAACAATGAACATACTTAGCATATGGAAAATATTCTTCATTAGAGTCTGAACACCGCCTTGGCTACCACTCATTACCGCTGCGCCATCGTATGCTTGAGCTATGAGTTTTTTTTCAACTTTGAAAGGTTGTAGGCTTGTTTTAAGAACCTCACTAAGACCAATAGCTGTTCGATCATGGACCGTTTCAAAGGAAAGAAATCTCTCAACTGGTTTATTCTCCTTTATATAGCGTAATATAATCACAAACTGACTTTGGCAGGTTATATCTGTTGTTTCATCGGCCTGTAGAGAAGCATAGTTGGCAGCGTTAACATCCTTTGTCAATTCTTCAATATAGACCTGATACATACAGTCCAATAGTTCATTCTGTATAGTATGTGAGGTATATTTCATTGTAGAAGTGCTATTCAAGTGTTCATCTAAGACACTATCTAGATTACTGAGCAAATATAACAAATCTAAAAAATTGCCACGGTTTGCTGATCCTTGTGTTTCATCGTGACCCCTCAATGCTATTCATGAGTGCCACAAAATGTTATGCAATCTAACACTCTGTTTACTATGTGTTTTATATTTTGTGACCAGTTCGTTATGTTTTTGGATTGTAATTTTGTGAGCATTGTCAATCTGTGATGCAATGTTAACAGTTCCAAACATTTTAAATTTAAATGCATTTTCTAAATGAAGTGAGTGCACTTCCCTCGTGTTTTTTAATCCTCTCACTTAAATGTTTCAGATCCACAAACCCTACTGTTGTCCACGGGTTTCACAGCCAAATATCAAACAATAAAAACAGAATAAGCTCTTTTTTTCTTCACTAACAGTTAACAACGAGTTTTTTTTTTAAACCACTTGTTGCAGAAAGTTCTTGTTTTCTTACCATCTTGCTGAGTGAATGTAAAATCATTGGGTCTATGAGCACCTAAACGTTTAACTTCAAGCTTTTCCTCTATCTTTAAAGAATAAAACGGGTTTTTAAATAAATAATCCACGTTATTCATTTTTAAATCACACGGAAACACAAATTGTATACAGTTAATTGACTTACATACACAAACATGTGTTTAAAGTCCAAAACAAAATGTGTTGTGGGCCACACAATAATATAAAAAAAACACTTTCAGTTTCGATTTCTTGGAATTCGGAAACAACCAATCGTTATACATTGGGGCCTAGCTAAGGCCGGACCTGTTTACATCGACTGGACTAATGCTAACATAGACCCGTCACCACGTGGAAGGCGTCTATTGTTAGATTTTTGGGTCATTAGACCGCATGACTTTGGGGCCAGTTTAACACAGCGTTCTATATATTATATTTCCAACGGGCCCCACGACCCTGTATTTGCATATTCAGTGGTTCCAGCTAAAGGTATTCTTGAAGGCAAAGATAATTTTTGGGAACATATTATATTTGTAGTTTTCTTGGCTAATCATTATCATGTTGAAAGTAATAATTACGTTGAAATAACGTATTATTAAGTATATTAAATAATGTCTACACCTCGCAAAATATACTTAGCGGGTCCCGGCCCCCGTGGCCCTATACCGGGCTCCGCCCCTGCTTGGTGTTATAAGGGTACGTAGTATTATTCGGGCACATCATATGAAGAGGAAAATTAAAATACTTGGTTACAACTGGCAAAATACAGGGAAAGAGAGAGGAAAGTAAAAAGGGTAATTTATGAGTTTAGTGTCCCAAATTATTTCTGCTCATATTAACGTCCTCTTGCACTTTATTCGGTCGCACTCGAATCTGTTATTAGAAGACCCATGGGTTAGGTTCAGGATTTGGAATAGCCTACGACTAACCCTAAACCTTGTTGAAACAAATATAATTAAGTGCACAGAAATTGGATTCAGTTGATAATTCAAGTATGTCCGGTCAGTGAAGGGAGATCACTCGTTTAGCAGAAATAATTTTGGTCACTAAACTCGTAAATTACCCTACATGGCTTGGTGTCGTGGCATGGAAAACAGTCAACAATAGAATTGATAAGATGTACTGTGGATACCGTGATTCATTGTTACATGAGGCAGAACCATTTAGTTTTACCGTGAAACTGTCTGGGTCTGTTAAGTCATTCACATAAATCCTAAAGTGACACTTGTCCCGATGGTAATTTTGGGCTACAGTGCAAACAGACGTGTTCTGATGGCTGTGACATCATATGTGACCCGGAAAGTACAGACTGTACGTGCAAGGAAACGTAATACGGGTCAGACTGCACTCTCAAATGTCCGGACAACTGTTTCAACGACACCTGTGAACAGTTAATCGGGGCCTGCGTCTCGTATGTCGATGATTCCCACGTTAAGAAGAGTACTACAACAAACCCAAGCATATGGATACCTTAATGTGTTTCTGTGCTGGACATGGTTCATTTCTTGGTGTTTTTCCGTGAAGCCATGGCTCATATCTTTATGTGTTTCTGTGCTAGCCATGGCTCATATCTTGATGTGTTTCTGTGCTAGCCATGGTTCATATCTTGGTGTGTGTGTGTGCTGGCTATGGCTCATATCTTGGTGTGTGTCATGTTAGTCATATCTCATATCTTGGTGTGTCCGTGTTAATCATGTCTCATATCTTTGTGTGTATGTGTTTAGTCATATCTCATATCTTAGTGTGTATCTGTGTTAGTCATGTGTCATATCTTTGTGTCTGCATGTTTGGGTTAGATATCTCATATCTTTGTGTGCATGTTTATGTTAGTCATATCTCATATCTTTGTGTGTGCATACGTGTGCATGTCACATCTCATATCCTTGTGTGTGCATGGTTATGTTAGTCCCATCTCATATCATTTTGTGTGCATATCTATGTTAGTCATATCTCATATCTTTGTGTGCATATCTATGTTAGGCACGTGTCATATCTTTGTGTGTGCATGTCTATGTCAGTCATATCTCATATCTTTACGTGCATGTTTATGTTAGTCATGTGTCATATATCTTGATGTGTGTCGGTGTTAGTCATGTCTAGTATCGCTGTGTACATGTCTGTGTTATTCACATCTCATATCTTTGTGTGAGCATGTCTGTGTTAGTTACCTCTAGTGACTCGGGCAGATGGTGCTCGTAAACCTGGGAGGGCCGACCATCTAAGGGCAGAATACCACTACAGAAAAGACAACCTGCTGCCTTGCAGGAAGATTGGGGACAATCAAAGGCTAAGGAAAGCAAACCTGAATAAAATGCTGGCTGAAATCGGATGCACTGGGCCATTGGCGCAGAACACAGTGCAACGTATTAACGGGTGTTCGGTCAGAGTGGATCTGGCAGACTCTAATTGTGATGTTCTGTCTGTGGGGGCGATCAACATACTTAACCTGACAGCAGACTTCATGTGAGAGTCTGGGATCCTACTCTGATTGAGTCCTGATCGCAGAGAGAGAGAGAGGGATAGAAAATTGTGGAAGGACATAATCGCCTATGCCAACTGATATGTGCTCTTTCTCTCTAAAGAACACTACAGAACACTGAATATCAGGTATGTATTATACATATTTATACAAAAATAGGTAGAATTGAATGGAGAGAAAAGAAAACAAACCATGCAGTCTTAAAATAACTAAAAATGAAGGGAGAACTACTAAATGCAATTCAAACAAGATAAATTAGATTTTTAGGGCATGTTAAAAGACACGACAGCCTACTAAAAGTAATCTTGGAAGGGAAAATGTAAGGTAAAATTTGTAAATGAGGCAGACCAAGACTAACATGGACGAGTAACATCAAAAGATGGACAAGTCAACATATATTTATCTGCACCATCAAAGCAAGAGACAGAGCGGGATGGCGTGCCATGATAGACAACCTTCGATGCGGAGTCGGCACTCAATGATGACTAAATCAGATGTACATTAATAAAATATATAACATAAAAATTCAGCTTGGTGAGGTCATAATTTCAGAAAATTGGAAGTAAATACAAAATAACAAGGAAGCTAAAACAAAATAATAATTTGAACATATTTTTCTAATGATTGATCCTGAGACAGGAAGCTTTATTCAACTTCCGGTTGTGTTGCGTTGTGTGGTGAGTTCCTCAGATAAAAACTAGAAGATGGTGCTTTATTTCACCAGTAATGGTAAGAAGATAGGCTGCTATCTGTTGGTGTGGCTAACACTTAATGTGTATACCACTTTTTCTTTGTTCGATGATGGTGGGACTCGAGCATGGCTTTAAAGAATGAATACGTGTTTATATATATAATAATAAAATCATATGCTTTATACTTTATACTTTATAAAGTTTATTATTCATTTTAACTATTAATTCATATTAAATCTTGATATTACGCGGTAATTAAAAGTTATCAAAATCAATCATCATTGGGCGTCACAAGGGGGTGTCAACCTTATCTCCGCATCGAAGGTGGCTACCATGGAGTGAATCAATTCAGAGGAAGAGGTATGTTTACAACACTCGGAAAAAAATGACAAATAATAATAATCAACAAAATATATAAATAATATGGACCAAGGCAGGATCGAACCCGTACTCAGTGACACACTACAGCGCCTTGCCACGAAAAGCCAAACGCTAGGGAATACTGCCACTCAGCTAACTAACTAACTAAGTACTAAGCTAACTATCTAAGTTAGCTGAGTGGCAGTGTTCCCTAGCGTTTGGCTTTTCGTGGCAAGGCGCTGTACTGTGTCACTGAGTACGGTTTCGATCCTGCTTGGTCCATATTTTTTTCTGTTGATTATTTGTCATTTTTTTCCGAGTGTTGTAAACATACCTCTTCCTCTGAATTGATTCACTGATTATCACCTCGGAAGTTTCACTCTATAATAATATTCATTATTTATTTATTATTATTTGTCTCCTACCATTGAGTGCCATTCCTGTCATGCTCTGTCAGTCAGTGTTTCTTGCTTTGATGGTATGGTGCAGGTTGTCATAGGCTGACTAACTTGTCCATCTTTTAATCATGTTACTCTTTCATGTTAGTCTTGGTCTGCCTCATTTAAGTACTTAAGTTCTAATAGTAGCTTTACCTTGTATTTATTTTCCCTTCCAAGACTACTTTTAGCGTAGGTAGGACTGTAGGCTGCTGTGTCTTTTTTTAACATGCCCCAAAAACTCATTTATCTTGTTTGAATTGTTTAGCTCTCTTTTTAACTCTTTATTTTGTAGTTGTTTTAACTTAGTTTTAAGACTTCATACTTTGTTTGTTTTATTTTCTTTCCATCCTATTCTTCCTATTCTTTTATAAATTAATCCACAATTCCAAGGCTTCAACTTGTGTTCTGTTTTCTTGTCTAATGTCCATGCCTTCATTGTTTCTGCATCATACACAGGAATGTTGAGAAGATAAACATTTTCTATTTTTAGTTTTAGCCCTGGTGTTATTTGTTGGTGCACTTGGCACTGCTAGTGGTAGGACCCTTACTCTTCAGATAAATAATGTTTCTAGCAGTAAGAGATAACATAATTATTTTAACTATTTTATACTAGTCCCCCATCCATTGTGCCCTTACATCCTTTGTGCCCTTACATCCTTTATTTGGACATTTGAAAATGAACATTATAAACATTGCCTTATTTTACTAACTTACTATTCAATAGTAACTATTGCTCATATAGTTTTTATTTTTCTTTCTATAAAACTTTTATCTGTTATTTTTATTGCATAAAACATAAATTTTACTGTTTGAAGTTTGATACTAATATTAATAAAAAACTATCCTTACGACACATATTACCATTGCTGGTTTATGTCGGAGGGCTCACGACAGGACCAGAGGGATAAAGGCCAGTTGGTAAAAGCAGTCGCCATGACGTGTGAGACTCCAGATTTTTTTTTTTTTTCACCTCCCAATAGAAAAAATTCTTTCTGTTTACCGCGGTTTTGAACACCATACGCCAGCTTTTCAGCCAGTGAAACAGTGGATTTCACTGCGCAGCTACGCGCTCCTGTCTAACATGGATGAAATATTATGTTTGAAGAAAATTAAATAAGTAATCCATTATAGCTCATATTAGAATTATTGTGATCCAAGCAGTCACATTCATGTGGGAATTCTAAATTGGATACTCATGAGCAGTTATTAGGATTGGGATTAGAAGTAAAGATAAAGTATGAGACTTGAATCTGTGTCTTAACATGCGAGTTTTCACCCAAATGTGCTCGGCCACCTATCCAGAAGTGTTCGAAGACTTCTGGACAGTGTCATTACAAGCATCAAAACTCATGATGTGATGTGGCATTCCTCATCTTCTCAGAATAATGCCCTGGTACCCATTTCTGCCAGCGGCTGGGTCAACTGCGGGGGTATTTTTTTCTAACCATAAGTACAATTCACACTGCTCCTAGCTGAAATCAAACACGGGTTGTCCAAACCTTGCTAGCCCACCCGGGTGGTTTTCTAAACTAGGCTACCGAGGCCCCTGATATTAGATACTTGTCAGCAGTGATTAGGACTGATTTTATCGGGGGGGGGGGGGGGGGGGGGGGGGGGGGGGAGAGTCAATACACTTTTCATTGAATTCAATACTTCATAACTTTTACATTTTTAGAACCATTTTAGTGCAGGGTTTTGGTAAGGGTTAGTCTGTAAAGGGAAATGAAACACTATTATTAAAAATATAAGTAGTTTTTCTATTTCAGTTGCTTTTGTCCAGCATGTCATGATCTCTGTTAAGCAGAAATAAACATCCACTTATTCTTTTTTACCATTTCTTTTAACACTGTATATAGCACAGGTCTTCAACAGATATTTTACAAAACATCATGTTCTGTGGCATTTTCTAAGATAATTCCAAGTCTTCTCTCTCCCCCCCCCCTTCCCCCAATGCTGTTTTAAAATCTGTTTCCACTTCTTTTTTCCCAGTATTTAGGCTTTTTCTCTTTGTCTCCTACCCTAGGGATCTCCTTTTTTTTGCTTACATTTTTACAATATGAGACTGCTGTCCCCATGATCAGCTGTCCACAGTCATCTTCTTTAACATGCCTTGTAGGGTACGATGTTGTTGTTCTTTACTCTCCTTCAAGGTTTGCATTTTACACATGTGATTAATGTTGTTAGAAAGATTGTTTACTTATGATGCACAGATGCTGCAATTATGGGTATTGCTGAGCACTTACTGGCAGTTTTCATTTCTATAAGGGAATAAAAGTGTAGTCTTCATACTCTCATTTTCCTTGTTTGTAGAGTAATACCAAAATTCTTCTATTTTGCATGGTCCATCATCTCTCACAGAGTACCCCATGCCTGGACATAAAAAAGGGGTGTTTTAAAAATTATTTAATAATTTAAATGATTTTTCTGTTACTTTTGTTTATTATTAATATATGCAGGATGTCCTCAATAGCAGGGACAATGGCTACAATTTTTTTTACTAGAGTAGCTACTTCCACCCTGGAGAGGTTTGGGCCCCACCAGGTTACTTTAGCTTGTTGGAAATGAAAGATAGACTCTCTGATTCCATTTCAGATCAGTCACAGCCCAGGTGAACAGTATAAATCATCTGTTGTGCCACAAGCACAATAATTATCAATGGAAATGGTTCAGAACAGCAATTGGGGTTTGACAAGGCAACATGCTCTCTCCTGCCTTATCTTCTTGGAAAGAATCATAATATATGTTTTAGAAGACCATGTCAGTGTTGGTGGCAGAACTATTAAAACATGTGGTTTACTGATGACATCAATGGTTTAACAGGAGCAGAACAAAGAATCTCTTAAATCATATCACAAATGAAATAGTTTACTAAAGGATACAGCAAGCAATGTGAGTACATGATAGATTGACTATTGTGAAGAAATACAAGATGAAATGGTTTGGCCATGTATCTTGATCGTCTGGTCTAGCAAAGATCATTCTACAAGGAACCGTGAAAAGGGCAATATGGCTTTGTAGGTAGAGAAAGAGATAAGAAGATAAGATCAAAGGATGGACATGCCTTGACTTTGCCTCTTTGCAGAGTCCCAAAAAAAAATGACTGCAAATAGGAAGAAATAGAGAATATTGACAAGGTCTATATGTGTGTTTGTGCATTTGCGTATGCACACATAATAAATGCATTAATTTTTTTAATAATTGTAATTGCTTATTTATTTTATTACAGTTGTGGTGCCTCCATATACGTTATTTATGGGATTTGATAAATATGAAAGTAAGTACATATACACTTCCAGATAGAGTTTTGAAAGTATCATGCTCTCAGTCACCATATTCTTATACATTCTTTCTTTCTGGTGTTCACCCTATGACTTCTTCTCTTCATTGTCCACCCTAAAGATGACATTAAGTGGGTAGAGGTGTATTGTGTGATGGTTTACAGATAGAGGTAAAGGCATCAAGATGCGTAGAGATGCGAAGCTGCTGTAAAGCTGATGATAATAGCAATACTAAAAAAAGGAAGAAAAAGTGGTATGGTGACAGCTTTATATTAGCTGTCACCATACCACTTTTTTCTTCCTTTTTTTAGTATTGCTGGTTTACAGATACACTGTTATTTGCACCTTTCAGCCCAACACGTCCAACTTCACCACAACATTTTTTAGTACTGTGTTATTATTTGCGGATCATCATCATTGCACTCCAAACATGCCCGTAGGTGCTCAGATCCCCTCAGCAAGTCCCGCAGTGTCCAGCGACTCCAGTTCTGTGTTGGTTGATAAGTCTTCTTACACGCCCACTAAGTTTCTCATTTCTGGCTGTGCCCATCTTAACTCCCTCTCTTACATCCAAAGGAGTGACGTGGACACATGGTTGTCGAAGTCCTGTGTCCTTCCCACTTCCTAGAGGGCATTGATGATGTCTGCCCAATCCATTGGTTGACCGTCCTGAACAATAGCGTAGCCAGCCAATCTCTCCGCTCTTTCATTTCTTTGTCCAGAGATGTTGACAAAGGTGACCATACATATTTTTGACTTCTGCAATGACTCTACCCATTGCATACATACAGATCCCGCCTCCAGTTTTCTTATCATGCTCATCAAATAACTCAGTATACTGAGCTGCTTTCCCTTTTTGATTCCTACTCAAATGCCAGGGTGTAGGGTTTTCATCTTATGTTGTTGTTATGGATCCAGAAGCCTGTAAGCCGATGCCCTTCAGCCCAATGCCATGTAGATCTTATGTTGTCAGCTATGAGTTGCAGATCACAAATTGGCCTCCTGCTGTAGAGGCGTCATGGCCTCGATAAGGCTTCTTATATTCTAAGCTTATATCTATTTATTGTTTTTAATTTACTGCGACCACTGCATCTTACATCCTTCCAGTGCTGCCAGGCATCAGAACTTGCAATGGATCTCACCATAAGCTCCTTTTCTTGGCATGTTTCGCATCTCATTCTCATGAAGGGAGCGATACCTGTTGTCTTTGCCTCACTTGTCAGTACTCTTCTCAGTATCTTATAAGATCAACTTCTTTTTTTTCTGTTGTTTTATTTTTTTTTTAGGCTTGCTTTGTGATGCTGTCCTTATTTGTTGTGAGTGTTAATGAGTGGAAAAAACATATAAAGTGAACAGTTTTACACATGCACACCTACCAATATAATGTGCTGAAACAAACTATTGAACGTTGTATACATCTTACACTCATTTTAATGTAATCAAGTTTATAATATTTTACTATTATGGCTATTTAATAAAATTATAAAATGTGGGGAGAAGTAATAGAAAAATTATAAAGACATGTGTGGTACTCCTTTACAGAAATAGGTGACACTCAAATGACATAAAGATTTTAGCTAAAGAAAGTGCTGTGGAATACAAAGTAGAGTGGAACTAATAGAACATAAAGCATGATGATTAAAAAAACTTGTCTATTTTGTGTCCATTTGGTCAAGCAGGAAGAGACTATTGTAGAAACAGGAATACGAAGGAAGGTATTGACCACAATGATGGTGCCAAATATCATAGCTCACATGAGGTGTAGTGGACAGTGCAAGTCTAGTGAGCCCTGAGATTGAGGTTCTCAGAGGAGGGAAGTACTGGCATAAAACCCAAGAAGTATAAAGAATATAGTTAGTGAAATACAAGAATGAGGTTAATGTCTTGTGGGTATAAAGACTCCATACAGGCTGTGAGACAAGTTGTCAAGATATAACGGTATATAGCAATTTTTTTTTCCCGTTCGTCAGCTTTTACCTCTGACGAAGTCCTGAGAGACTAGGAACTGAATTATGCGTGTTAATCCATTTTTCCCTGGCAGCCATGTGCACAGGAGTCCCTCACCGCACAGGCAGATAACTCAGACTTCGGAGGTACTCATATTTTTCCGTTGATGGGTAATTGACGTTTCAAGCCAGGCCTCGCTGCTGAGACCAGGGGTGGTTGCCACAGAGAGAAATCATAAATAAAAATCCCAACCGGCATAACCGGATTTGAACCCACAACCTCTTTGTCTCGAGGCCGGCATTTTGCCTCCAGACCAACCAGTCCTCCAAGTGCAGCCATTTGATAATGAAATTAATTCTGCAACTCAAATATCAAGAGGGCCACAATGTTCAGGATAGCTAAAGTGGACTAACATCAGAGAACCTGCATTAGAGAGTGGTGCTTCTAGCAGCTCCTGTCTTATTAAATATCTAAGGAGTTTGTCTGTTTTAACCTTTTCTTTCAATGAAGACATAAAGAGAATTGGTCACACGTGATTGTGAGTTTGTTATTGTCCGGCATGAACTAATTAATTTTACTTTTTGTCTCACTAGAAATGTTATTGCTTTTAAATCTGTATGTAAGAACACAAAGAAACTTACAGCATTCTTTGAGAGCATTTTTTCAACTAATGTAACAACTAACATAAGATCAAGAAATTTAAGCTGGAGTCCAGATAACAAACAACATAATCAAAATGTTGCTGGCAAACATAGCAGAAAAAAAAAATTGATGGATGCGCTGTGATCTCCACCCAAGAAAGCATGGCACCAGCTATACTCACTGTAGTCAAATCACTTGCTTCTGTCAATAGCTCTGCATTTTAAAATGTTTAATAATTCATTTACTGGATACTATTTTTTTTTAAAAAGAGATTTTTGAATTTAGCAATAATTTAAAGTTAAACATACAATAAAAACAAAATTTGAAAGCAATAATCTGACGATCATGGTGAATATGTCATGCTCGGTTGCCAAGTCAGAACTTCTTGCAAAAACTATTAATTGTTATTATTAATATTTAATACTATTAATAATATTATTATTATTAATTAACACTTAAAATTGACATTTGTGTTCGTGCTGAAGCCGGATGTGTTGGGCCGAAAGGTATAAATATCACAGTTCTACTACAAACCACAACAAAACGCACGCACACCCATTTAACATCCTTTTTAAGGATGGATGACAAAGAGGTGTAGCCTTCAGTCATTGGGTGAATGTAAATGATCAACATGTACGTTTTTTATCATTTGTATTGGTTTTGGTTTGGTGTACAGGTTTTCCTAAAAATGTATAGAAGGTATCTATCTATCTATCTATTGTCCTTTCGAGCCGAAGACGGCACATAGGGCAGAACCACAATCTCAAAAACAGAAACCTTGCATGCCAAAATGGCACATATTGCAGAGATCACTGCTTCTAAAATCTATGGCGCTGTTTCCATAACAATACTTTTTACAATGACAGCTTGTCAAGCCATCGATCAATCTCCTTAGTCGCCTCTTACAACATGCCTGGAAGGTCACAGTGTCACTATTCTTTACCTCCCACATAATGAGGCCCCGGTAACACACGGGCAATAGAAGGTATGGAATATATCAAATCAGAATATGACTGAAGTTGAGGATGACAGCGCAGACTACTTAAATAACAAGCGATGCCCAGAAAGCTACACATATTTCCTGTGCTACATCTCATAATATAAGCAGTAGGACAAAAGAAGAAAAAGTGTGTACATAAAATTACATATCCTGTCTAATTTGTTTCTTCTTTTTGTCAACTTAGATGAAGAATTGATACGATGGGTTGGCCAGAAGATGTTTGGTAAGTCCATGTTGCAGTATTTTTTTTAGAAGTTTGAGGTGATATGTCCATACTTTCTTTAAACCAGAGCCATGGTTAATAAACTGATCTTCTGTACATAAAGGCCAGGTTCAGCCCTGATTGATAGTTTCTGTCTATCTATTCTGTTGTTCTTTCGAGCTGAAGATGGCACATCGGGTCACTGGGGTCAGAATTTCTAGACTCTCCATGTCCAACTGTCTTTGCTTTAAGTGTTCCACCTAGCACAGGACCCACATTGTATCTCCCCCCTGGTCCCTGTGCTGGGCGAGCCTCTTTCAAGCTTCTCTCAGGCTTAAATAGATACCAAATCTTTTTTCTGGAGAACCAAGGCCACTGTGACATAATACTGACTACATTACCCAGAAGTGCAGATGGTCACACAATATGGGCACAAGCATCATATTTCTTATGTGTACTGGGACATGACGCTGAGCTTTCTTATTCTTGCTTAAATGGGGGTTTTTAATCTCATGATTCCAAACAAGACCAATTGGTTGATCACAAATTGTTGTATGTAGTCGCAAAGCACAATTTAATAAACTTGTATATGGTAGCAAACACTGGTGTTAATTTAATTAATTACTTGAAAGGGAATTATAATGTACGTAATTACAAAGTGAAGGGATTAATAAAGACAGAATTAACCTGGCATTCTAACTGGTGAGAGTGGTAGGTTGTATATGCCAGCTGGAAGCAGTGCTTGATGGTTAGAGTTCCGACTGATTTATTAAAATAACAACTGGGAAAGGGATGGTGCTGTTGTAAGTTAAAAAGTTGAGGATACCAATCACACTTTATGATATTTGAAGTATACAATGCTGGTGTCTATAATTTTCCATGACTGTGGGTATCTTTTTAAGGGTAGTGTGGTTGATATCACCCAGTGCAATCCTGAGTTTCTCTGAGAACGAGAACATCTTTAGTTTCTAATTTTTTTTTTATGAGCATCAAAGCTGTGTTGATCAGAAGCAAATTTACCACAGTTGGGAATAATCTCACACTACGATATTAAATTGGCCACGATAGCTCAGTGATTAGTGAACTGGACTACAAGGGGTAGGGTTCGATCCCAACTGACGGCTTCCAGGTTCACCCAGCCTTAAATGGGTACGGATTTTTTTTTCTGGGAAAGTAAAGCAGCACGGGCGTAATACCGACCACATTACCCCAAAAATCGTGTGCTGAAGGTCTGTAAAATATAGGGTCACTAACACCATATTTCCCTATACGCCACTTGGCGTGACGGGGGTACTTTACTTTACTTACGATATTAAATTGATTTTTGGATCTCTACGAGATGCCCGGGGCTTGCTCCACTCTCATCATGGGTTGACCCGGTATTGCAGTTCTTCCGGGACTGGCCCACATTTTATGGGAACCGCGATAGCTCAGTGGTTAGTAAACTGGACTACAAAGGACAAGAGTAGGGTTCGATCCCAACCGACGGCTTCCAGTTCACCCAGCCTTTAATGGTACCAGATTTTTTTTTTGGAAAAGTAAAGCGGCATGGGTGGAATACGGACCACATTACCCCAAAAATCAAGCGCCGAAGGTCTGTAAAATTTATGATCACTAACACCATATTCCCTATATACCACTTGGCGTGACGGGGGTACTTAATTTTTTTACTTACTACCTGATTAGCAGGTAAATGTGTTTACTACTTCATCACCACACCATCACTGTTGCTGGTCTTGGTTGTAAATTGTGTGTATGTTGAGTAAATTAATATTTTGTCTACATCACCTACAATTTACATTCATTTAATGTTTAGTAGTAATAATTAATTGAGCGGGGCTGGGTGGTCTAGAGGTAAGATGTCGGCCTCTAGACAGGAAGGTCCCAGGTTTGATTCCCACAACAGGTGGTGAAAGGGAACCACAATATTTCAGTGGTTAGTAAACTGGACTATAAAGGACAAGAGGCAGGGTTTGATCCCAACCAACGGCTTCCAGTTCACCCAGCCTTTAAATGGTACCAGATTTTTTTTTTTAACAGGCGGTGAAAGATAAAAGAAATTTTTTTATTTCAAATCCATGGCTTTACCCTCCCTAGTCTCTGAGTAGTGATTTGAAGTCTAGCCCTCTTGGATAATGCCGAAAAAACTGCTGGTCCGCTATGCATTCAGTGTATGTTAAAGAACCCTAGGTACTTGGAAATTGCATGTAATGAGTATACCCAAAATGGCAGCTGTTCAGGCAAGATTGGTAGGAAAAAAATGTACCCAAAGATGTTACAAAACTCTCACTATAAAAATGTGAGAGTAACTCAGAAGTTTGAGTATATCTGACAGTATGGCAGGGTACATCTGAACACACATCTACTGGTTTTAAGAATAGGAAAAAGTAATATTCACACAAAATTGAATCCCTTGGGACTGAATATGCCTGAGATATAAAGCTGGCAGACAGAAGCAAAGAAACAAACCTAATTGAATTCATGAAAAAATTTTTGTTGTTTTTTGTTTGAATTTGAACAGGTTCCATGTTGACAAGCTATCTTCAGCTCATGTGTACTTGAGGTTACATCCGGTAAGTGTTTTGTTGGCTACAGTTAGAGTGTAACTAAAATTATCATGGTATCATTTATTGCATTTCTTGGGTGTGTTGGGAATTTTCATTGGTGCTGGAGAATACTGCACTGGGAATTTTCTTTGGTGCTGGAGAATAGTGCACTGGGAATTTTCTTTGGTGCTGGAGAATAGTGCACTGGGAATTTTCTTTGGTGCTGGAGAATAGTGCACTGGGAATTTTCTTTGGTGCTGGAAATACTGCACTGGGAATTTTCTTTGGGGCTGGGAATTTTCTTTGGTGCTGGGAATACTGCACTGGGAATTTTCTTTGGTGCTGGGTATACTGCACTGGGAATTTTCTCTGGTGCTGGGTATACTGCACTGGGAATTTTCTTTGGTGCTGGGTATACTGCACTGGGAATTTCTTTGGTGCTGGGAATACTGCACTGGGAATTTTCTTTGGTGCTGGGGAATACTGCACTGTGAATTTTCTTTGTGCTGGGGAATACTGCACTGTGAATTTTCTTTGGTGCTGGGGAATACTGCACTGCGAATTTTCTTTGGTGCTGGGGAATAAACACTGCATGCCCAGAGCAGTCTCCATGAGGCGTTTGGGTAAGAGTCTCCATGAGGTGTTTGGGTCAGAGTCTCCATACAACAGGTAGTGTTAATGTGCTCTTAAAGAGTGAGCAGGTTTGAGAAAAAAGGGAGGCTGCTTTGTGACCACTTTTTTCACTGAAATATTATCATCATCATCAAGTACCAAAGCCTGCTGGTGTAGGTGATCATGTCTCTCCACAACTTTCGATCACAACACTTATTTATCATTTTTGTTGTTGACCATCTGCCAAGCCATTCTCTTAAGTTGTCTGGTATCTTTTCTCTTTGCTTCCCTCTATCTCTTCGTCCCTCAATTTTCCCAGTTGTTACAAAAACAACCCCACTGCCTTGTGGGTAAGATTTTTCAGTCAAAGGCTAGTGGAGCCAACCATAAACAAACCGATGGAAGGCAACAGAAAACCACTGTTGAAATTTCTTTGTACAGTCATGAAGTATTTTCTTCTTCTACCTTTTTAGCTCCCAGTGGAGCATAGGTCTTCAACAAACACTTTCCAAGTCATTCTGTTTTTTGCCATTCTTTTAAGATCATTTCATGTCTTCCCCATCATCTTCATCTCTGCTTCTATCTGTCTTCTCCAAGAATTCCTTGGTCTTCCTCTTTGTCTTTTGCCCTGGGGATTCAGAAAAAGGGCCTGTTGTGTAATTGGCTTCCGTTGTGTGTGTCCTATCCAGTACCATCATCTTTGCTGTATCTCTTTATCCACTGGTATTTGACTGGTACATTTCCATAGTTCTATGTTAGTGATGTTGTCCTGCCATTTCCATCCTTTTATTCTGCGTAAGCATCCATTAATGAAAGTCTGTATCTTCGTGATTGTCAATTTGGTTGTTCTCCGTATTTCACAGCCATATAATAGGACTGACTTAACATTGGAGTTGAAAATTTTTGTATTTAACCTAATTTCTTTGGACTTCCATATGTTTCCCAGTGAAAGCTCCTCTTGCTTTTGATATCCTTATTTTGGTATCATTTTCTGTTCCTCCCTCTTTATCTATATTAATGCCCAGATGTATGTAAGTTTGTATGTCTAGTAGAGGTATTTCTCCTAGTTTTATTTGGTTATTGCCAATTGTATTAATTCTCATAATGTTGGTCTTATCTCTATTAATCTTCAGTCCTAGCTGTTGTGATCTCTCATCAAGTATGCTCATTTTATCATGAAGTATTATACTAGAGGAATAATCTGGCCCAATATGACATCCGTGGAAATGAGAGAGCAGACAAATATCCAAAATCAGGTCCAAACCTTCAACAGTCCAACCAACCCCAGAGCCTCAAAGAGGTAAAGGCAACCCTAAAACAAACTAGAAAAACTGATTGGAGAGAGTTATGTGGAAAATAATAATCACTGTCAATACACTATTACAACAGCATGAAAGAATCACACATGTTCTTATTTCCAGCATAGGGACTGCTGCTCTAGATTTGTGAATATGTTACATCAGTGAACCTGTTTAAAGATGTCTTTAATTAAGAATATATGGCCTAATACCAAGTTTATTTTGCTCTGTATCTTTTTTTTTTCCTGCAAAATTTGAGATTATGTTATTTCCCCAATACACTAAAAAATAAAAATCACTTCTGATATAATACGATCCTCGTTCAGACATACGAATTAGATGATGTTGCTTTGTTGATCTATCTAATTGTTGATCTTTGTGGTCACAACTGATGATCTCAATGTGTTTATGATGTTTCAGGGTGAGACCATTGATGACATACCACAAGCAGTGATAGATGACTGTGCTCAACTTGTTAAAGCCAACAGCATTCAAGGTATATCACATACTCCACATTGTCTCTGATGAAATCTTCAAGGCTGTAACATAATCATCTGGTTAATCAGCCTGAAAGCTCTTGCTAACTTTTTCCCTACAGCCAGACAATTGATGCACTGTAGTCAGTGCCTACAACCAGCTGATGAATTGTCTGTCTACAGTTAATAAGTAATTTGTGTCATTTCTCATCTAATTCATATTTTTAGTTGACTACAGGTGGAAATCTCTAGCTTCAAAGTTTAATTATAAAGTATTGGTGGTTAAAACAACAGTGTTTGATTACTTTTGTTGAAATCAAAGATTTTCTGAGATAAAAATTTTGATGATGATTTATTGACAACACCCTCAAAGTTTGTATTATTTCACAAGATGATTTACATGAAACTATTTATTTCAAACAATTTTATAATTGATTCTAAGTACAAAGTTTTATCTTAGTATGAAGTTTTTATAATATTTGTTATGGTAAAGTATCATAACGCTATACAAAACCATTTTTAAAACATTGGACATTCGGCGATCAACATTATTTTGAAAGTGCTAAGATTTTATAAGCACAGGACTGTCATGTGTAAAAATTTAAATATTAAAATAAAATATAGGTTTATTGGAGATATTTTTTTGGAAAACTGTGAAGAAAAATGGTTTGTGCATCCAAAATTATTATTTTCTTGAAGGATCTCCTTATAAATACAGCATGGGATTTGACAGGTAAGTGGGAAAACTTAAAATAAAAATTGTTTTATATTCTTCCGATCTTAATTGGTACAGATCTAATTTTCTTTTGGTAACGGAAGAGTTAAAGTTTATTGATTTACTAATTGTTTCTGTTTCTACAAACCAGTAGAAGAGATCGATCACTTTACCTATCTTGGAAGTCACATTGATCGAGAAGGGGATACAAGCAAAGAAATTAGAATCAGAATAGCTAAAGCAGCAATGTCTTTCAGAAGCCTTGAAAAGTTGTGGAAATCAAAACTCATCAGCAGAAACACAAAATTTAGACTATTCAAATCAAATGTACTATCAACCCTTATGTATGCGTGTGAAAGCTGGAAAACAACAAGAGATATAGAAACAAAGTTGAACGCATTCGAAAATAAATGTCTAAGGAAAATACTTGGTATAGCATGGAACGAATTCAAAATAAACGTGGAAATTAGAGAAATCGCCAATCATCACTAATATCTTCAGTAATAAAGAAAAGACGATGGTCATATGTTGGACATGTGATGAGAAGAGATAATAACCGAATAGCAAAGCAGGCCCTCATATGGGAAACAACAGGTAAGAGGAAAAGAGGAAGACCCAGAGAGACACTGAGAACATTATGAGAGAGGCAAGAGCAGCAGGATTCGGCTCCCTCAATGAGATAGAGCTGCTTGCATAGAACAGAGACAAATGGCGAGATTTGATAAAATATCTTTAAAAGAATTGAAAACTGCTGGAACAAAAAATTCAGATAAGAGAAGGAGTATCTTGGTCTACGCCCTATGTGCTGGCTACGGCTCGAAATGTCAATAGAATGGAATTGTTTCTGTTAATTTTGAGTATTATAACATAAAGAACCCTTCTTGGTACATTGATGTGGTGGTTTCCCTTTACTCTCAACTTCACAATATCCCATATAGCAACCGTCTGTAACGTGCAATCTAAGCCGTTCTGTGACCAGCTATACATATGTACTTATATACCAATGTCAACATTGTTGTTTCACAGTTACATTGCAGCACTATATGCATTTCTCATCTTTCTGAAATTGCCAAGTACAGCTGAAATGGTCATACCTTTTACCAGGCATGATAGTATTTAATGATTTAGACTTTGCTGATGACATAGCTCTCCTATCACACAGCCATCAACAATGCAAGATAAAATGAGCATACTTGATGAGAGATCACAACAGCTAGAACTGAAAATTAATAGAGATAAGACCAACATTATGAGAATTAATACAGTTGCAATAACCAAATAAAATTAGGAGAAATACCTCTACTAGACGTACAATCTTACATATATCTGGGCAGTAACATAGATAAAGAGGGAGGAACAGAAAATGATACCAAAATAAGGATATTGATAGCAATGGAAGTCCAAAGAAATTAGGTTAAATACAAAAATAAAAATTTTCAACTCAAATGTTAAGTCAGTCCTATTATATGGTTGTGAAACATGGAGAACAACCAAATTGACAATCATGAAGATACAGACTTTCATTAATGGAAGCTTATGCAGAATAAAAGGATGGAAATGGCAGGGCAAAATCACTAACATAGAATTATGAAAATGTACCAGTCAAATACCAGTGGATAAAGAGATACAGTGAAGACGATGGCACTGGATAGGACACACACTGTGGAAGCCAACTGAGAGTATTACACAACAGGCCCTTTTTCGGAATCCCCAGGGAAAAGACAAAAAGGAAGGCCAACAAATTCTTGAAGAAGACAGATGGAAGCAGAGATGAAGATGATGGGGAAGACATGGAAAGATATCTGATAGCATTTCAAAATTGTTCAACGACCTGAGACTAAAATATAATTTCCTTTTGTGGTGTTTCAGCTGTAAAACTGATTTTAAAACAGCCTTTATTTTTATTTCACTAATTTCTTATTTATATAGATATGACATTTGAAAAAAAGCCGAAATTATGATCGGAGGGAGGTTTAGTTCTAAACTTTGTTCAACTATTATACGTAGAGTAGTTATTTGATCAGCACATGATCTGTTCTTCCTAAACCTGTTTGTTTATCTCTCAAATTTTTCTCTATGGCCTCTTTTAGCCTGTCCAGAATGATTCTGCTTAATATTTTTCCTGGCACTGATAGTAGCATAATTCCCCTATAATTTGTGCACTCCTGTAAACTTTCTTTCTTTGGTAGTTTGATCATATAACCTTCTTTCCAGTCTTTAGGTATTTCTTCCCTCTTCCAATTTTATCTAATATATTATGTAGCATCTTGGTAGAGGTGTTAATATCTGCTTTGATGGCTTCCATAGGAATTTCATCTGGTACTGTGGCTTTACTATTTTTTAATAGTTTGATGGCTTTAATTATTTCTTCTTTGCTTGGTTTTCCACAGTTAACGTGTAACTCTTCTTCTGCTGGTAGTATATCTGGAGGATTATTTGAGCAGGGTCTGTTCAAAAGTTTTTCAAAGTGCTCTTTCCATCTCTCCATTTGTTCCCTTATATTACTAAGCTGATTTCCTTTCTTATCTTTAATAAAGGTATTGATCTGTTTGTATTTTCCACTTAATTTCTTTGTGCTGTTGTACAGTTCTTTCATATTCCCTTTATTTGCTGCTTCTTCTGCCTCTTTAGCTATTCATCTATATATTTCCTTTTATCCCTTTTAATGCATCTTCTCACTTCTTTGTTCTCTTCTGTGTAAGCTTCCTGTGTCTTTGCTTTATTACTTCTCGTTTTGCTTTTATTTATGTCTGCTTTCTTGTTCTTTCTTTCTTTAATTTGATCCAGGGTCTCTGCTGTCATCCATGCCTTATTCTGGCGTTCTCTTTTCCCCAGTGTTTCTTCACATGTCTCTTTCCATATATCTTTTACCCGTTTCCAATGATCTTCTATATTTATTGTATTTTCTAGTTGTTGGAGGACTTGGTATTTGTTTGATATTGTGACTGTGAATTTATCTTTAATTCCTTGTTCTTTAAGAAACTCTACATTGAAATACTTTCTACCCTTATTCGTTGTAGTATACCTTTTTAGTTTAATTTTAAGTTTGGCTATCAGAAGATGATGATCAGAAGCTACATCTTCCCCTCTATATACTTTTACATCCTGTAAGGATGACTTAAACTTATTATTAATACATATGTGATCAATTTGATTTTCCGTTCTATGATCTGGTGACACCCATGTTGCTTTGTGTATTCTTTTATGTTGGAATATTGTTCCTCCTAGGCTCTCTTGATTAGGGGCGCAGAAATTCACAAATATCTCTCCATTCTCGTTTATAACCTCCAAGTCCATGTTTTCCCATAATCTCTTCGAAGCCTCTGTTGTCTGATCCTACTTTAGCATTTAGGTCTCCCATCAAGATTATAATAACCTTGGCTCGTCTTCATCCATCTGATATTGTAGCTGTTTATAGAAATTATCTTTAACTAAATCATCCTTATCGTTGGTTGATGCATAGCATTGGATAATGTGTAATTTTATTTTGTTTTTGGTTGTTCTACTATGCATCTTTTAAATCAAAGTGCTGTTAAATGTATTTCTCGTTCACTGTTTTAATCTCCAGACCCAAGGGTTTACAATGAAGAAGATGGATTAGCGGAAAATAAAAACACTAGGAAACAATACAGCAGCAGAGACAAACAGAAGAGCAAAAGACTGCAAATTATATCTCCCCTCTGCGCTTAAAATCAAATGAGGAAGGAAAGAAGAAGAAGAAAACTGTTTTTTTAGTAATATCAACACAAGAAGCCAAGTTTTCTTAAAATATATTGGTGGTATTTGAGGATTCCTCTTAACCTACAAACAGCTTAGTCATAATGCTTATCTCTGATCCATTTTTCAGCCTGTAATTGGCTTACATTTTTAGCAAACCTACAGTTTACTTGGTTGTCTGCACGGCCTGTCCACATACACAGTACAGTTGTCTATCACTGATGCTTTAGTTGAGTTGCTCATTTGTATTTTTCCAGGAAGATATAATGTACTTGCTTCTTCTATTAAAAATTTAAAATGATTAGAAGCTGTTTCTTTAAATTAAAATACTTGAGGTTAAAAATTTAATATTATATCCCCTGAAACTCTCAGATTTACCAATCTTTAATCTTTTAGTTAAGAGCATTAACTACTAAATTGTCTTTGATAAATATTTATTCTAACTAAAAATTGTGCTTTTTTTTTAAAGCAGCTGTAATAGATAGGTCATGAGATCAGCTTTAGTCTGTATTAGTGACTGTTTAGCCAGTTATATGAATGTCTTTTTTTTGGACAACCATTTTTCCTGACAATTTTTCTAATCTTTTTCATAACTTGTGATTAAAGGAAAGTAGCAATTGAAAAAGTAGATTGTACCTAAGTTGCAGCCACAAGCCTGCATACAAATAACTAATACTGTCCTATTATAACTACTTGTTTGATGAACACACTTATCTGAATGTTCTAGGGAACAAACAAAACAGCTTGGATGTAGTGTACACAATGTGGAGCAACTTGAAGAAGACACCCAGCATGGATGTTGGGCAAGTTGGATTTCATAAAGATAAAGATGTAAGTATGACAATTTTACTTGTTAAAGTTTATATCACAGAGACAACGGTATCAGTTTAACATTGTGACTTGTTAGAGTTTATGTCACAGAGACAACGGTATCAGTTTAACATTGTGATTTGTTAGAGTTTATGTCACAGAGACAACAGTATCAGTTTAACATTGTGTGATTTGTTAGAGTTTATGTCACAGAGACAACAGTATCAGTTTAACATTGTGACTTGTTAAGTTTATATCACAGAGACAACGGTATCAGTTTACCATTGTGACTTGTTAGAGTTTATGTCACAGAGACAACAGTATCAGTTTAACATTGTGACTTGTGTTAGAGTTTATATCACAGAGACAACGGTATCAGTTTAACATTGTGACTTGTTAGAGTTTATGTCACAGAGACAACGGTATCAGTTTAACATTGTGACTTGTTAGAGTTTATGTCACAGTGACAACAGTATCAGTTTAACATTGTGACTTGTTAGAGTTTATGTCACAGAGACAACAGTATCAGTTTAACATTGTGACTTGTTAGAGTTTATGTCACAGAGAGGAATATGTAAGCTCAAAGTTTGTTACTGTTCGGGACTGGATGGTTTAGAAGTACGACGTCAATTTCAGGACAAGAGGGACACGGGTTCAAATCCCTCCAAGAGAAACGGTGGTGAATTTGTTAAACAGAAAAAATTAATCCGTGGTTTCTTTATGACATTACCCTCCCTTGATTTCTTGGGTATTAAGATCACTATTACTTTAGTGATGCTAGTGCATGGATGATGGCAATAAACAGGAGGTCCCATGTGCACTCATGTACATTAAAGATCCCTTGGCAGTTTAAACAAAAAAAGAGTAGGCTATAAATGTGACCACTTCTCTGGCATAATTGTCAGCAGAAACCTACAGACACTGTGGATCCCGGGCCTTGCTGGGTAGTTCATGGATGTGGGCCAGGATTCTTCTTAGCATTTATCAAGATTCTTGAGGGGGATATCAGAACACCTATGGATTCGTCCGTTGTGCATTGATGATGATCCAAACAACACAAATGATCAAATCAAGTCAGTTTAGTGAAACATCTTCAAACCTCCTTGTGAGAATAGATCACAGACAAGTTCTCTCTATCCATCCATATTCCTAGCTCAATGAAAATGAATGCCAAAAGAGCAACAGAAAAAAAAAAAGTCAAACTGTCATCTCAGACAACCTACCTAAGAAAGTTTCTAAAAATTATTTAGGTCAAATAGAATAAGTAAAAAGTAAAGTACCCCTGTCACGCCAAGTGGCGTATAGGGAAATATGGTGTTAGTGACCCTATATTTTACAGACCTTCAGCACATGATTTTTGGGGTAATGTGGTCAGTATTATGCCCATGCTGCTTTACTTTCCCAGAAAAAAATCAGGTACCCATTTAAGGCTGGGTGAACCCGGAAGCCGTCGGTTGGGATCGAACCCTACCCCTTGTCCGTTGTAGTCCAGTTCACTAACCACTGAGCTATCATGGCTCCCAATAGAATAAGTAACAAAGAATATTCAGCAATTTGCAAACTCAGAATAGACTATCTGGAGATGGAAAGGTTTCATACTTAAGAGAGATTTAGAAACCTTAACTCTTCTGTATGTTTCACTGCATAGTGAGTCACTCTCAATTTGATTAGTGTGAACCGTTATCAAACCATATTCTTTTTACATGTCTTGTATCATCCTAGTATTGGTGAAATTTAATACCTTGTTCAATTATCTAAAAACTCATATATAATATGCTATAAAAAAAAAAAGTAAAGTACCCCCGTCACGCCAAGTGGCGTATAAGGAAATATGGTGTTAGTGACCCTATATTTTACAGACCTTCAGCACATGATTTTTGGGGTAATGTGGTTGGTATTACGCCCGTGCTGCTTTACTTTCCCAGAAAAAAACCTGGTACCCATTTAAAGGCTGGGTGAACCCGGAAGCCGTCAGTTGGGATCGAACCCTACACCATGTCCTTTGTAGTCCAGTTCACTAACCACTGAGCTATCGCGGAAATCGATCTACATATAAATATGTAGATTTATTCTTAAAACCATTAAAAAAATTGTCTCTGCAATCTCTTCTGTTGCATTGGTAAAAAGCTTCAGTACGGAAAGAGTTAATAAGAACTGCAGTGCAATAATACTCCAAAGAGGTGAAGGAGAATGGTAAAATGAGAGGCCTAATGAAAGACAGGGATATATATACACATATATATTGTGTGGGTTTAAGTTGAAGCAGTCTACACTTTTTGTCCACTAGGTGAATCAAAGCCATTTAAAGTAGGGTCAAGACAAAGAAATACACATAAATGCATAACATTATGAAGCTGTTTGTGAGATTTTAATTCCATCTGTTATTGCATGCTGTGTGCACACATTTTCACTTTTGTGCACGCACACATAACCCCGTGCGCACTTTCTTTTTTCCTTTTTTTCATGCATCAGAGTATATAAGAAGATTAATAGAGATAAGACCAACATTTTGAGAATTAATGCAGTTGGCAATAACCAAGTAAAATTAGGAGAAATACTTCTACTAGGCGTACAGTCTTACATATATCTGGGCCGTAACATAGATAAAGAGGGAGGAATAGAAAATGATAGCAAAATAAGGATAAAAAGCAAGAGGAGCTTTGATGAACACACTTGTCTGAATGTTCTAGGGAACAAAGAAAACAGCTTGGATGTAGTGTACACAATGTGGAGCAACTTGAAGAAGACACCCAGCATGACTGGGAAACATATGGAAATCCAAAGAAATTAGGCTAAATAACAAAATTAAAATTTTCAACTCAAATGTTAAGTCAGTCCTATTATATGGTTGTGAAACATGGAGAACAACAAAATTGACAATCATGAAGATACAGACTTTCATTAATGGATGCTTACGCAGAATAAAAGGACAAAATCACTAACATAGAATTATGGAAATGTACCAGGCAAATACCAGTGGATAAAGAGATACAGCAAAGACGACGGCGCTGGATAGGACACACGCTGCGGATGCCAACTAAGAGTTTTACACAACAGGCCCTTTTTTGGAATCCGCAGGGGAAAAGACAAAGAGGAAGACCAAGGAATTCTTGGAGAAGACAGATAGAAGCAGAGATGAAGATGATGGGGAAAACATGGAATGATCCTAAAAGAATGGCAAAAAACAGATTGATTTGGAAAGTGTTTGTTGAAGACCTATGCTCCACAGGGAGCTAAAAAGGAAGAAGAAGAAGAGTATATAAGGAAGACTTTTTGTTTTTAATTTTCATTTTATTTCTTCTTTTAGTTCAAAATTAATATGTATTTTAAAAAAAATTTTAATACATATATGTATGTGTGTTGTATGTTTGTTCCTGCTGAAGGTCTGTTGAGCCGAAATGTCGTTCTGGTTTGTGTTGTCCACTTATTAAGTGAAGCCTTAACTGTACTTTTTTTTTATCTTTTCATTTCTCATTTAAAGTAGTAAGATGAGTGGACAAAAAGGGAAAACCCAGAATTTTGCCAATCATTTAAAGATCCAAAGTACTCAGTTATCATACAAAACGTAGATTGTCCAACTCCTGTGTGATACCAGTGCTAATATATGGGTGTGAAAGCTGGGAATCCACCCGGTCCTTAGATATGAAATTAAATGCTTTTGAAAATTAATGCCTCAAAAGAATCTCAAACATAAGTTGGAGAATTTAAAATGAACAGATAAGAGATGAAACTAAACAAGAATGCATTTCAAGTAAGAAGAAGACATTGGAAATACATCGGTCATGTGCTGTGATTGGATGGATAGAGACTTCCTCATCAGGCATTCAAGTGGAAACCATCTGGTAAAAGAAAAAAAGGAAGAGCAAAGGGAAATATGATACAGAACAATTACTAGTGAGGGCTCAATAAAGGGACTAAGAACCAACCTCAGATCGTCACTTTTGGAGAGAGTTATGACTTATAACTTGAATATTTGATTGTCAACTTTATTTTCATTTTTATTTTCAGGTAAAGAAAATCAGAGTTGAAAAAAGAATAAATGAAATTGTCAACAGATTAAATAAGACAAAGACTGAAGATAAACCAGACTTTCGAGCTTTGAGAGAAGAGAGAGATAGTAAAGAGCGTGAAGATCAACGGCGCATACAACAGGAACAGAAAAAACAAGATAAAGAAGATGAGAAGAGGAGACAGGAGCAAGCTGAAGTCAGGTCAGGGCTCAACTTAATAAAAATCACTTTGAAAAGAATTTCTAGTTTTGTGTTAATTGATATACACTAATAATTCATATTTTATGACAACTATATTATTCTCTCCCGTGTGTTACCAGGGCCTCATTAGAGGTGACTAAGGGAGTTGATCGATGGCTTGACAAGCTGTCATTGTAAAAGGTATTGTTATGGAAACAGAAGATTTTAGAAGCTGTGATCTCTGCAATATGTGCCATTTTGGCACGCAAGATTTCTGCTTTTGAGATTGTAGTTCTGCCCTATGTGCCGTCTTCGGCTCGAAAGGACAATAGATAGATATTATTACATTAAATTCTGGATGTCTGGCTCATTAATTCTGAGTCCTGGTAAAAATATGCAAAAAAACTCCCAAAGAAAGAAGAGAAATTGAAAGCTCATATATAATTATTTGATTTAATATTTACTAACATATTCTTCAATATTCCTGTAACTGTCCTTTGGACATGAAAAACTTTCATAATATTTGCATGAGGTCAAGGCAAAGAAATGCAAGTAACTGCATACAAATGTGAAGCTGTAGTAAAGCTAAATGTGAAGGAAAATTGAAGAAAAAAGTAGAAAAAACACATTTCTATTTAATTTTTTTTTTTTTTTTTTTCCAATTCTCCATAATATTTGCATCAAAGTTTGGGACCTCCATACCCTCATATTGTAACTTTATCCTTCAGTGAACCAGGATTAAATTTAGTGTTATCGTAAATTCTTCTTTATTTCCTTCTTCAGTGTTCACCCGGTAAGTGGATGGAGAGGTGTTGTGGCAATATGTGTTTTTTTCGGTCCAGCATGTCCATCTTTGGCCATGGGTGGATTTGCTTAATAATTTCTCCTGGCAGCAGCCATTTTGGTTGTCTACTCATTTAATCTTAACTGATAAGAGTCACTTAAGGGTGGGCTCATGGGCTTTCTGAGTTTCCCAGTTATCCTAGAGAGCTGGACATTGAATCTCACTATCCAGAAATGGGGAGAGAGCAAAGCCATGAAGAAACCACAGATTTTTGGAATTTCTGCCACCTGTGGTAGGATTTGAACCTGGGATCTTCTTGTCTAGAGGCCATCCTCTTACCCTAGGTCATCCAGCCCCCCCCCCCCCAATGACTATCTGATGACATTTCCATGTCACACTGAGAATAACAATCATCAGAATCTAAATCATCGCCTCTGAAACACTTTTGCTATTATTAGATTTTGTTTGATTGCTCATTTCTTGAACTGTCTGGTCTTTTTATCAATAAAACAATGGAATTATTTTAAAATAACAATTTGTGGCCACCCACAAGACACATGATAACTTACTACCACCATTCTATCACATGTTTATATGTCCAGACTCTAAAATCGGGGGGAGAGGAGGGAGGGGGTTTCCCTTGACACCACCAAAATGTAAATGAAGCATTCATAGCCTCTCATTCACCAGGTGATGTAGTCGCAGAAAGACAGGACCATCTCTATGATTCTGGTAAGCCTCATTTCAATACCACTGCCCTGAGACCACACTTACATGTGGTGCTTCTCTCCTTTCTCCGTTGCCACAAAGTTGGTCTCGGGTGCAACCATGTTCCCAGCAATATAACTGGACAGAGAGGTTAGCCCCAATAGGTGCAGGGCCAGGGTCCGCTAGTACACGCCATGGTCCTCACCACTCACTTGTGCTCTGTCATGAGTGAGTGTCCTTTTCTTCTGTCTTAACACTACCTCTACAGGAACCACCAATGACAGGGTGGAGTTTGCAGTTCTTAGATCACTTTGAGACCCCCCTACACACAGAGGGCCGCCAGCTTCAGATGAGAGGACCATCATGCTCTATCTCCAACAGGCTTGTGATTTATTGAACAGATACTACTGGCCCAGGACATGATGATTATCTGTCAGTACAAATGGCATGCACATGATACCCCTGAAAGAGTGCCAGTATTCAGTAAGTTATAGGGAATGGGCCACCCTGAATCCAGCCTGATTCCATGGCTTGAAAGAATGAACACATGGATAGCCCCCTTGAGGTGGGAAGATAGTCTACAGGCTCCCTCAGACTGAAAATGCCATGTACACAAATACAGCAACATCATGTAAGCTCAGATATCGTCTTGTGGACTGAAGGGCATCAGCTCAGTGGCCTCTGGATCCATAACGACTGTCTCGATCGAAGGGAGGTGTGTCCGACCACAATTATGAATAGTAGTCCCATAGTGAGGTGTGCTATGTTTTTGCATCTGTGCTATTTTTTACTTTTATTTGAATTTAAAGTCAAAGAGGGCAATGCTCGTTATTAATTTTCCTTAACTTTGTATTTTCTCACCAGAGTTTATTATTGGAGCTCAGAGTTTATTATTGGAGCTCAGAGTTTATTATTGGAGCTGGAATCAAATGTGATCTCTGTATCATGAATTGTTAACTTCAGATGGAAAATGTACAACAGAGGTGAGATGCAGAATGGCTCAGGCAAAAGCAGCTTTCCAAAAAATGAGGAATATACTATGCAATCCATTTTTGACAATAGAAACAAGAAAAAGAGTTCTTAAATGTTATGTAGAGCCAGTCTTAACATATGAATGTGAATCATGGACAATAGGACAACAGACAAGAAAATCACTGGAGTCTGTAGAAATGTGGTTTTACAGAAGAATGTTGAGAGTACCATGGACAGCTAAGAAGAGTAATGAAAATGTTGTGAAAGAGGTCAAAGCAAAAAGAGAGTTAATTTCCAATATTATGAAAAACCAATCATCATTTTTTGGCCATGTTATGAGAAGAGAACAACTGGAATATATTGTAATAACTGGGAAAATTGAGAGATTAAGAGATAGAGGGAAGCAAAGAGAAATTATACCAGACAGCTTAAGAGAATGGCTTGGCAGAAGGTCAACAACAGAAATAATCAATAATTGTCGTGATCAAAAGTTATGGAGAGACATGATCACCTACGCCAGCAGACCCGGTACTTGATGATGTATCATAAAGTCAGTACATCAACCACAGAGCCACTGACACCTGTCACAACATTTTTAAACCTGGAATAAAGGATGCATCTTTTAAAAAACCAAATCTTGCCAAAATTATCCTTTAGGAAACATTGTAAGGGAGAGAAGAGGTCTTGACTTTCTCAGCTGACAGGGAGCAGCCATTAACAGAGAGAAATAGGGGGAGCTGGCTACAGCCATTTTTGTTGCTCAGTGACTCATAAGTTGGGTTGGCAGGAAGAATTTTTTTGCATTTATTTATTTCACTTGGTTGTTTTTCATGCAGACATTTTAGTTATTCCCTATTTTGTGCCTGTCTTATTTGGGAAGTTTTGTATTGTTACTTACATCAGGGAAAAATGGATTGACACGCAAAATTTGGTTCCCAATCTCTAGGGACTTCGTCAGAGTTGAAAGCTGGCGAACACAACAACAACTTACATCTTTTAGTTTGTTTGTTAGTTAGCCTGTGATTTTGTATCATAAGTTAAGGCTGTCTTACTCAATACTTTTCTGTATTTTTTCTAGGTCTTATTCATCTCTAATGAAATCTGAAAACATGCAGACAAATAGGGTAAGTGTAGACACAAATGGGTGTCTCTTATATCTGTGTGTAGACATTTCTTTGTAAAGTAACCTAGATGTGTTTCAGGTGATGTATATTATGCAAGTTCCCATGTATTACCGGGGCCTCATTATGAGGGAAGTAAAGAATAGTGACACTGTGACCTTCCAGGCATGTCGTAAGAGGCGACTAAGGAGGCTGATCGATGGCTTGACAAGCTGTCATTGTAAAAAGTATTGTTATAGAAACAGAGCCATAGATTTTAGAAGCAGTGATTTTTGCAATATGTGCCATTTTGGCACGAAAGTTTTCTGTTTTAGATATTGTAGTTCTGTCCTATGTGCTGTCTTTTGTCTCGAAAGGACAATAGATAGATATTATGTAAGAGCAGCTGTTGGAACAATACTGAATCACCTAGTGAGCTTGTCTGTTCATGCATGAATGACTAACTTTTCACAAAGAAGAACCACTGATGACTAATTGCTAAGAAAGTCTCACTGGACTGGACTTGGACTGGACTACAAAGGACAAGAGGTAGGGTTTGATCCCAACCGACGGCTTCCGGTTTACCTAGCCTTTAATGGGTACCGGATTTTTTTCAGGGAAAGTAAAGCGACACGGGCGTAATACCGACCACATTATCCCAAAAATCATGTGCCGAAGGTCTGTAAAATTTATGGGTCACTAACACCATATTACTTATACGCCACCTGGCATGACGGGGTTACTTTACTTTACTTATGTTAAGTCAAGGAATTTTGCGTTTATTATACAAGATAATGACCACAAACCATGCTACGTCAAGGACCTTTACTTTTACCAAAGTAATGGCTACAAATCATGTTTAAGTCAAGGATCTTCACTTTTACCATACAAAATAATGGCTACAAACCATGTTTAAGTCAAGGATCTTCACTTTTACCATACAAGATGCACAATCTATTGGCTGTTTTGTTTGTGTTTGCTCAAGTGAAGACAAAATTAAGAGTGACAGGATTTAGGTGGGGAGGGGTGGTTTTGGGCACTAGCGTGAGTAGTGCAACATTTGTGCAGCAGAGAACCTAACAGCAATTAAAGTGAGCTGATTTGAATAAATGTTTCTAATTAAAGTTACATAGTAGCAGTTGTCTCTTGATTTGCCAAGTAATGGTATTGATTTCTCCTTGTGAAGAAATTACATAATTAACTGTTGAATTGAATTAAAAGCAGTTTGTGGTCTGATTCACATTCAAAAGGAAACAAAATCAGTGCTTTCATATACAAGAATATTCTTGTATATATTTTTGGTACAGGCTGTTCTATGCTGTAAATGAATGATGTGTAGGACAAGTATAAAGAGCTGACTCTGAGAAGTGTGGTTAACAAATATATTCACTTCAGTATGTGTAAACAGTGACAAAGCACCAATGAGTCTTTTTTAATTGCATTGATGTAGATTCCTGTTGATGATATTGCTATATGTGTGATTTCTTCATGTTTGTTTATTTTTTGTTTCCAGGACTTTAGAGGTGATGATGATGACTTTATGTAAACAGATTGTGTACCCATTTTCAAGCTTTGGTTATTGTCATTACTATCTTTGGCTGAATCCTGATACTGGCTGGAGCAACAAGTGGTGATTTAATTTCTTTGGAGATTACTCATTTGTGGTCACATATTTCTGAGAGTTTATTGTAAATATTGACAGAATAATGAAACAATTGTAATCAGTTTCATGCCAAGATTTATTATTGAAACAGCAGCTAAATAACAAAAATATTAATACAAATTAAAACATAACCAATGTGGTCAAAAGTTATGTTCCCTGATCAGTTTAGTAAAAGGACATCCACTCATGCTGCTGTATCAATTATCCACCAACTAAATAAAAAATATTTCAAAAATACATTTTGGCATAATGTTCTGACTTCTTAATAGCATACCTGGCCAAACGAACGTAGGTTTAATTGTGGGAATAGGTGTGAACACTGTATAGAGCAATAAAGTTGGTGTAGATGTAACAAAGCAGCCACTATCATCAGTAATCAAGAAAAGACAATGAACATGTGATGAGAATAAATAATAACCGAATAATGAAGCAAGCCCTCATGTGGGAAACAACAGGTAGGAGGAAAAGAGGCCGACCCAGAGAGACACTGAGAAGAACATTGATCAGAGAGGCAAATGCAGCAGGAATCAGCTCCCTCAATGAGATTGATGAGATGCTTGCACAGAACAGACACATGGCGAGATTTGATAAAAGATCTTTGCAAGGATTGAGGCTGCAAGGAAGAAAATTTAGAAAAAGAATAATTGGGTTTATGCCCTATGGGTCAACCACGGCTCGAAAGATCAATAGATAGATGTAATAAAGTAGTCCCATAACAATTAGTTTTAGGTAATTAAATTTTAGTGACTTCATCTCAGCTTCATGCAATAGGGTGACCAGTTTCTTTCCTTGCTGCCTTTCCCTTCCCAGAAAGTATCTCTGGTACCTAAAGATCCTGGGTGGATACTGTCTTTTAGGTCTTTAAAAAAATTGTTTTTATCCCTCAACTGGCATTTGAACCTCAAGCCTTCAGGTCAGCAGTTGAATGCACTAACCATAACACCACAGGTGGTGTAAGTAAAATGTAAAATCTGAAACGTCAGAGTTAGTTATTTTTATCAATTTTGCTATTTCTGATGCAGGAAATTGAAAACAAGAAATGTGCAGATGCTCACATCCAGCTGTCTCATAAGCAAGCAGATAGCATGGACAGGGTGTGATGTCTTATTGCTGGCAGATTACAAAGACATATGACGTCTAATTGTTATACAAGGCATGGGCGTTCTTATATTAATCAGGAATAAAGAATATGATGGGTCAGAAAGTTTAGTTTAGTCTACAGGTCATCTTCATTGCGCATTGGACAAGTGCAAGTGTTCAGATAACCTCTGAAATATATCCCTGAGCGTGTAGCAACCACACATGTAGAAGTCTGTGTTTCAAGCCATGCTATTGCCCCATCCACAACCATAACCTCCATTGTCAAACTACGTGTAGTCATTGCGAAAGCACCACTGTCTTCCTTCACATTTCCACTTCCAGCTTGAGTGGCAGAAGCTCACGAGCTTCATACGTGCCAGATAATAGATCCACTTGTATTAATGACTAAAAAAATATAATGTATGACAAGTTGGTAGAAGAACATGTTAGACTCACTAGCAACATCCATATGCACTAGGGCAGAAACTGGTGGTCTTCATTAGTACAGCACAAACAACAGATTACTACATTTTGTAGAGTGGTAGATCCAACCTGGCAAAGACAAAGTGTGTCATCCACGGTGCAGGTTTAGGGGAGAAATCAGAACACACATGCATATACTTGTACCGACAATGTGACCAGCCCATGTGTGTAATCATGTTGCTCCTACCTATCTATCATGAAACAGGACAAAGAGTAAAATTAGAGTGATCAAAAGATTTGAATTCTGAAGAAGTTGGTGATAATTTGAAAGAAGTACTCTCTGTACGGTCATGTGATAAATTATATACATTTTAGAACTATAGAGTGATGTGGCTAAGTACTTTTATCAAAAAGATTCAGTGATAGAGATAAGTACTTTTATCTGACAATTTTAGTGATAGAGTTGGGTTATTTATCACTAGAATGGATTTGAATAGTTTTTATTATCAGATACAATTATCGCATTTTAGAGATTGTCTGTTTAATGATTTTACAGAATGACTGTTGACAAATGAAAGATGTATGAAAAGAGCATGATTTCAACAATTAACAGAATAAGAGAAAATCATATTTTTGCGATAAAAAAATGGCATGTACACTTTGTAAAGCAACTGTGTACATGAATCCAATTTTCACTGGATGTGACCATTAGTGACATGGTTTTATTTAGTGCCTTATGTGTCCTTGGTTCTGTGACTGGTGGGTCTTGAATTTGTGAAATACTTATCGTAGTCTCAGTTATGGAGTTATTTGTGGGTTATAATTGCACTCCGAACATGTCCATAGACACTCAGATCCCCACCTCAGCATGTCCTGCAGCAACTGATGACTCCAGCTCTGTGCTGGTTGATACATTCTATTATATACCCACTAAGCCTCTCATTTCTGGCTGTACCCATCTTAACTCCCATCTCTTTCAACCGAAGGAGTGATGTAAATTCATGGTTGTCAAAGTCATGTGACCTTCTCGCATCTCTGAGGGCATTAATGACATCCACATGAAGGTTGACTGCCTTCAATGACAGTACAGCTAGCCAGCCTGCCCACTCTATCATTTTTCCCCCGTACTCACTAAATTGAGTCTACGTCCCTGCAGTGTGCTGAAGAGTTTGTACCTATCTACGTCACTGCAGGATGCTATGAAGAAATAATTTCTCTGTTTGCTGAACTTGGTGGGAGAGTTCATAGCTATGTAGATTACAGCAAGATGCTCTCAAGAAATGATCTCTCTGTACATCAGATTTCAATTCCATCCTTTTCAACAAATCAACAAATAGCATATTCATTTGTCCTTACTAGCTCTGATCGGTCATGTCACCGACCCCCATGCCAATTCAAATGGTGATGTATTCATTATTACATATGGACAAACCACATGACAGTGCATGTAGACCAGGTGTTTGAGCACAAACTTATATTTGCCTGATATTGTTTTAATTATTCTATCTTTATAAATACATGTGTTTTGTTTTTTTTTCTATTTATTTGTTGCACCTTATTTTCAATCACATGTTCTGGCAGGAGTGACATCTATACAGACATGTTACTACTGTAAACCTCACAGTTGTTATAATTAATGAGGTTTTGTTCTTAAATCCTTATTGGCAATCTATCTTTGCAGATCTATGATCTATATGCATGTATTTTCAGTGGTTAGAAAAAGAGCCAGAACTGTGTAATACTGAAGACATGGGGATAAATCACACTGTATTTTTGGTAATTGAATCCTATTGTAGGATCAGTGATTTTGGACATGTTGGTTTATTTGTCCTGAAGTTGCATGTCTACAGAAAAGTTCTGTATATTCAAAAAATAATTTTTAAATTAAAGATCAGGTCAGAACATTTGACTGCCTTTTGGAAGTTTGTAAAATTTGTTTTAAATTTATATATGTACTAGTTTATGATTGTTTAGTGCCTCATCTGGGCCTAGACTCAAGTACAGTTAACCAAAAAAATAACCACAACCAAAATGTAATGTTTTATGTGCATGTCAAGAAACTGCTAACAATAAAGAGATAATATCAAATGAAGAATTATTTTCTTTTGAAGATGAAAATAATACCCACTATCTATCTAGCTATTGTCCTTTCGATCCGAAGACGGCACATAGGGCAGAACCACAATCTCAAAAATAGAAAACTTGCGTGCCAAACTGGCACATATTGCAGAGATCACTGCTCTAAAATCTATGGTGCTGTTTCCATAACAATACTTTTTACAATGACAGCTTGTCAAGCCATCGATCAACCTCCATAGTCGCCTCTTACGACATACCTGGAAGGTCACAGTGTCACTATTCTTTACCTCCCTCATAATGAGGCCCTGGTAACACACGGGATAATACCCACTACTGAATGCATAAAATAAGAGATGGAATTGTTTCGTCACATGATAAAAGTAAAGTAAAGTATCCCCGTCACGCCAAGTGGTGTATATGGAATATGGTGTTAGTGACCATAAATTTTACAGACCTTCGGCAATGATTTTTTGGGGTAATTTTCACATGATAAAGTCAGAAAGAATTCACGGAGTCATCAAGAAACACTACGAGAATACCAGATCGAAAGACTGACCATGACCAAGTTGGACTAGAAGTCAAGTCTAACAATATTCTGCTTCAATTTCCATGCCAGGACACATGGGCATAATAGATTATGAGCGTGCTGACAGACTTGCCAGTTTGGCTGAAGCTGACTGTGCAAGGGCAATGGACTGCACTGGCATTCTCAATGCCATCAGGGACACTGGATGAAAAAAAATAAAACAACTTAAACAAAAATTACCCTGAATCTGCAAGCATGAACAAACTGCATGCTTATCATGTCAAAGTGGGAGATGCCAGACAGGATTGTAACGCAGGATCAGAAATTCAAAGACTTGTCAACCAGCACAACACAACACTGATGTCATTAGTTGCTACACATTGAGGTTTATATGCCAGAGGAGATCTGAGCACTTATGGACTTGTTAATGTGCAATGAGAATAACCTGTTGACTAAAAAAAACTAAACTAAGATGAATTTTAGAAGGGAAATTAGAGAAAATAATAAACTGAACAACAGAAGAGCTAAAGACCTGCAACTCTTTCCTTCTTCATGAACACTATGTTCTTTTAATGACCAGGACATGATTTTGTTAGTGAAAATCTCATCCTTTACAGCCAAAAAACTTGAAACACTATATGTAACAAAACAATCATTCACAAACACTTGCAGACATACATTTTTGACAATGTCATACAGCTCCTGAATAAATAATCAACCTAACCTCTGCAATTCTACAATCAACAGCTTGTTATTTTAAGCGGCAAGGACAGAAATGCAAATAATAAACCAGAACAATTATAAGTGAGAGATGGGGAATGTGAAGGGCCAAAGACACAGAAGTGGTTATAGAGAAATATATCAAGGGCACAGAAATAAAACCCATTCACAAGTAACAATATAGAGAGTGAAGCAAAATTTAAAAAACAAAAAAAAAAAAAAAACCAAGTAACAATATATTTTCAAAGGAAAGTTTTAAAAAAGTTGTTTAAATAGCATGAAGAAACACAGTATAACTGGAAATAACAGAAAGATTGAATTTGGTTGTCATTACTATCAATAAGGATCCATAAAGTGAGAAAACAAACAGCCACTTTATACTTTACAAGGGCAGTCAGTCAAGATATAGTCTCTAGAAAGGGAAGTAAGTAAATAAACAATATAGACAGTGATAGATTAGAATAAGGAAAAAACCTGGTCACAAACAGAATAACTGGCAGCACTGGAAATTAATAGATTACCTGGTTAGGTTGCCATTCTTATAGCAATGAAGATGCAGGTTTGATGAGCAACAAAAGAAACTATTGAAGATTTCTATTATAGCAAATAAAGAAAAATGACTTGAGAAATGGTTGCTTTGATGTGTCATGAATTGTACAGTTGGTGGTTATCTTCTGGATAAAACTATTCAAATAAAAAATGTGGAACATAGCTAGAAAGAAGTGGATATTGTGACAGAGAAATGAAAGTACTTGTAATACACAGAAACAGACACAATGCACTTTACAAAAACTTGGAGAATATTTAATGGCATCTTCTATCTTAACTCTTTTGAGTCTACTACCTTTAACTCTTGATCCACACACTTGATAATTCCACATTTTTGTGTCCAAATGTTATGTCTCATTAACTGATATTATACATTATTTTCATGTTGTATAACACGCTTTCTTTATTTTGATGTCTTCTTCTCCTGCACTCATGAGATAACTGGCTAAATCTTCTTCATCTTCTACCTTTCAGCTCCCTGTTGAGTATAGGTCTTCAACAAACACCTTCCAAGTCATTCTGTTTCTTGCCATTCTTTTAAGATCATTCCATGTCTTCCCCATCATCTTCATCTCTGCTTCTATCTGTCTTCTCCAAGAATTCTTTGGTCTTCCTCTTTGTCTTTTCCCCTGGGGATTCCAAAAAAAGGGCCTGTTGTGTAATACCTCTAAATCTGCCTTTATAACATTAAGTGGGTGTATATGCACTGTGTCAATGAAGAAAGAGAGAGCCCACATGTAGGTAGGCATATAGTTAATATGGTGTTGGTGCCCATATTTGTTTAGACCTTTTGCACATTATTTTGTATGGTAATGTGATCATTATTGCATGGTATTCTTTCCAAGAAAAAATCTGGTACCCAACTGAGGCTGGGTAAACTTGGATGAGGATCAAACGTGGCCTTACGGTCAGTTCACTAACCATTGAGCTAGTGCAGCTTATTGTGTCACCAATTTACAACAAATTGCAATATCTGCATCTTTTTGGCCCATACATCTCTGTTTTAAAAGACATTGAGTGGGTGTAGTTGAAAAGTGTGGTCAGTTGACGACAAACTGCAGTATCAGCAACTTTTGGGCTGACACATCTGCCTATGGCATGACATTTTTGGGCAGCAGGTTGCCCTCCCTCTTCAACCTCTACTCGCTTGGTTAGACAGCAATTGATTTATTCTTTAACACATTTCAGTTAGGAAGAAAAACTTGTGAACTTGATGACCTTTTGTAGTTCACAAATTCAAGTCAGATAACTCTGTCCAAAACATTAAAATAATTCTAGAGTTAAATTAATGGTGAAATCTTTTATTTTTCTTTTAGTTAATCTTATTTGCACATAATCACTGATCTTCCATAGAAAGTTATAACAGAGGAGCTACATGATGGGGCTTGTAGTCACGCTGACAGTATGTGGAATGACTTGCTTCATAGTTTTTTACTTGATTATCAGTCCAAATTATGTCTTTTAGGCTATACATCATTGGCATTGGTAGTTTTGTATTTCAGCTATATATAAACTTGAACATACAAAACACTCAATGTTAAATATGGTCAACAACATATAAGTAGATGTTCTCAGCGAAATCCTGATCATATGTGCTAAGCTTGTCATATATTTTAAATTTTGTGTGCACAATTATGGTATCAATTATTCAACAAATAAATTTTCATAAAAAATTGTTTTTCTTTGAAATACTCTGTTCCTTGTTTCCTTTCCACCATGATCAGTTCACAAACATAAAGATATAGACTACTAGTTTCTGGCAAACATCTTCAATTTTATAGATACTTGGTTCTACAGAACATCTAGACAAGTTCTTATTAAGGAGGAAAAGGTGGAACACAACACCTGGACTAAAAGTAGTGAGCAATATACAGCTGATCTATATGACATCTACATCCTTGCTTTGAAAGTAGTGAGCAATATACAGCTGATCTATATGACATCTACATCCTTGCTTTGAGTTTGAAAACAGAACTAAACCATTTTTTGTTTGTTTGCTTAGCAGGCAGGGATTGAAGATGGAAGATTATCTGGTGCCCAAAAATGGCATCTGAAGTCAGATGTATAAGACATAATAAAAGATTTCAACATTAAAAAGCAGATGTATAAGACATAATAAAAGATTTCAACATTAAAAAGAACTGGCTTATAAAAACCATAATGGTTTCTAATGAAGAAATTAAAATACTATCTATCTATCTATTGACCTTTTTAGCCAGAGCTGGCCCATAGGGCGTAGACCAAGATACTCCTTCTCTTATCTGAATTTTATTCTAGCAGTTTTCAATTCTTTTAAAGATATTTTATCAAATCTCACCATTTGTCTCTGTTCTGTGCAAGCAGCTCTATCTCATTGAGGGGGTCGAATCCTGCTGCTCTTGCCTCTCTCATCAATGTTCTTCTCAGTGTCTCTCTGGGTATTCCTCTTACCTGTTGTTTCCCATATGAGGGCTTGCTTTGCTATTCGGTTATTTTCTCTTCTCATCACATGTATCACAACATCACAAAAATAATATGGCCACGTAAAAAGTCACAGTGGGCTGGAAAGAACAATAATGGAAGGTATGATTTCTGAGCAACACATTAGGGGTAGCCCAAGAAGAAAATGATTTCAAGACATCATGTAAACCTTGAATATGACAACAGAAGAAGTGGGAGATCTGGATAGAGACAGAGATTTTCTCTAACAGGCTGTGGTGAATGCAACATTCTGCAAAGGACATGCAATCTGATGATGGGGAGTCAGATGTGTTGGGCTGAAAGGAACAAATATCCCAGCTTGCTGCCAATCACAGCATTATCCTTTAAGAATAGACAAGAATGGGAAGCAAAAGTAATAAATAACAGAATATTAAACATGTTGATAATTAATGTTGAGAACTAAATACACAAATACCATCTGTTGTTTCATTAATGAGGGTTTACTAGCAATGACATATTGCTATATGTCCTGTATTGTAACAGTGTAAATAATAAATCTACAACCACCTATAGTTTTAATGATGTCTGTGGGTTGAGAGGGAAATCCCGAAATCACCCAAAGTTTGTGACATCTTCAACTATGTAATTTTAATCACAATTGTCCCAATTTACCAAGCTGAAGACATGAGCTTCTGGTGATTCCTTTCAGCCCACAGGCCTAGGCAAAATGATACATGGCTGTGATCAATCATAATGATTATTTATTTCTAAGATCTATAACAATCAATCATTATAACTGTCTACCTCTACGATCTATAGCAATCAATCATTACAACTGTATCTATCTCAAAGATATATAACTATTATTACAACTGTATCTTATCACTAAGTTTTATAACAATCGATCATTATTACTGACTACCTCTATGATCTATAACAATCAATCATTATGACTGTCTACCTTTAAGATCTATAACAATCAATTATTACAACTGTATATATCTCAAACATCTATAACAATCTATTTTTACAACTATATCTATCACAAAGACACTCAATTGTTAAGACTGTATATATATCTCTTAAGATCTATAACTGAAAACAAATATTACTATATCTGCTAAATTAAATCAGGAAAACATAACATTAGGATTAACTGACAGTTATTCACAAACTGTTTAAATATCAATCGTGTATCATGTCCAACATTCATCATCGTACTCAAAACTGTTATAAATCATCATACTTAAAACTGTTATAAATCATCTTACTCAAAACTTATATATATCATTCTCAAAACTATTATAAATCATCAAATCCAGAACGTATAAATCATCATAACAGAAAACTAACAAATCATTATGCTCAAAACTGTTATAAATCATCATGCTCATAACTGTCATAAATCATCATGCTCAAAACTGTTATAAATCATCATGCTCAAAACTGCTATAAATCATCATGCTCAAAACTGTTATAAATCATCATGCTCAAACCTGCTATAAATCATCATGCTCAAAACTGCTATAAATCATCATGCTCAAAACTGTTATGAATCATCATGCTCAAACCTGCTATAAATCATCATGCTCAAAACTATTATAAATCATCATGCTCAAAACTTATAAATCATCATGCTCAAAACTGCTATAAACCATCATGCTCAAACCTGCTATAAATCATCATGCTCAAAACTGTTATAAATCATCATGCTCAAAACTTATAAATCATCATGCTCAAAACTGTTATAAATCATCATGCTCAAAACTGTTATAAATCATCATGCTCAAAACTTATAAATCATCATGCTCAAAACTGTTATAAATCATCATGCTCAAAACTGTTATAAATCATCATGCTCAAAACTGTTATAAATCATCATGCTCAAAACTGTTATAAATCATCATGCTCAAAACTGTTATAAATCATCATGCTCAAAACTTAGAAATCATCATGTTCTAAACTGTCATAAATCATCATGCTCAAAACTGTTATGAATCATCATGCTCAAACCTGCTATAAATCATCATGCTCAAAACTGTTATAAATCATCATGCTCAAAACTTATAAATCATCATGCTCAAAACTGCTATAAACCATCATGCTCAAACCTGCTATAAATCATCATGCTCAAAACTGTTATAAATCATCATGCTCAAAACTTATAAATCATCATGCTCAAAACTGTTATAAATCATCATGCTCAAAACTGTTATAAATCATCATGCTCAAAACTTATAAATCATCATGCTCAAAACTGTTATAAATCATCATGCTCAAAACTGTTATAAATCATCATGCTCAAAACTGTTATAAATCATCATGCTCAAAACTGTTATAAATCATCATGCTCAAAACTGTTATAATCATCATGCTCAAAACTTAGAAATCATCATGTTCAAAACTGTTATACATCATCCTGCTCAAAACTGTTATAAATCATCATGCTCAAAACTGCTATAAATCATCATGCTCAAAACTGTTATAAATCATCATGCTCAAAACTGTTATAAATCATCATGCTCAAAACTGTTATAAATCATCATGTTCAAAACTGTTATAAATCATCATGCTCAAAACTGCTATAAATCATCATGCTCAAAACTGTTATAAATCATCATGCTCAAAACTGTTGTAAATCATCATGTTCAAAACTGTTATAAATCATCATGCTCAAAACTGTTATAAATCATCATGTTCAAAACTGTTATAAATCATCATGTTCTAAACTGTTATAAATCATCATCCTCAAAACTTATAAATCATCATACTCAAAACTGTTATAATTTTTAAACAGCACAAAGATTTACGGTAGTATCATCCAGTTTGCATCTAAACTACCTGTGACATAAATATTATCCACTGACACACACTGACGGTCACAACATAAATAATTTACGATATGCTGATGACAGTCTTAATAGCAGAGACAGAGAATGAGCTACAAGAAATGATAGATATAATAGTAAAAGAAAGCAACAAGAAAGGTCTCAGTATGAATAGTAAGAAAACAGAAGTAATCGTTATATCGAAAAAACAATCACCACCATCATGCAGCATAAAAATAAACAGGACAAATCTGAAACAAGTACAACGTTTGAAATATTTGGGTACAGTGATAACATCAGATGGACGATGCAACACAGAAATAAAAAACAGAATAGCTCAGGCCAAAATAGCATTTCAGAAAATGAAAAATATCTTATGCAACAAATCTATGTAAATAGAAATGAGAAAGAGAGTTCATCGATGCTATATAGAGCCAATTCTGACCTATGGAAGCGAATCATGGACAATAGGCAAACAAATGAAAAGACGATTAGAGGCCACAGAGATGGGATTTCTCAGAAGAATGTTGAAAGTTCCCTGAACAAGTAAAAAGACCAATGTGAAAGTTCTCAAAGAGGCCAACACAAAAAGGGAGCTCTTATAAAACATCAGAAAGAAGCAATCAACATTTTTGGGCACATCATGAGAAGAGGAAAGTTGGAATACTTGGTTACAACTGGCAAAATAAAAGGAAAAGAGATCGTGGATGACAAAGAGAGAAAATACTGGATAGGTTGGTGTCATGGCATGGAAAACAGTCAACAACAGAACTCATACGATGCACTGTGGATAGAAGATTGTGGAAGGACATGATTGCCAACGCCAACCGGTACGGCACATGATGATGATGATGATGATGACACACACAACAAAATAATGTAAAACAAAATAACGTAGACATAAACTATGACTGATGTACATCACCAGAAATAGTTGCGCACATATCAATCTATAGCAACATATCACCTCTGTCATATCACTTTTTCAACATTGGTTATGCGGACACACATAAACATTACAGATGTGTTTTAAGGGTCATGCTTTTCTTTATCTGGTACTGATGAACGTGGTACTATTATGGGAAGGTACTTGTTCTTCACATGCTCCCACTCTTCCTGTGGTGGCATCTCTGGCAGAATCCCATCCTTACGTCTCAATGACTGGATCCACTTCTGTAACAATATGTAAGGTCAATAAATCAGATCTCGTATAAGTCAGACTATTTGCACAGTCATCTGTCACTGATACTTCAGTTGATTTGCTCATTTGTATCTTCGCATGAAATATAATACACATGCCTCTATTATTTATTCAAAGTGATAAGAAGTAGCCGTATTTTTAATATAGTTTGTGCTTAAAAATAGAATATTGCATCCCAAAAACTCTCATTGGTAATTTTTTTGATCATTTTGTTACGAGCATTAACTACTAAAATATTCATACAAAAATATTTCTATCTATTGACCTTTAGAGCCATGGCCAGCCCTTAGAGCATAGAGCCAGGTACTTTTTCTCTTATCTAAATTTTCTTTCTAGCAGTCTCAATGCTTGTATAAATCTTCTATCAAATCTCACCATCTGTCCCTGTTCTGTGCAAGCATCTCGATCTCAGTGAGGGAGCCGATTCCTGCTGAAAAATATTTACTTTAGCTAAAATTTGTACGATTTGTTTGTGATGCCACAAATTGAAACCACTCCCATAAAATAATAGTTTTAAGAATGAGGGGAATGTACTAGGCCCAGGCCATCTACATCTACAAATGCTACAAAATTTCCAAGATTAGAACTAAAACGTCACTTTGAGATGAAAATGAACTGCTGTGTATGAGGCTAATTGAAGTTTTAAAGTAATAACCATTATCAAATACCAAGTCTGCTGGCATGGGTGATCATGTGGCTCCACACTTTTCTTGTCAGTGTTCATCTTAGTGTCTCCTGAGGTGCCTTCTCTTTTATTATTTCTTTATGCTGTTACACATTGTAATGCTTGCATTGTCATTCTCTGGTTATTTCTAATCATCATATGGTCGACATATATCCACACTCTCTTCCTGATTATTGATACTATTTATTTCATTTTGGAGGCGAAGGCGCGCCTCCCAGCACCAGAGCTGGAAGTTGTCAGCGACCCACAGCTGATGGCTTGCGCCAGGATCGGTGAACCAAAACCATCCAGACCCTGCTCCACCTCTCCGTGGTGCCTCCAGTAACAAACTAACCTGTCTAGTCTGCCCAAGCGTGCAGGGATCAAAGAGGGAAGACAACCCGGTACTCAAAAATGTTGTGCTGAAGTCGGATGTATTGGGCCGAAAGGTGCAAATATAACAGTTAAACTGCAAACCACAACACAACGCAGACACATCCGCTACGTCCTTGTAAGAGCGGATGATGAAGAGGAATATTCTAGTCTACCACGATACTCTAGAATACTTTAGTCATCGGGCGAACGCAACCATTTCATTTCCGCACTTGTCTTGAATTAATTCCATTGTATACAAAGTATTTTCTTTAGACATTTATTTTTTATAATGATGTTGGTTTATTATCTATTTATCTTGTTGATTTCAAACTTTCGCATTCATAGGTAAGGGTGGTTAATACATTTAAACGTAATATCTATATTTATATGTTTATGATTTTATTATTAAATATATATAAAAGGAGGTGGGATGCAGAGTGGCTCAGACAAAAGCGGCTTTCCAAAGAATGAGGAGGATACTGTGTAGTCCATTTTTGACAATAGAAACAAGAAAAAGAGTTCTTAAGTGTTATGTGGAGCCAGTCTTAACATATGGATGTGGGTCATGGACAAAAGGACAACAGACAAAAAAATCACTGGAGGCTGTAGAAGTGTGGTTTTACAGAAGAATGTTGAGGATGCCATGGAGAGCTAAGAAGAGTAATAAAAACGTTCTGAAAGAGGCCCAAGCAAAAAGAGAGCTAATATCCAATATTAAGAAGGAACAATCATCATTTTTTGGCCAAGTAATGAGATGGGAACAGCTGGAATATATATTGTAACAACTGGGAAAATTGAGGGATGAAGGGATAGTGGGAAGCAAAAAGAGAAAAGATACCAGACAACTTAAGAGAATGATTTGGCAGAAGGTCAACAACAGAAATGATAAATAACTGTCGATATTGAAAGTTGTGGAGAGACATGATCACCTAAGCCAGCAGGCATGGTACTTGATGATGATGATGATTTTCTTATTTCCATAGTTTCTCAAGACTCTAAGAGTTAATATATTCTATGCTATTTTGTTTCCAACCTCCTTTTTTGTTTTTTTCTTCTTGATCTGTCACAACTTCTAAGATATACAATGTATATTCTTATCATCATTGAAATGACAGACCCACTTTCCAGGCCTTACCCCAACAACGATCCCTGGCACCTCTAAGTTCAGGGTCCTGTGTCAAGATCTTCTGTGTTGTCAGGAAACCTTCCAATGATTGTAAGTATAAGGACAAGAAAATTAAAAGAGAAGGTTCCCTCCATGCCTTGACAGGCCATATGTGGAATATGGTGTGATGGACCTTATTTTTTTTTCCCATGATCACAGCACTTTTTTTGGTGATCTGGTCAGTATCACCCCAGGCAGTCTTCCTTTACTTCCCAGAAAATCTCTGGTACCTATTTTCAGAGGCTGGGTGAAAGCCGGAGCCTTGTTGGTGCAAACAAAATCTATCACTTCTGGGAATCTTCTTCCAGGAAATCTGTCACTTCTGGGAATCTTACTAGGAAATCTGTCACTTCTGGGAATCTTCTTCCAGGAAATCTGTCACTTCTGGGAATCTTACTATGAAATTTGTCACTTCTGGGAATCTTCTTCCTGGGAGTCTACCACTTCTTGGAATCTTACTAGGAAATCTGTCACTTCTGGAAATCTTCTTCCAGGAAATCTGTCACTTCTGGGAATCTTACTAGGAAATCTGTCACTTCTGGGAATCTTCTTCTTGGCGTCTACCACTTCTGGCAATCTTCTTCTTGGGAGTCTACCACTTCTGGGAATCTTCTTCCTGGGGATCTGTCACTTCTGGGGATCTTCTTCCTGGGAATCTGTCACTTCTGAGAATCTTCTTCCAGGAAATCTGTCACTTCTGAGACTCTTCTTCTGAGAAATCTGTCACTTCTGGAAATCTACCACTTCTGATCAGGAAGTGAGGACTCTAATTAGCCACTGAGGCTCCAGGTAAGTATAAGGTCTAAGATTGGTCGCTGCTTCATGCTCTTCAGTCAACCCAGCTGAAAATAATGAATACCTGGCTCAATGAGTTTGGAAGATGAATAAAAACAAGGAAGCGCACAGGCCTCCTCCTTACCTCCAAATACGATAGCCTAATAAGGTCAAGGCAAAGAAATACACATAAATGCAAAAAAAAAACAAAGCTGCAGTGAAGCTATTAGTGAGGGGAAATGAAAAAATATATATAGGAAAAAAATATAAAAAATAACGGTGTGGTTAAAGCTTCACATAACAAGTGGACAACACAAACCAGAACGACGTTTCAGCGCAATAGGCCTTCAACAGGAACAAACGTACAACGCATGTACAAATATGTATTTAAAATAAATAATTTCAAAAATATTTAATAATTTAAATTATTATATATTTTTAATATAATTTTTAAAAATATTTTTTTTCATTTCTCCTAGCCTAATAAAGTGATGTTTAATACTTTACTCCCTTAAAACAAAGAAAACAGTAGTAGAAGAGTTGTGTCCACTAATTGTGTCTGATTTACCAATTCAAGAGGTAGGCAAGTATTTATTGGCCTGCCTACAAATTGAAGCCCAAAGACAACTAGAAGAAGAGTTGTGTCCACTAATTGTGTCTGAAGTACTGACCAAGTCAAGAGATAGGCAAGCATTTATATTGGCCTGACTCAACCCCAAAGATCCACAGTTATGTCTCTCTGTCACTATTCAATGTCCTATCTATGCATGTATGTGCTATTTAAGTGAGCTATCGCTGTCATAAGACCAGTTATGTTCATGGCAGAAGAATCTTACAAAACATGAACATATGAGGAACTCATATTAACTAATCTAATTATTGTTATTAGTTTGGTATTTTCCTAAACATGAATTCAGTGATCCAAGCTATATTATGTCATCAGTTTGATATTTTCCCTATCATGATTCAATGATGTATGTAATACAAATCCATTAAATATTACAACTTACCCAGAAATTTTTACAATGATCATAATTCTTAACAAAATCTTTGCACAGAATGCTATCATGACCATTGTCAAGCAGGCACTTCATAGACCATTCTAATTCCTAATAAAAAAGAAAAAAGAAACTGTTGTTGAAACCAATGTTATTAGTTACAATTTGTACTGTTGTTTACATATTATACAAATTAATATAGTTTCAAGGACTTAAAATACAGCCCTTTATAAATTGGGATCACAATTTTGATTTCACTTCTCATTTCCTTCTAACATGTGGGAATTAGTAACAGGTATAGAAGTTTATGTGGTTGGAATTTGACTCCCATCTTCATCAAGCTTTCTTGCAGCCGGCACAGCTTAAGGGTAACTTCATTCCTTGCTTGCTTGTGGATGACTTAAGGAGTACATCTCTTCGTCACCCACCCTTAAAAGGATGTTAAGTTGGCATTTTGTGTTGTAGTTTATAGTAAGTAAAAAAATAAGTAAAGTACCCCCGTCACGCCAAGTGGCGTATAGGGAAATATGGTGTTAGTGACCCTATATTTTACAGACCTTCAGCACATGATTTTTGGGGTAATGTTGCATTACGCTGTGATATTTGTGTCTTTCGGTCCAAAATATCCTACTGCATGGCATTTTTGAGTATCGAGTTGCCTTCCCTCTCGATCCCTACTTACCTGGCCTGACTTGACTTGTTAATCTGGTTCTAGAGGCACCACAAAGAAGTGTAGCAGGGTCTGGTTCACCAATCCAGGCGCAAGCCATTAGCTGTAATTCACTAACAACTTTAGTACTGCTGCTGTCAGGCACATTGGCCTCCCTTCATTTCTTAATTCTTCACTTTTGGTCTTATCTATCAGGCTGTTTCCCGTTATGCATCTATCTAACACATTCATTTTGGTTGAGGTTATTTTTCTGATTGTTCTTAAATTTAGTATCTAGGTTTAGCATTGGTAGCACAACATTCATATGAAGATTGTATTGTAGAGTGCTAATTTTGCCTCTATTATTATTTTCATGTTAGATAGTGGTTGTGACATTTGCCTATGGGTCTGTTTCAGCTATTTCCTTGTAATACATCACACTACGTCACTACCAAAAACAAGGGGAGCCTTCTTTGTGCTAGGAAGCATATGTAAATCAAAAGAAATTAGGTTAAATACAAAAATAAAAATTTTCAACTCCATTGTTAAATCAGTCCTTTTATATGGTTGAGAAACACGGAGAACAACAAAATGGCAAAAATGAAGTTACAGACTTTCATTAATGGATGCTTGCCTAGAATAAAAGGATGGATATGGCAGAACAAAATCACTAACTTAGAATTACAGGAATTTAACCGGACAAATACCAGTGGACAAAGAGTTAAGACAAAGATAATGGCGCTGGATAGGACACACATTGCAGAAACAAACTTCAAAAAATTACATGACAAGTCCTTTTTTTTAATTCCCAGGTAGGATACAAGGAGGAAGGCCAAAATATACTTGGAAAAGACAAGCAGTGGCAAAGACGAAGAGAATGGTGATGACATGGAATGATCTTAAGAGAATGGCAAGAAACAGGATGGCTTGGAAAATGTTTGTTGAAGATCTATGCTCCACAGGGAGTTGAAAGGAAGAAGAAGAAACGTCACCAGACCCCCTTGTTTGTCTTTAAGTTTATACCCTGTTAATTTCTTTCTTTTTTTGTGATGTTCATTATTTCCATTTTGTTTATTTTCGTGTTGTCATGGTCATGGGTGGCTGTATTGCTGTCTATTTACATGTTCTTAGTGTCTTCAATTTGTTCATGTATCAGTCATTGCCTGGTTGTATTTCTTGATGATAACAATTGTGACTGTTATCACAAAATTTCTTGTTTATTTATAACTCAAATTTGTTTGTCACTGATACTTCCATTGATTTGCTCATGTTTGTTTTCCAAGAAGATAAAAATACAAATGCTTTTTCTGTTATGTATTAAAAGTGTTTAGCAGAAGCTTTATCATAAAATGTAAAAACTTTTGTGGTTGAACATTGCACTATGAAAACTCTCAGATTTGCCAATCTTTGATCTTTCTTTGTTATATGCATTAACTACTAAAATATCCATTCAGAAATATTTACTTTAGCCAAACATTTTATGTTTTGTGTGTGGTGCCACAATTTCAAACCACTTCCATAAAATATCAGTGCTAAGAATAAGGGAAATGTACTAGCTTCAGGATATATGCATTCATAAATTATGCAAAATTTCTAAGATTAGAACTAAAGTGCCACTTTTAATTGAAAATAAACTGATGCGTTAATTAATTCTCTCCTAAGTGTGTAGAAAATTGTGACTACTTTTTTTTCAGATATATAAAATGTGTCTTTGTTTATTACTTTGGCTTTCTTCTGCAAATCTTTTTAATGATTATTGTCTATTGAAACTGAACAAACTTGGAAGAACTGAATCTCTGTTTTGGTAACCACTTGTTTAGTCTGTTGTGCAACATCACCACCATTCTCTATTTGGACTTCTGTAGTTTATTGTTCCTTGTATTATTGTGCTGATGATTGCCACGTGACAGGAATTACTCTAAGAGGCAAAGAAAAATTGCATTACTTGCACTAGAGTTGATATATATCTGGCAATAGGTGTGTCTGATTGTCTTTCCCTGATGATATATTGGATAAATCATTGCACAGTTTGAAAAGTGTTTGGTAGTCTCTCCTTGAGGATATATAAGATCAGATATGGTATATTTTGAGAAGTGTTTAATGGTCTCTCCATGAAGATATATAAGATCAGATATGGTATATTTTGAGAAGTGTTTAATGGTCTCTCTCTGAAGATACATAAGATCAGATATGGTATATTTTGAGAAGTGTTTAATGGTCTCTCCCTGAAGATATATAAGATCGGATATGGTATATTTTGAGAAGTGTTTAATAGTCTCTCCCTGAGGATATATAAGATTAGATGTGGTATATTTTGAGAAATGTTTAATGGTCTCTCCCTGGGGATATATAATATCAAATATGGTATATTTTGAGAAGTGTTTAAATGATCTCTCCTGATAATACATAAGATCAGCAATCATATATTTTGAGAAGTGTCTGATTAACCTCTAGCTGACAAAGTTCATACAGATAGCAAAACATAGCTTCTTGTTCACAAATCATATGAGATTATAAAATGTAACTTCTACCTGGCACACTTGTTAAGGAATCAACTTATCCCCCCTGACCATGTTGCTGACTCACTAAAAATTATTATTATTTTGTTTTAAAAATTAACATGTACTACTAAATGGTGTACATGTACAGTTACAGTCTACTATAGTGTTTCCTCTCCTCAATTAATGGGGTCATATATGTTAGCCAAGTGATGAGAACAGACAACAGGAGAATCTAAAAGCGAGTCCTCAAATGGGAACCCGAAGGTTAAAAATAAAGAGGTTGACATAGAGTAACATTGAAGCGAATAGTAAGATGAGAGGCAACAACTTGAGGCCATCAGCAGCTCCCTTGCCAAGACTGAGAGACTCGTCCGAAACAGTGACGTATGGAGAGCACATATGGGTCTGGTATTATGTATAGTCTAACATTTCTTGTAACTCCTTTTCACTCTTAGCGATTAAGTTAATTCCTTAAAACAATTGTGTCATGCAGAAGTTACATTTTATGATCTCATATGATTTGTGTACAAGAAATATTAGACATTATAGTGAAAGAAAGCAAAAATAGAGGACTCAGCCTTAATAGCAAAAAAACAGAAGTAATGATAACAACAAAGAAAAGACATCACCTCTGTGCAAAATAAAGACAAGTGGAACAATATTAAAACAGGTAAATGAATTTAAATATTTGGGAACTTTGTTAACCTCAGACGGAAGATGTACAAAAGAGGTGAGATGTAGAATGGCTCAGGCAAACACAGATTTCCAAAAAATGAGGAAGATACTATGCAATCCATTTTTTGACAATAGAAACAAGAAAAAGAGTTCTTAAATGTTATGTAGGGCCAGTTTTAACATATGGATGTGAGTCATGGACAATAGGACAACAGACAAGAAAATCACTGGAGTCTTCAGAAATGTGGTTTTACAGAAGAATTTTGAGAGTACCATGGACAGCTAAGAAGAGTAATGAAAATGTTCTGAAAGAGTGTCAAAGCAAAAAGAGAGCTAATTTCCAATATTAGGAAGAAACAATCATCATTTTTTGGTCATGTAATGAGAAGAGAACAACTGAAATATATTGTAACAACTGGAACAATTGAGGGACGAAGAGACAGAGGGAAGCAAAGAGAAAAGATATCAGACAGCTTAAGAGAATGGCTTGGCAGAAGGTCAACAACAGAAATAATAAATAGCTGCCGAGATCGAAAGTTGTGGAGAGACATGATAACATAGGCCAGCAGGCCCGGTACTTGATGATGATTATGTATAGTACAATAACAAGGTCCGACATAACTACAGAGATAGTCTGACATACAAAAAAACATAGACTTCATTACCCATACTTTATAGAGTAGAATTCGCTGTAATGTATGCCGACTTCGGTTCGAACGGACAATAGTAAATAGTAATATTAGAAGTAGGTAATTAATACTAGCGAACAATGATTGTGCCATTTTATAAAAATAAAAATAAATCAATTTAATATATTTAAATGTGAATTTCAAATACAATCTAGCTGGCACTATTATACTAAATACTGTTATTAACAGTATTGTAACAAATTATATTACACATTTATATATGATTATTTCCAAAGTAATATTCACGTTACAGTTAAGTGCAAAAATGAAGGAACTTTACTTCTACTTGTTATCAAATCAAGTTATCATCATGCTTGGATCGAATGTGTCAATGAAATTATTAATCTCAATCCAATGATCATTTTTATTTTATTTTTATTAACAAATGAATTGACCATCACTATCACATTAACCACATGACCGCATTAAATTATTTGATATGCGAACCTTTCCGCATGGGTCATCTGGGAAAAAATTGACCTCTGACTCCATTATATGAGTAATTTGACGTAAAACGTGTGTTCAAGCACAACGGGAAATAAAGATCGCCAACTGAGATACATCAATTGTAACCAATTGTTTAATCAACGGTCACCGCCATCTTCACGTTTCTATGGGGATCCCACAAAGCTATGCTGATGTTGTCATGGTAACGCTATGCTTCATAACTTATTTTAATTCTTGTATTGAATATCTGAGTGTGGATTATTCTAGAACACTTAATAATGTTGCAATACTTTTGTAACTGCGAAATGAGCTTAAGACATACACTATCTTAACATATGTGACATATGACAGACTCATAAATGATCTGTCTTTCCACCAGTCGACGCAAATAATTATGTTTAACAACGCACTACGCATCACAGTAGTTTATGATAGATCAGATGATAGATTATCAATTTGACAATCAAATGCTCACTCTTGCATACGCATTTTGATTTTTCTCCTTATTTGGGAAAAAATATGAATAATGAACATCAGATAACTGAGGACAAACAAAACAACTAACTTCATCGTCTTACAACGTGGCGAACTTTCTTTCACGATGGCAACACTTAGAAACCGGTGATTAAAGGTGGTTGGGTCACGTGAGAAGAAGGGACAGAAGTTACATTCCCAGACGATTACTATTATTTTTTTTATTGCTCTTCTGATGCAACCCAAGATGATGTGTAATTTCATTGATGTGTGCTTCTAAATGAAGAAAATAAAAAGCATACGTTGTATCCACGTGCCGAAGAGCTGGTGACTGGGGTTGGCCAGTCCATAATGTGGAAACAGGTTTTGGACTGAGTGAGTGCACGGGAGTCTAGACTATCCACGGCATCGACTTTCAGCGACAAAATAGCGACAAGAAGTACCAAGTCGACCATGTGATAACAAAAATCCGCAAAGGATAAGTCGCCTTGAACGTCATGGCAGCTTTCAACATCGAGCAGAGACTACGTACCATTCTAATCCAGGGACTAGTCTTCGCAGCAATTGAGCACGGCCTGTCAATCCTTACTGTCAGTACTACGCAAATTGACAGGCTGGAGAAAATACAGAATGAAGCTATGCGCGTTATCTCCGGGTGTATGAGGGACACCCCCTGTGTAGCAATGAGGTACCTTCTTAACTTTCCAACCATGGATGACAAAATCTAGATCTGGATAGCACGAGCATACCTGAAGATAAGTGCAGATAAAGAGCATCCATTGCGCCAGGAACTCAACACAGGGAAAGGTGTCAGGATAAAAAGAGGCAAATCATGAATGGGTCGAGCAGAAGATGTCATCAAACAGATATGTGGGCTTACCAATATCAATGTTGGCCAGAAGTGAATACCGGTACCTACGTCATTCAAGGGGACATTTTTGTGTATTGTCACACTCAACAGGAAATGTAGGGAACAGAACTCAGTCGCGGTCAATGCGGAGGTCAACGGTCTCATCTGGGATAACACCGATGAGAAAGATACAGTCATCTATACAGATGGATCTATAATATGACACAAAAGAAGTGCATGGGCATTTACAGCACACGCGTCGGGTAGAATAGTCAAAGACGGCAGTGGATACGTTATGACCAGGAGTAACATGACGACGGTGGTGCTGGCAGTGATCAATGCATTCATCTGATTAGCCAGAAGACTACATTCACGCCTGTATACTGAGTGATTCGATGAGCATGATAAAAAAAATAATGACGTTTCGGCCTGTGGCCTTCTTAAAGGTTTGAAGAAGGCCACAGGCCGAAACGTCAGAATTGTGTTGTTTTCCTCCCTTGTAAAGCTGTCATCATACTTTGGAGTGTTTAGCACACACCACCACTGGCTCGTTGACAGGTTGGCTTGCTGCGCTGTCGTATAAGACAGTAACCAATGGATCAAATTGACGTCATCAATGTCCTCCGAGATGTGGGAATGACACAGGACTTCGACAAGACTATGGGTCCACGTCACTCCTTCGGATGAAAGAGATGGGAGTTAGATGGACACAGTCAGAAACGAATAATTTAGTGGGCATATAAGAAGACTTATCAACCAACACAGAACTGGAGTCGTCAGTCGCTGGACACTGCGGGACTTGCTGATAAGGGATCTCAGCCCTTTGGACATGTTCGGAGTCCAATACTGATGACCCGCAAATAACTCAATACTTTTTGTTTTCCAAAACTTGGGACTGCAGGAGACCTCCACTAAACTGAAAGAAGACCATTCTTCTTCTTCTTCCACTTCCTCCTCTTCTTCTTCTTCTTCCTCTTTTTCTACCTTTCAGCTCCCTGTGGAGCATATGTCTTCAACAAACACTTTCCAAGTCGTTCTGTTTCTTGCCACTCTGTTAAGATCATTCCATGTCTTCCCCATCCTCTTCATCTCTGCTTCTGTCTGTCTTCTCCAAGAATTTTTTGGTCTTCCTCTTTATCTCTACCCATGGGGATTCCAAAAAGGGCCTATTGTGTAATACTCTCAGTTGGCTTCCGGGGTGCGTGTCCGATCCGGCGACAAAAGAAGACCAGTACTGAGATATGATGTGTGCGAGGTTTCCTTGAGATAATTTTCTGTCTTGGAATGGGAATAAGAGAATCTTTCGACAAATTGTTGTACATTGAGAACAGAGCTGAACAGAACAGAAAGAAAGAAAGAAAAAAAGATAGAAAGACAGAAAGAAACTTACATTCTTGGATAAGATGATGTTAAAATCAGAAGACTAAAGATGCAAGAAAAAAAAGAGGAAGTTAGACAACACAGATGCACGTTGTTCTTTCTGCAACTCGATCAGCTGATCAAATATTGACAGAATCCGCTATGAGGGAAACTGCCCAACAAAACAGCAGCCAGCCTGTATGCACTAATGTATCGCCAACACATCATCATCAAGTACCATGATTGCTGGCGTAGGTGATCATGTCTCAACACTACTTTCGATCTCGTCTGTTATTTATCATTTCTGTTGTTGACTTCTGTCAAGTCATTCTCTTAAGCTGTCTGGTATCTTTCTCTTTGCTTCACTCTGTCTCTTCGTTCCTCAATTTTCCCAGTTGTTACAATATATTCCAGTTGTTCTCTTCTCATTACATGACTAAAAATTGTGATCTTTTCTTCCTAATATTGGAAATTAGCTCTCTTTTTGCCTTTGGCCTCTTCCAGAACGTTTTCATTACTCTTCATAGTTGTCCATGTTATTCTCAACATTCTTCTGTAAAACCAAATTTCTACAGCCTCCAGTGATTTCTTGTCCGTTGTCATATTGTCTATGATTCACACCCATATATTAAGACTGGCTGTACATAACATTTAAGAACTCTTTTTCTTGTTTCTATTGTCAAAAATGGATTGCACAGTATCTTCTTAATTTTTGTTTTGTTTTGGAAAGCTGCTTTTGCCTGAGCCATTCTGCATCTCACCTCTGTTGTACACCTACCATCTGAGGTTAACATTATTCTCAGATATTTAAATTCATTTACCTGTTTTAATATTGTCCCACTTGCCCTTATTGTGCATTGCGGTGATGTCTTGTTTTTTTAATTGCTACCATTTCTTCTGTCTTTTTGGTATTAAGGCTGAATCCTTTATTTTTGCGTTCATTCACTATAATGTCTGACATTTCTTGTAACTCATTTTTGCTCTAAGCAAAACCAACTGCTAACATTAATTCTTTCCTACCAACCGTCTGTCAAGATGCCACGCCGTATATATTCCTTGGACTTTAGACTTAGAATGGATTGGCGTGACTGCGGGTCGGACATTGCCATATATTTATTTAATATATTCCTTGGCCAGATCAATAAAGCAGTCAGTAGCGGTACGTCTTATAGGGTCGTGCAGGTCAGCAAGTTCCTCCACTTCTCGCGGTCTGTGAACATCCTTCGTGCCCCATGTCTGGTTCACACTATTTATATGGTTCCATAGCTTTCTGTCAGTTTGTATTTGACCTGTCTCTCGTTCGTCTTCTCTGTAGAGTCCAATGCATGGTAGTTCTTATTGTGTTCTACAGAACACCAGACCTATTCTCCCCCCCCCCCCCCCCCAATTGGTGTGTCTGTTAATGCCTAAATGTATTTTATAATCTTATCTACGTGTACTTTTACATATTCATATGGGGGGACTGGCTGGTCTCGAGGCAAGATGTCCGTCTCGAGACAGAGAGGTTGTGAGTTCAAATGTATGTTGCAGCAGTTTTATTTGACTTCTCTCGGCGGCAACCGCATCTGGTCTCAGCAGCGAGGCCTGGCTTGAAACGTTCATTACTCATAGGGGGAAATAAATATCAGTAACTTTGAAGAGGGAACGGAGTTATCTACCATTGTTACGAGGGGGGACACCCCCCCCCCCCCCCCCCCCCACCTTATGCACAGAGCTATCAGGAAAACGGATTAACCAGCAAATTCAGTTCCTAATCTCTAGGAACTTTGCCAAAGTGAAAGCTGGCGAACGAAATTTAAAAAAAATATGTTCATATCATTATGTTTCCATACACTTTACGCTATTTTATCGTGTATGGTATGCAGTCTTGTATCTCCGTTATAAACATAACATTATATTATTAACACAAATACATGGTATATATATGAATTGCTCTTTCGTCACTAGGCGTTCGTTCACATTAAAGTGAGCATAAAGTAGAGAAACATGTATTTTAATGTAAATCGCTTCACTTTGTAAAGATAGGAACAATTGGCGTGAAACTCTAAGAACCTTATGTCCGTTCAAACAGAGCTGGAACGATCAAGAAGATACCGCTTTACTTTGCAGGAAGGCACTGCATGACAATGTTCAACGATGCAGCGAAAAGAAGGGAAAAAAAACCTTTGTAGATGAACACAAAATAAACGCTAAATAAAAAAGGATCCACTCAAGCTAGCTAGTAAAGATAAAGTACGAGACTTGAATCGGCATCCTAACAGGATCCATTCATCCATATGTGCTCGGCCGCATATACACTTCTGGATAGTGTCGCTTCAAGCATCGAAACTCACGATGCGAGGCCGCATTCCTCACCTTCCCAGTACTACCCTGGTACCCATTTCTGCCAGCGTCTTGGTCAACCGTGGTTGTTTTTCATCTCAAAGTGGTGTTTTAGTTCCAATCCTGGAAATTGTAGTCATGAGCCCGGTACATTGTACTCGTTCCAACAACTGATATTTTGTAGCAGTGCCGTCTCCGCATCAAAGGTTGGCTACCATGGAGCGCCACTCCACTCTTGTCTCTTGCTTTGATGGTGCAGGTTATATAGGCTGACTTCTCCATCAGTGGAGCCGTGATAGCTCAGTGGTTAGTGAACTGGACTACAAAGAACAAGCGGTAGGGTTCGATCCCAACCGACGGCTTCCCGGTTCACCCAGCCTTAAATGGGTACCGGATTTTTTTCTGGGAAAGTGAAGCGGCACGAGCGTAATACCAACCACATTATCCTAAAAATCATGTGCTGAAGGTCTGTAAAATTTATGATCACTAACACCATATTCCCTATACACTACTTGGCGTGACGGGGGTACTTTACTTACTTTACTTTTTTTTTTTCCATCAGTACTACAAAGCAAAATGTAAACAATTGTGTATATATGTATGAATGATATTTTAGAAGATAAAGACTGCAAACAAAAAGATCACATATTGATACATCCGAGAGTTTCGGGGATGTAATATTCCATTTTTAACCACAAATGTTTTACAATTTCAAACACAAAATCCTCAAATTTCTAATTTCACAGAGAAAGAGATGGATAAAGGGAATACTAGAGTCACTAGGAGGAATAACATCAGAAGAGGCCAACAGAAGAGCAAAGAATCGCAGATTGTTTCTCCCCTCGACGCCAACGGCAACAGAGGAAGGATAGAAGAAGAAGAAGACGAATCTTCAAATATTTTTAATGCATAATGGATGAAATAAACATATTTTATCTTCGTAGAAAGACACAAGGGCAAATCAATTAAAGTATCAGCGACAAATATCTGTGCAATACGTCCTACAGCAACTGGGTCTCACAGTCAACTGCATGCATAATCAGAATCAATTAAATCAGAGCTGACCATGATCCTACTACTTATCCTCGCGGTAAGAGTAGAAGCTGGAAAGATAGCTAACCAGTAAGTCTAGCTAATCGAAGGGAGATCGAAGAGGGACGGTAAGGTAAAGGTAAAGTACGAGACATGAACCGGCGTCTTAGCACGCGAGTTTCCACCCATATGTGCTCGGCCGCCTATTCAGAAATGTTCGGATATTTCTGTATAGTGTCGTCTCAAGCATCGAAACTCAGATGCGAAGCGACATTCCTCACCTTCCCAGGATAATACCCTGGTACCCATTTCTGCCAACGGCTGGGTCGACCGTGGGGGTAATTTTTTTTTTTAAATTTCCAACCACGAGTACAACTCACACTGCTCCCAGCGGGAATCGAACACGGGTTGTCCGAACGTCGGTAGTCCAGTCGGGTGGTTTTCCCAACTAGGCTACCGAGGCCCCCAACCAACCAGGACGGTAATTCGAGATTACAAAATGCCATGTCAAGTACGTTTATATTGCGATTTGCTGTAAATCTGCGACATAACGCATCCTCACCTGACGTTTGTTTGTTTTTTAAATCGCGGGTGATGAAGAGGAGTATTTGTTGGTCTAAGATAGAAGAAGAAGGAACATTAGTGGTGGTAGTAGTAGTAGTAGTAGTAGTAGTAGTAGCAGTAGTAGTGGCAGTAGTAGTAGTAGCAGTAGTAGTAGTAGTAGTAGTAGTAGCAGTAGTAGTGGCAATAGTAGTAGTAGTAGTAGTAGTAGCAGTAGTAGTGGCAGTAGTAGTAGTAGTAGTAGTAGCAGTAGTAGTGGCAGTAGTAGTAGTAGTAGTATTAGAAGTAGTAGAGGTAGAGGTAGAAGTAGTAAAAGAAAGTAGTAGTAATAGTAGATATATTCGAAGTAGTAGTAGTAGTAGAAGTAGTATTAGAAGTAGTAGAGGTAGAGGTAGAAGTAGTAGAAGAGGAAGCAACATTAGTGATAGTAGTAGTAGTAGTAGCAGTAGTAGTAGTAGTAGTAGTAGTAGTAGTAGCAGTAGTAGTAAGTAGTAGTAGTAGTAGTAGCAGTAGTAGTAGTAGTAGTAGTAGTATAGTAGCAGTAGTAGTAGTAGCAGTAGCAGTAGTAGTAGTAGTAGCAGCAGTAGTAGTAGTAGTTGCAGTAGTAGTAGTAGTAGTATTAGAAGTAGTAGAGGCAGAGGTAGAAGTAGTAGAAGAAAGTAGTAGTAATAGTAGATATATTCGAAGTAGTAGTAGAAGTAGAAGTAGAAGTAGTAATAGTAGTAGTAGAAGTAGGAGTAGTAGAAGTAGTAGTAGTAGAAGTAGAAGTAGTATAAGCAGTAGAAATAGAAGAAGAAATAGTTAGCAGTAGTTTTAAATAAAGAAGAAATACTAGCGATTGTAGTAGTAGAAGAGGAAGAAAAATACCTCCCGCAACTACCTGCCCAAGGTACCATTTTGTTTACAGCCGGAGAGTGTCTGATTATGTTTGAACACATGCCATATGTTTTAGAGTTTCTTTTGCCCGCTATATCCTACGCTAGAGTTGGAGATTGACAGCCGCAGTGAGCAGATGGGTGGTTGAAGACCTGATAGAATGTAATCGGGATGACGTCATGGGAAGCACCAAAATGGACGCTTCTTGCGTCCAAGCCATGTAAACAATGTTGACTTTCCTTGTCTCCAACGGTTTATCTCATTCTATTAGAGAATTTCACGCTATCTGTTACCACGGTGAGATGGCGGATTTATTTCAAATGTAATCACGAGTTTGATAATAAATGTGTGTATACAGTTCGTTAACCATCGCTGTAGATCAAGTCTTTATTCGCTGGCTTCGTTAGCAACCATGGAAGCTAATGACCTTACTTGTGCCGACGGTTGGTTTGGGGCAAATTGTACGTTACAATGTCATTGCTATAATGGCTTAGTTTGTGACAAAACTACAGGGACATGCCCAAACAATGACAGTTGTCAGCACAAAATTTTTCGGACCCCAGTGTCAGTACTTGGATTTTATTTGCAAATATGCCCAAAAATCTGAACCTACTTTCCTGTTTGATAACAACGACACCTCATGTAATCCGGACACAGATTCTACATCAGTTGAGGCAACTCTCAATCAATCTTTGCCGTGCTCCTGGTTTAGGATTTATGCGAATGACTTACACTATCCGGACAGTTTCACGGTAAAACTGAATGGTTCTGCCTCATGTGACAATGTATCAAGGTTTGTAGTTAGTCCGCACGAGATTGATGCCTTCTGCTCTGGGGCTGGTCTGATCAACAAGTTACGGATTGAAAGGGCGATAGTTATCTGCTCCATCTACATTGGCGGGGGTCGGAAAGTGACTCTCAAACAGATCATAAACCAGACCGACAAATTTGATGCTTGTTATACAGGAGACGGATGTGGACTAGAGGCCGCAGTTAATAGCAAAACAAAGACCAATCTCTATGACAATGACTGCACACACACACAATTGGGAAGTGGAACCAATTTTGTTTACTGGTATCTGGGCTTTGCGACGCCCCAGGGACTCACATCATTCGAATCTATCATCGAGCTAGCACTATGATTCGGGTAAAGAATGCCACTCTAAAGGCTTTCTCTGACAGTGGTGGAGTAGTGTTCCAGTATAATGATATATCATACCCTAATTTATCTGTGAACACTATTGTAGTAAAAACACGAACGTCAATGGCACACATTAAGATTGAGTTCCCACCCACCATTTCGCAGGCCGACAGTGCACTGACGGTATGTGAGGTGCAAACATTTAAAAGACACCTATTGTCTGGACGAGCATTCTTGGTCGTTTGGTGCAGTGTGTAGTGGGTGTAGTAAAGGCTGCAATGTCATCATCGGTACTGTTGGCAACTGTTCACATGGGATCTATGGACACGACTGTTCCGGGTCTTGTCTCAGTGTCTGTCCTTTATTTGAGGAAAAATCTGGAAAATGCCTACAATGTAAACATCTTGACTATACCTGTAATGACACTTGTCGCGATGGTAATTTTGGGCTACAGTGCGAACAGATGTGTTTCTGATGGCTGTGACATCGTATGTACTCTCAAATGTCCGGACAACTGTTTCAACGACACCTGTCAACAGTCGATCGGGAATCTGTACATGCAAGAGAACGTTCTATGGGTCAGACTGCACTCTCAAATCTCCGGACAACTGTTTAACGAAACCTGTGATTTCCACGTCCAGAAGAGTCTGCCGACTAGAACAAACCCAAGCATATGGGCACTTTAATGTGTTTCTGTGCTAGACATGGTTCATTTTTTGGTGTTTTTTAGTGAAGCCATGGCTCATATCTTGCTATGTTTCTGTCCTAGCCATGGCTCATATCTTAGCTTGTGTGTGCTGGCCATGGCTGATATCTTGGTGTGTGTCATGTTAGTCATATCTCATATCTCGGTGTGTCCGTGTTAATCATGTCTCATATCTTTATGTGTGTCTCTGTGTTTAGTCATATCTCATATCTTAGTGTGTACCAGTGTTGTCATATGTCATATCTTTGTGTGTGCATGTCTGGGTTAGTGATATCTCATATTTTTGTGTGCATGTTTATGTTAGTCATATCTCATATCTTTGTGTGTGAATGTCTGTGTTTGTCACATTTCATATCCTTGTGTGTGCATGGCTATGTTAGTCCCATCTCATATCTTTGTGTGTGCATATCTATGTTAGTTATATCTCTTATCTTTGTGTGCATGTCTATGTTAGGCATGTGTCATATCTTTGTGTGTGCATGTCAATGTCAGTTATATCTCATATCTTTAATTGCATATTTATGTTAGTCATGTGTCATATATCTTGATGTGTGTCAGTGTTAGTCATGTCTCGTATCGCTGTGTGCATATCTGTATTAGTCACATCTTATATCTTTGTGTGTGCATGTCTGTGTTAGTCACATCTCACATCTTTGTGTGTCCGTGCCTGTGTTAGTCACCTCTAGTGACTCGGGCAGATGGTGCTCGTAAACCTGGGAGGGCCGACCATCTAAGGGCAGAATCCCCCTACAGAAAAGACAATCTGCTGCCTTGCAGGAAGATTGGGACAATCAAAGGCTAGGGAAAGCAAACCCGAATAAAATGCTGGCTGAAATCGGATGCACTGGGCCACTGGCGCAGAACACAGTGCAACGTATTAACGGGTGTTCAGTCAGAGTGGATGTGACAGACTTTAATTGTGATGTTCTGTCTGTGGGGGCGATCAACACACTTAGCCTGACAGCTGACTTCATATGAGAGTCTGGAATCCTTACTCTGATTGAGTCCTGAACGCAGAGAGAGAGAGAGAGAGAGAGAGAGAGAGAGAGAGAGATATATATCCTACGCTAGAGACCACTCAGTAGAGAAAACAAATTGAATGTAACAAAATGAGATAGAAGTTTCCTTCAAAACCAAAATTGTATAGAGAGCTCACTGAAGCTCAATAACGATTACAATAGACAATAACTAAAAGTACATAGATAATCTTGAAAGGTATCACTGTATGAAGATGCAACAGTGAGAAATGATAATTTCTTGTGCATAAAATAACTAAAGTCATCAACAGAAAGTGAAGCGCAAACATTACTCAAGTAAAGAGACAAAGACGCGCACTCGTTGCCACGGAAACCGGTGAAGTGGAAACATTGGCGGATACTTCAGAAAAGCACTTGGCAAAATGTGAATAAATTATTTTAAATAAAAGCTGCAGACATTTTGTTGAAGAATCGTGTGGAGAAAATGGATTTTGACATAAACACACGCTTTATAGCAGGGATGTGCAACCTTTCTTATACTATATGCCAGATATAGAAAATATAAAATGCCTAGGGCTGAATACTCAGAACACTGTCACCTATTGAAGTCCCTATACTATAAACAATCACGTATATAACTGAATTTGTTTGCAAAAAACTATTATAATATTAGATCATCATCAAATACCATACCTGCCGGCGTAGGTGATCATGTCTCTCCACAACTTTCGATCTCGACAGTTATTTATCATTTCTGCTGTTGACCCTATGTCAAGACATTCTCTTCAGCTGTCTGGTATCTTTTATCTTTGCATCCCTCTATCTCTTCGTCTGGAACTTTTCCTGTTGTTACAATATATTCCAGCTGTTCCCTTCTCATTACATGGCCAAAATGATGATTGTTTCTTCCTAATATTGGATATTACCTCTCTTCATATTAGATATGGAAAGTGAAAGACCGGAGCAGGTTGAATGAAAGCGAAAGAGAGGAGGAAGGGGGGGGGGATAGATAGGTGGTAGATGGGTTGAAGAGAGAAATAAAAAGAAACAAAGAAAGGAAAGAAAGAGAATTTAACATTAAATTATAAATATTTATTTTATAACTCATCCTTAAAAAAAAAGCGTTATGCTTTTTCTGCAGGTAGGTTATTGCGATAAAACATTAATTAATTATTCGAAGTTCATCTTTTCTATAAAGTAGGAAATCATTTGTATGTACTCTGCATAGCATGACGGTTCCATTGGGTAACCAGGTCGTGACAATTGGACACTAACTTTCAACCCTTACCTTATTATTTGTACACACCATCCATACTTACAACTACGATACTTTACCCTTCCCATACCGAAACTAAAGATAAAGTTACGTCATCCTTTTATATATCATATTGGGCAAACGTACATAAAATGTATGTCGCCTAAGAGTCTCATAGTGTAACTTTTAATTCCGTCCTAATTAAAATGTACACACCATCCACTCCCACCACCGCGATCCTTTACCCATCCCGACTTTAAAGATAAAGTTACATCGCCCTTTTCATCTCACATAATTGTTGAAAGTAAAAAAAGACTCATGTCCCCTAAATGTCTTATGATGAAAGACGCTTTGCAGTCTTGCACAATCAAAGATTTGACAAAAATTATCATCCTTTTGGCGACACTGTTAAGCAAATAATTTATTAATGTAGATTTTTTTTCGTGACAAATATCGTGCCCTGTGTGTTACGTTTTAATTTTATTTTTCAATCCAGGGACTGGAGTGTATAGTAATTTTAAATCAACCTCGCTGGCCATTGACACTTGCTTGATGGGCTGGTTATGACCCGTTAACCGTAGGTTGCCAAACATTGCTCTATAGAATGAATTGTTAAAACCTAGGGATTTTTTATTTTTTTTTTTATTTGTCAAAACTTCTGGACGTAACACTCTTAAAATACAAAAATATGCAAAGTAGATCCAATATAATAAATATAGAACTCAGCCTTAATAGCAAAAAGACAGAAGTAATGGTAGAAACATAGAAAAATACATCACCACAATGCAAAATAAAGACAAGAATTGTAATTTCTGGGAACAATGTTAACCTCAGGTGTAGGTGTACAACGGTGGTGAGATGCAGAATGACTCATGTAAAAAGCAGCTTTTAAAAAAAATGAGGAAGATACTATGCAATCCATTTTTGACAACAGAAACAAGAAAAAGAGTTCTTAAATGTTATGTAGAGCCAGTCTTAGCATATTGATGTGAATCATTGACAATAGGATTAACAGACAAGAAAATCAATAGAAGCTGTAGAAATGTTGTTTTACAAAAGAATGTTGAGAATACCATGGACAGCTAAGAAGAGTAATGAAAAAGTTATAAAAGTGGCAAAAAAAGAGCTAATTACCAAATATAGGAAGAAAGCAATCATCATATTTTTGGCCATATAATGAGAAGGAAACAGCTGGAATATATTGTGACAACTGGGAAGTTGAGGGGGGAAGAGATAGAGGAAAGCAAAGAGAAAAGATACTAGAAAGTTTAAGAGAATGGCATGGCAGAAGGTCAAAAGGAGATATGATAAATACTTGTTGAGATTGAAAGTTCTGGAGAGACATGATCATATACGGCAGCAGGAATGGTTGATGATGATGATGTTGATGAGACCCCGTATTAATAGGAAAAAAATATTTAAATGATCTTTTCTCGCAAATTTGGCAGACTACAACACCACAGAGCAAGTGAATAAGCGTTAAAAAAAATGTTTTACTGACTGCTAGAACTGAAGAAGATTTAAGATACTCTCATTGTCTTGCAAAATACTCAATAGGATCATTATACAAACAAAATCCCTAGGGCAGTGGACCTGAAATCTAAAGAAGGACTCAGAAGGAATAGACGATGCATAGATCATATCTTTACCTTCAGAAATATAATAGAGTATCGTCCAGAATGCTAGAGAGAAATTTACATATATTGTTATCGATTTACACGAGGGTGTTATAAACAGCATACACAGATAGAGCTAGTAAGAAATACCGACAGTGTGTACATTTTCTAACAATCTAGCAATAGCTGTCAGAAGTCTGGATGCTAAATTAATTTCTAGTGCTGGTTAATGTGATCAACAGTTTTAGACCTTGAAATATCAGTACGATATTTATGTTCCCTAATACCTAATTAAATTAGAATCAGAATAGCTAAAGCAACAATGTCTTTCAGAAGCCTTGAAAAGTTGTGGAAATCAAAACTCATCAGCACAAACACAAAACTTAGGCTATTCAAATCAAATGTACTATCAACACTTACGTATGCGTGTGAAAGCTGGAAACAACAAGAGACATAGAAACAAAGTTGAACGCATTCGAAAATAAATGTCTAAGGGAAATACTTGGTTTAGCGTTGAACGAATTCAAAACAAACGAGGAAATTAGAGAAATCTTCAATCAACCACTAATATCTTCAGTAATAAAGAAAAGAGGATGGTCATATGTTGGACATGTGATGAGAAGAGATAATAACCGAATAGCAATGCAAGCCCTCATGTGGGAAACAACAGGTAAGAGGAAAAGAGGAAGACCCAGAGAGACCATGAGAATAACATTGATGACAGAGGCAAGAGCAGCAGGAATGGGCTCCCTCAATGAGATGGAGCTGCTTGCACAGAACAGAGAGAAATGGCGAGATTTGATAAAATATCTTTAAAAGAATTGAAAACTGCTAGAACAAAAAATTAGATAAGAGATGGAGTATCTTGGTCTACGCCCTATGGGCCGGCTACGGAAAAAGGAAGCTGCAGTCCTCATCATAGCAGATACAGCACACGCCAAAAGACATAAGGCCAAGCGGCACCGAAAGTGAACGCAGCTGAACTGTAATAATACGTAATACGATATCATCATTCATCGTAAGCAATCGAAATATTTAAACACAATCTGGATGAAAAGCTCAACTCACGGTGCGCACAGAGCACTTATTTGTACTTACTAATATGGACGTATGAACTAAAAGGAGAAGACGGAGAGAGGAATATACAGTTTATATCCCACCAACAGTTAGTCCATACACATATTGGAAGAAAATAGCGACCATGTTTACGCCTTGTGTCACGTAGTGAATATGGTGTACGTTCTTCTTCTTCTACATTTCAGCTCCCTGTGGAGCATATGTCTTCAACAAACACTTTCTAAGTCGTTTTGTTTCTTGCCATTCTTTTAAGATAATTTCATGTCTTCCCCATCATCTTCATTTTTGCTTCTATCTGTCTTCTCCAAGAATTCCTTGGTCTTCCTCTTTGTCTTGTCCCCAGGGGATTCTAAAAAAAAGATCCTGTTGTGTAAAACTCTCAGTTGGCTTCCGTAGTGTGTGTCCTATTTAGCGTCATCGTCTTCGCTGTATCTCTTTATCCACTGGTATTTGACTGGTACATTTCCATAATTCTATGTTAGTGAATTTGTCCTGCCATTTCCATCCTTTTATTCTGCGCAAGCATCCATTAATGAAAATCTGTATCTTCGTGATTGTCATTTTGTTGTTCTCCATGGTTCACACAGCCATACAATAGGACCGACTTAACATTGGAGTTGAACATTTTTATTTTTGTATTTAACCCAATTTCTTTGGACTTCAATATGTTTCCCAGTGCAACAAAAGCTCCTCTTGCTTTTGATATCCTTATTTTGGTATCATTTTCTGTTCCTCCCTCTTTATTTATATTACTACCAAGGCGTACGTTAGTTCTCATATTTTTTTTATCAAAAATAAATTTTCGATAACTTTTATGTCGTGCGGCCAACGTTGAGCCAGTGCCATCTTTCCTTTTACAAAAAGTCCTATACCTATTTCTAGGACTGGGTGAACATTGAAGCTGTCGGTCGCGATTGAACCAGATATTTGTATTCTTCAATATAATATTTCACTCCGCAAAAAACTGAAGTTTATTAAATTGAAATATCTACAATCAACACTTGACAAGAACAGTCAGTCTGTTTACGCTTCCAGAAATGCTGGATCGGGCGATGAAGTGTATTAGGGGATGCCCCAACTGCAATGAAACTGATTCCAAGAATAGAATAATCGTAGTGTAGAATAATCGCAGAATAGAATGAATAATCGCAGAATAGAATAATCGTAGAATAGTAGTAGTGGTTGACTCCGTCAGTCATAATTGACTATGGATTTTTCAGCGCCCTTATACGTGTTATTTTTTCTTTTCTTTCACTGTGTTTCACTATTTTTCTACGAATCTGTCTGCTTCTTGTTTGAGTTGGAGCTTCAGAGTGTGCTCCCAGAGATTGCGGTCTGCAGCCATATTTTCCCTGGCTACAGGGTTTATGTTCAGAGTATTCATGTCGCGTTTACAAACGTCCACAGATCGAAGTTTTGGGCACCCCCGAGTCCTTTTGCCATCTGCCGTTTGTCCGTAACCATAGAATAGAATATACTTTAAAAAGCTACAAAACGCGCAAAGATCGTACCGGAAGCTAGCAACAACTCATATTATATACATGTCCTTTCACACAATGATAAAATACATATCCATGCAAATTATAATAAAATCAAAGAAATGAACCAGCGAGGATAATAACAAAATTGCAAATATATCCAGACAGCTTTTTACCAGTTTAAAGTGGAGATTTAACCCAGAACAGTTCAAAAAGAAATTAAGAAAATTTAAAGGCTTTGTATTTCGGTGCTTTGATATTGATGTGAATGATGGAAAACAAAAGTTTGCTGTAAAGCAAACATCAAAACTGTCATCATTTCATACAATCCGCCGGAGAAATTATGCTAATAATATTTTCATTATAGAAGATACGTAACTCAAAACAAGCACAACATTTCAAGAAATATGTCATTCATGCACAGATTAAACCAACAACAAAATGGAATACGTTGAAAACAAAATAGAATAGGTTGAAAATAAATGAATATGCTACATTAATAAATTTGCTCCTTTAATGAATACACTACTTTAATGAATACACTACATTAATGCATACATACATTTAATGAATATACTACTTTAATGAATACACTACTTTAATGAATACACTACATTTAATGAATACACTACTTTAATGAATACACTACTTTAATGCATACATACATTTAATGAATATAAAAAAAAAGTAAAGTACCCCCGTCACGCCAAGTGGCGTATAGGGAATATGGTGTTAGTGACCATAAATTTTACAGACCTTCTGCGCATGATTTTTTGGGGTAAGGTGGTCGGTATTACGCCCGTGCCGCTTCACTTTCCCAGAAAAAAATCCGGTACCCATTAAAGGCTGGGTGAACCCGGAAGCCGTCGGTTGGGATCGAACCCTACCTCTTGTCCTTTGCAGTCCAATTCACTAACCACTGAGCTATCGCGGCTCCCTACTTTAATGAATACACTACTTTAATGCATACATACATGTAATGAATATACTACTTTAATGAATACACTACTTTAATGCATACATACATTTAATGAATATACTACTTTAATGAATACACTACTTTAATGAATACACTACTTTAATGAATACATACATTTAATGAATACACTACTTTAATGAATACACTAATTTAATGAATACACTACTTTAATGAATATACTACTTTAATGCATACATACATTTAATGAATACACTACTTTAATGAATACACTACTTTAATGAATACACTACTTTAATGCATACATACATTTAATGAATATACATGTACTACTTTAATGAATACACTACTTTAATGAATACACACATTTAATGAATACACTACTTTAATGCATACATACATTTAATGAATACACTACTTTAATGAATACACTACTTTAATGCATACATACATTTAATGAATACACTACTTTAATGAATACACTACTTTAATGAATACACTACTTTAATGCATTCATACATTTAATGAATACACTACTTTAATGCATACATACATTTAATGAATACACTACTTTAATGAATACACTACTTTAATGCATACATACATTTAATGAATACACTACTTTAATGAATACACTACTTTAATGAATACACTACTTTAATGCATACATACATTTAATGAATACACTACTTTAATGCATACATACATTTAATGAATATACTACTTTAATGCATACATACATTTAATGAATATACTACTTTAATGCATACATACATTTAATGAATATACTACTTTAATGCATACATACATTTAATGAATACACTACTTTAATGCATACATACATTTAATGAATATACTACTTTAATGCATACATACATTTAATGAATATACTACTTTAATGCATACATACATTTAATGAATATACTACTTTAATGCATACATACATTTAATGAATATACTACTTTTAAAAAAATACAATACCTTGGGCCGAACGGCTTCAGCTCACAGACCTCTGGAATTTCTTTTTTTTTAAATTATTGTATATATATATATATAGTGTGCACCAGCTTTCACCTCTGGGCGAAGTCACTAGAGATTAGGGACTGAATTTTGCATGTTAATCCGATCTTCCCTAGCAGCCGTCTGCATAGGGGTCCCTCGTCGCACAGGCAGATAACTCCGACTTCGGATGTACTCATGTTTTTTGTTTCGTCGATGAGTAATTGACGTTTCGAGCCGGGCCTCGCTGCTGAGACCAGGGGGTGTTTGCGTTAGAGAGAAATCATAAATAAAAATCTCAACTGGTGCAGCAGGAATTTGAACTAACAATCTCTCTCTGTCTCTAGACCGGCGTCTTGCCTCGAGACCAACCAGTCTCCCCCCCCCCCCTCCAAACCCAAACTAACATAATATTGTAGATCCAGCGCTCTCACATAAATTACTCTCCCAAAAATCCAGTCTATCTCATACTATAGAGACACATATATCGCTCTTCCAAAAAAACTATTGTTTCATACTTTAGAGACACATACATCGCTGAAACGCATTAATGTGGACTGCTCCGTCAAGTCGACCGAAGATTTTCCTCTTTGGGGAATTTGCACCGTGTTTCGTTCGTTGTACGCTAACCGTAGGGTCTGGTGTTTGATGTGTGACGGGGATAATTCGACGACTGTGTGTTCATATGTTCGGTTGGAGTCAAGAAAGATGTCCTAACATCATCAAGCGCTATACATTTTTTTTCTCAATATGATAATCATCATTTTCGGGAGGTCGTGAACTTCCGGTGTATGGTGGATAGGCGGCAGGAACCATTGAAGGCTATGTCTGAAAAGTGTTCCTTCTTGCAGTTTCCTCATATTCCAAGTCCGCTTGTTGCAGGAGCTACTGAGTTAAGTGCTCTGTGCACACACTGAGCTGTGTGTCTCATCCGTTTTGATCATGTTTCGATATTCCAATTGTTTACGATGAATGATGATATCGTATGACAGGGAACAGTTGGCTGTGTTCACTTTCTGCGCGGTTTCGCCTTTTGTCTTTTGGCGTGTGCTGAGACTGCTACGATGGGGACTACAGTTACCTTTCTTTGTTTGGGAGATTAGTAATTCGGATGATTCCACTGGCACGGGCGGTTGAGCAATTATGGATTTTAATTCGTTTGCAGTGATATCGAGGCCTTCCATAACCAATAACAATACATCGCTCTTCCAAAAAACTAATCTGTTTCATACTTTAGGGACACATACATCGCTCTTCCAAAAAAACTAATCTGTTTCATACTTAGAGGCACATACATCGCTCTTCCAAAAAACTAATCTGTTTCATACTTTAGGGACACATACACCGCTCTTCCAAAAAACTAATCTGTTTCATACTTTAGAGGCACATACATCGCTCTTCCAAAAAACTAATCTGTTACATATTTTAGGGACACATACATCGTTCTTCCAAAAACTAATCTCTTCCATACTTTAGAGACACATACATCGCTCTTCCAAAACTATTCTGTTTCATACTTTAGGGACACATACATCGTTCTTCCAAAATATATTATGTTTCATACAATAGAGACACATACATCGCTCTTCTAAAAACTATTCTGTTTCATACAATAGAGACACATACATCGCTCTTCCAAAAACTATTCTGTTTCATACTTTAGGGACACATAGATTACTCTTCAAAAACCAGTCTCGTATGTTAAATAATTCATGCTCCCTATATTTCTCCAACATTAGCATTTTGCTTGCAAGTGTTACAATACACGTTCATGATAATCTGATTATCGGCAACTCCATGGTAGCTGGAAAATGTTGCACTAACACGGCTTTGTTTTTTAAATAAAAATATTATGTTGTAAATAACCACACATAAAAATCTTTTGGCACAGAAATGATGAAAATAATTGTGATTTTTAACTGCTGTTTATAAATTTTTCTAACCTATTCTGTTATACATTGTAAACATTTCTTACCCACAGTAGTAGTAGTATTAATAGTTTGAGTTATTTTAGTAGTAGTAGTAGTAGTAGTAGTAGTAGTAAAGTAGTAGTAGCAGTAGTAGTAGTAGAAGTAGTAGTAGTTGTAGTAGAAGTAGCAGAAGTAGTAGTAGTAGTAGAAGTAGCAGTAATAGTAGTAGTAGTAGTAGAAGTAGCAGTAGTAGTAGTAGTAGTAAAAGTAACAGTAGTAGTAGTAGTAGTAGTAGTAGTAGTAGAAGTAGAAGTAGCAGTAGTAGTAATAGAAGTAGCAGAAGTAGTAGTAGTAGTAGTAGAAGTAGAAGTAGAAGTAGTTGTAGTAGAAGTATTAGAAGTAGTAGTAGTAGTAGTAGAAATAGCAGTAACAGTAGTAGTAGTAGTAGTAGAAGTAACAGTAGTAGTAGTAGTAGTAGAAGTAGCAGTAGTAGTAGTAGAAGTAGTAGTCGTAGAAGTAGCAGTAGTAGTAGTAGTAGTAGAAGTAGCAGAAGTAGTAGTAGTGGTAGTAGTAGAAGTAGCAGTAGCAGTAGCAGTAGTAGTAGTAGTAGTAGTAGTAGTAGTAGTAGTAGAAGTAGCAGTACACCCAGTAGTAGTTATTTTTAAGTTGTAGGAGCAGTAGTGTGACTTCTAGTTGTAGAAGTAATAGTTGGAGTTATTGTAGTTGTAGAAGTGATAGTTGGAGTTATTGTAGTTGTAGAAGTAATAGTTGGAGTTATTGTATTTGTAGAAGTAATAGTTGGAGTTATTGTAGTTGTAGAAGTAATAGTTGCAGTTATTGTAGTTGTAGATGTAATAGTTGGAGTTATTGTAGTTGTAAAAGTAATAGTTGGAGTTATTGTAGTTGTAGATGTAATAGTTGGAGTTATTGTATTTGTAGAAGTAATAGTTGGAGTTATTGTAGTTGTAGAAGTAATAGTTGGAGTTATTGTAGTTGTAGAAGTAATAGTTGGAGTTATTGTAGTTGTAGAAGTAATAGTTGGAGTTATTGTAGTTGTAAAAGTAATAGTTGGAGTTATTGTAGTTGTAAAAGTAATAGTTGGAGTTATTGTAGTTGTACAAGTAATAGTTGGAGTTATTGTAGTTGTAAAAGTAATAGTTGGAGTTATTGTAGTTGTACAAGTAATAGTTGGAGTTATTGTAGTTGTAAAAGTAATAGTTGGAGTTATTGTAGTTGTAAAAGTAATAGTTGGAGTTATTGTAGTTGTAAAAGTAATAGTTGGAGTTATTGTAGTTGTACAAGTAATAGTTGGAGTTATTGTAGTTGTACAAGTAATAGTTGGAGTTATTGTAGTTGTACAAGTAATAGTTGGAGTTATTGTAGTTGTACAAGTAATAGTTGGAGTTATTGTAGTTGTAGAAGTAATAGTTGGAGTTATTGTAGTTGTACAAGTAATAGTTGGAGTTATTGTAGTTGTAGAAGTAATAGTTGGAGTTATTGTAGTTGTACAAGTAATAGTTGGAGTTATTGTAGTTGTACAAGTAATAGTTGGAGTTATTGTAGTTGTACAAGTAATAGTTGGAGTTATTGTAGTTGTACAAGTAATAGTTGGAGTTATTGTAGTTGAACAAGTAATAGTTGGAGTTATTGTAGTTGTACAAGTAATAGTTGGAGTTATTGTAGTTGTAGAAGTAATAGTTGGAGTTATTGTAGTTGTACAAGTAATAGTTGGAGTTATTGTAGTTGTACAAGTAATAGTTGGAGTTATTGTAGTTGTACAAGTAATAGTTGGAGTTATTGTAGTTGTAGAAGTAATAGTTGGAGTTATTGTAGTTGTACAAATATCAGCAGTATATGTTGTAATTGTTGTTGTAGCAGCAGCAGTAGTAGCTGTACTTGTAGCAAAAGTAGTCGCTGTTGATGTTGTAGTGGTAATAGTTGTATTAATAGTAGGAGTAGTAGTAATATATGTAGTAGTAATAGGAATAGTATGATTTGTAGTGATAGTAGTACAAGTAGTTGTAGTATAACATTAGTCAAAACAAAACAAAACAAAAAACAGCGGATTCGGTGATTGTGTAAGAATCTTGCCACAAGTGTTTTTTTTTTCTCTTTGGTGCTCATCTATATAAAAATGGCAACTTTTCGCGAAATGCGTTCGTTTATTTTCATATCAATGTTTACTGTCTCCCCCACCACCACAATCACCCCCAATTGAACATGTCTTTAGTAAGCTTGCATTTATTTTTCTTGAAATAGCTGTTTAATTGGCTGATAAGATTTTTCCTTGTCAGAATACATAATCCATACAATACTGTTTTCAGTTATTTATGATTATGGTTAGCGGAAGACCCCGGTATCACTGCACACGAATTAAAATATATAATTGCTCAACCGCCCGTGCCAGTTGAATCATCCGAATTAAAATTCATCTCTTTCAGTTATTTGTGGGGTATCATCATTGCACTCTCAAAATGTCCTTAGGTGCTGAGATCCCCTCGTCAGCAAGTCCCGCAGTGTTCAGCGACTGACATCTCCAGGTCTACGTTGGTTGATAAGTTCTCTTAAGCATCCACTAAGTATCTCGTTTTTGGATGTACAAATCTTTCAAACAGTATCACGTATGACTGGTTGGTCTCAAGTCAAGATGCCGGTTTCGAGACAGAGATGTTGTGGGTTCAAATCCGGCTGCACCAGTTGGGATTTTTATTTATGATTTCTCTTTGTGGCAACCACCCCTAGTCTCAGCTGCGAGGCCCTCTTGAAACGCCAATTACTCATTGACGAAAAAAAAAATATGAGTACCTCCGAAGCCGGAGTTTTAGTTGCTGTGTTAGAGTTGCCTGAGTTAGAGTTGCCTGTGCGGCGAGGGACCCTTGCGTACACTGCTGCTAGGGATGAACGCAAAATTCAGTTCCTAGTCTCCAGGGACATCGTCAGAGGTGCAAGCTGACGATTGCAAAAAAAAAAAGGTTAAGAAGGTTACTTCATCTTTCTTGTGATCGCAGAGGTGATCATTAAGTCAAATTATTTGAAAAGAATCTGCTGTCACTAATACGACATGTGTGATCGGGGTTGGCCATATTCGCCTTCTTTATTCTGTTGTCTTTCATTTTCAGGACCGCTTGTTATAACCGTTACTCATCGATTCAATGTATTCCTGCAATGTGGATCCTCTAGAAGATCATGAGGCTACTGCACCTTAGAGGGCGGTTCTGCGCAAGTTTTTTTTTTTTTTTTTTGCCAGGAACTGGCTTGTTATAATACATAACTATTAACATATAATTGTTAGAATATATACTTATAATGTCTACTTCTTGGAATACTTCCCTGTTAAAATACACAAGAGAATACACGAATACAGGAATGCTCAAATAATTAGTTATTAATACACACGAATGTTAGGGAGACGCCATAGCTCAGTGGTTAGTGAACTGGACTGCAAAGGACAAGAGGTTGGGTTCGATACCAACCGAAGGCTTCCGGGTTCACACAGGGTTAAATGGGTACTGGATTTTTTTCTGTGAAAGCAAAGCGGCACGTCCGTAATACCAACCACATTACCCCGAAAATCATGTGCTGAAGGTCTGTAAAATATAGGGTCACTAACACTATATTCCATATTCGCCACTTGGCGTGACGGGGCTCTTTACATTGTTTTATTTTTTTTTTACAATACAATATAATATAATTATATACAATACAATATAATATAATATAATTATATACAATACAATATAATATGACACATCACGATCATCATCATCAGGTCGCATGCACTTTGCAGAGGGTTGCATTCACCACAGCCCGGCAGAGAGAATCTATGTAGCTAGAGACAGATCTCCCACTTCTTCTCTTGTCTTGTTCAATGCCTCCTTGATGTCTTGTAACCACCTTCTCCTTGATCTGCCCACGATGCGTCGTACAGGAACCATGCGCTCCATTATTGTTCTTTCCAACCCGCTGTGCCTTTTGACGTGGCCATATCATTTTAATTTCATCTGTAGAATGGTGTTTATAAGCCGGTTGTTTTAAATATTTATGTCTGGCTTATAAAAACCATTCTACAGATACGACACGATACAATGATATAACGTAACATAACATAATAACATAGCATTGCGTGTGGCCGTGCGGCTAAAACCACTGTTCCGCTGGCTGAAAAGACGGCGTACGGTGTTCGAAGCCCGCGGTAGGTAGAAAGGATTTTTTTCTATCTGGGGTGAAATAAATTTCCTGAGTCTCACACGTCGTGGCGACTGCTTGACTAAGAGGCCTTTATCCCTCGGGCTCTATCGTTGCCCTCCGACATACACCAGTGATGGTACTATGTGTCGTAAAGATAGTTTTTTTTTTTAAATAGCATAACATAATTTTTTTTAAAGTAAAGTGCCCTGTATACCAAAGTGCTGTAAATTGAATATGGTGTTAGTGACCATAATTTGTACATATCTTCGGCACATGATTTTATGGTAATGTGGTCGGTATTACGCCCATGCCGTTTTTTTCTAGAAAAAAAATCCGATACTCATTTAAGGCTGGGTGAACCCGAGAGCCGTCGATCAGGATCGAACCCGACCTCTTGTCCTTTGTAGTCCAGAAGACTAACCACTGAGCTATTGTGGCTTCTATAATAAAACATAACATAATATAATTATAAAACACTTGACTAGAAAACGAGGCTATTGTCAACACCACGCACTAACCAACAGATGCAACAACAGCTGAAGAAGCGGACAGCCATTCCAAAAGTTGGATTAGGGAAATGCCTGGCCCTGAAAACAGTGAGACGAACCAAAGAGCGCTATATACAACAAGAACAAATACACTCTAATTTTACTTCCACACAGCAAATCAAAAGAGGCTTAGGGATCAAGACAAGATTCATGTGGACCGATTTGTGGTAATGTTATATAAAATGCTAACTAAGGCAAATTAGTCATCTAATTTGTTAACTAAATTTTGCAGGAAAATAAGCCAATCTGGTCTAGAATATTTCATCAGTAAGAAAGTAGTGCTCAAAGCTTAGTAAATATCCGGCATTAAAACATGAACGAACGCGTTGGAAAATAGAAGGAAAAGATTCTGGCAGACAGACAACAGTTAGTAGAGCCAAGTCACAACTTGCCAACACACTTTTCATCAGCCCCTTTGCTCCAAGCACTTTCTGCAATCTTCCAGGCCGTTTAATTCCAGCGAGAACAATTTCACGGCCATTTCGTTCCCACTCTAGAAAGGCAGACGCCGTAAGTGTCCATTATTCGTCCAGTCAGAGCTCTGATGACCGTTTCATGGAGTGACAGTGAAGGAGAGCTTGCCGTGTGACGTTTATCCAAACGTAACCAAAAACGTCTGCTTTTTCTTTCTTTGTTCTATTTATCCACAAGGAAATTGGAAAGATGCTAGTTTTAGTTTTAATGCTAGGTTTGTTAAGTTTCAGTGTTATTCTCTGCTGATCTTTTATTAAGTTTATTCAGTTGTACTGTACTACTAGCAGAAAATCATAAAGATCTACAACAATTACTTCATGAAATAAACATGACAAGCAAAAAATATGGACTAGATATGAATATAAAAAATTGAAACTATGATCATAAACAAAGAAAGTACTCAAAAGCCACAAGTGAAAATCAAAATTGAAGGAACAGACCTGGAGACAGTTCAGAACTACAACTACCTTGGACATACTATAACCAGTGATGGAAAATGTAATGATGAAACATGGGCATTAAACAAGAAAACAGAGCAGAGAATTAAAGCCTTTAAAATGTGGATATATAGAAGAATAGGTAGAATTGGATGGGAGGAAAAGAAAACAAACGATAAAGTCTTAAAACAACTTAAAATGAAAAGAGAACTACTAAGCACAATTCAAACAACAGAAATGCGATTTTTGGGCCATGTTAAAAGACACAACAGCCTACTAAAAGTAATCCTGGAGGAGAAAATAGAAGGTAAAATAGGCAGAGGCAGACCAAGACTAACATGGACGAGTAACATCAAAAGATGGACAAACCAGCCTGCACCATCAAAGCAAGAGACAGATCAGAATGGCGCTCCATGGTAGCCAACTTTCGATGTGGAGATGGCACTCGATGAAGATGATTCAGTTGTATATTTCCAGAACATGGTGTTCTTTTTTCAAGTTTGCAACACATATGGCCTATTGATATATTACATTCAAGTCCATATGTTTTTTTTAATCACGGCAGCAATTATATCTACAATTTAATTTATTAAGCAATATTATGTCTTCATCAATCTGTTATAATGAAAGGGGCCTCATCATACCTTCGTGATAAAACCAATCTGATCATCAGAAACGGTCCCAGTCGTGCAAGAGGTTGGGTCCTTTAAATTCTTGACATTCTTGAAGCAGGGGGAGAGCCCGCCTGGGTCATGATTCCGAAGTGCTGATCTCCAGCTGTGTTTGAACCTATCCACTTAAATCCAGCAGTTATATCTTTATCAAACGAAGAAGATAGTTATGTTATTGTGTTATGTTACGTTCGAATCATCATCACTACACGTCGAACTAATGCATATGTTCTCCGATGTTCACCTCCAAAAAAATGAGAATCTCCGTGGAGAACCCTGACCCACGTACACGAATTCCGTAGCACGGTGTGGGGTCCATTGTTGTGTACAGATTTTTGCCAACAATTTTGCCCCAGCAGCGACCATTAGTTTCCTACTCTATTCGATTTTTAAAGGGCTCAATGTTCTTTACCGTGCGCGAGTGCACACGGAGTCTCATGTTTTTTGCCGAGAGGACTAGACATTGGATCTAACTACTCAGAGAGTACTAGACATTGGATCTAACTATTCAGAGAGGACTAGATATTGGATCTCACTACTCAGAAAGGACTAGACATTGGATCTAACTACTCAGAAAGGACTAGACATTGGATCTAACTACTCAGAAAGGACTAGATATTGGATCTAGCTACTCAGAAAGGACTAAACATTGGATCTAACTACTCATAGAGGACTAGACATTGGATCTAACTACTCAGAGAGGACTAGACATTTGATCAAACTACTCAGAATTGGAACTAATTACTCATAGATGACTAGACATTGGATCTAACTACTCAGAATTGGAACTAATTACTCATAGATGACTAGACATTGGATCTAACTACTCAGAATTGGATCTAACTACTCATAGAGGACTAGACATTGGATCTAACTACTCATAGAGGACTAGACATTGGATCTAACTACCCAGAAAGGACAAGACATTGGATCTAATTACTCAGAGAGGACTATACATTGGATCTAACTACTCATAGAGAACTAGACATTGGATCTAACTACCCAGAAAGGACAAGACATTGGATCTAATTACTCAGAGAGGACTAGACATTGGATCTAATTACTCAGAATTGGATCTAACTACTCATAGAGGACTAGACATTGGATCTAACTACTCATAGAGGACTAGACATTGGATCTAACTACCCAAAAGGACAAGACATTGGATCTAATTACTCAGAGAGGACTAGACATTGGATCTAATTACTCAGAATTGGATCTAACTACTCACAGAGGACTAGACATTGGATCTAACTACTCAGAGACCAGTGGAAGTTAAATCAACGAAGAAACCACGGATTCAGTTTTCTATATTTATATATATATATATATTTCTTACTGGTGGAAATGAATATGAGACTTCATGTCCAGAGACCATCGTCTTACCTCTAGACCACCTAGACCAATAATGTTATGATGACCTTTACATAACTAAGACAATTATGTTTCATCATCATCAAGTACCGTGCCTGCTGGAGTAGGTGATCATGTCTCTCCACAACTTTCTATCTCGACAGTTATTTATCATTTCTCTTGTTGACCTTCTCCCAGGCCATTCTCTTAAGCTGTCTGGTATCTTTTCTCTTTGCTTATCTCTATTTCTTCATCCCTCAACTTTTCCAGTTGTTACAATATATTCCAGTTGTTCTCTTCTCATTACTTGCCAAAAATGATGATTGTTTCTTCCTAATATTGAACATTGGCTCTCTTTTTGCTTTGGCCTCTTTCAGAACGTTTTCATTGCTCTTCTTAGCTGTCCATGGTACCCTCAACATTCTTCTGTAAAACCACATTTCTACAGCCTCCAGTGATTTTCTTGTCTGTTGTCCTACTGTCTTTGATTCACATCCATATGTTAAGACTGTCTCTACATAACATTTAAGGAACTCTTTACTTTATTTTATTTTTTTTACAATTGCTAACATTTCTCGCTGATGGCTTGCGCCAGGATCGGTGAACTAAAACCATCCAGACCCTGCTCCACCTCTCCGCGGTGCCTCCAGTAACAGACTAACCTATCTAGTCTGGCCAAGCGAGCAGGGATCGAAGAGGGAAGACAACCCGGTACTCAAAAATGTTGTGCTGACGTCGGATGTGTTGGGCCGAAGGGCGCAAATATAACAGTTATACTGCAAACCACAACACAACGCAGACACGTCTACTACGTCCTTGTAAGGGCGGATGATGAAGAGGAATATTCTAGTCAACCACGATACTCTAGAATACTTTAGTCATCGTGCGAACGCAACCAACCAACCAACCATTTCTTTCACAAAATTATGCCTACTTTGATATCAATCCAACAAGCCATTGAGCCCGCGGGCCTTGTTAACGCTATAGATGCCTCTCGTTTTAATTTAGGTGGATAGCAACAGTCACGTGTTCTAAAGTTATTACTAAAATAGCGACTGCCATCGCTTTCATCTTCCAGTATTGTTAAATAATAGCATGATTTTCGTTTTAAAAAATTTGATGTTTTAAATTCTTGGCGGTTAAACTCAAGTTACCCATTATTGATAACGTAAACACCCAAGTATTTCCAGCATTTACCATTGACTGTTAGTGGGACAGTCTCTAGATGTAGAGGTCAACTGTGAATAATAAACAGTCGCCAAAAAAGAAAAGTGATATTGTTACAGAGTTCGAGATGAGTTAGCTACATGGGGCAGCTTGCAATGATAATAACAAACGTATCCCCACAGCTTCATTTATGAGTATTTTATTGAATCTCTTATTTTTTGTCCGCCTTGTTTTTGTTAGTTGAGCTTTATTTTGCTTTCATACGTTAATTAATAATTCATTTTATTATTTATAGTTTGTTTATTTTGATCCACACATCTTCGAATTGTTTTGTTTAGATTTTTTCGTCTTTTTTGTTTTTATTATTTTTGTTTGTTTAGATTTTTCGTCTGTTTTGTCTGTGTTTGAGTTTCAGATGTATATCTTTCAGGTCGAAACGTTGGTGTGATGTTTAATCTTGTTGTATCCACAAACCTTAAACGTTCTTTTGCCGTTAAATAGCTTCCATATGCGTTGCCTCGTATGCGTTGAAGTAGTAGTAGTAGTAATAATAGTATTTGAAGAAGTAGTAGTAGAGATAGTAGCAGTAATATTTGTACTAGTGGAAGTAGTAGTAGTTGTACTAGTGGAAGTAGTAATAGTTGTACTAGTAGAGGTAGTAACAGTTGTACTAGTACTAGTAGTTATAGTCGTACTAGTAGAAGTAGAAATAGTGGTAATAGTAGTAATAGTAGAAGTAGTATTAATAACAGTAATAGTTGAGGTTATAGTAGCAGTAGCAGTGGTTAGTAGTAGTTAGTAGTAGTAGTAGTAGTAGTAGTAGTAGTAGTAGTAGTAGTAGTAGTAGTAGTAGTAGTAGTATCAACAACTGTAATTATGAAACGAAAGAATTAATCTTACTGAACAATAATGAGACAGACGACGAGACAAACAAATCTCAGTATAAAACATGCAGATGGACAAACCATAGAGATAAATGAATCGATACCAATCTGAAAGCATGAATGCAGACAAGCAAATAAAAATAAATATTACACAGCCGCAAGTAAATAAATGGACTGCACACACAGAAATAGATGATAGTCTAAACCGGCAATCTGATTGGCAGGCAAACAGGCCGTAACTGATTCTACGATTTTCTGACATCTTCAATTCTAACCGCAGCATCAGACAAAACTGATGGAAATAACCTCACGCGTTGAGCGTAGCAATGCAAATAATATTCAACTTTAGTCTGTGTCTATGACACCTATCGAGGATTGAGTAAGTCGTGCTCCTAGTTCTGGTTAAGTAGCTCTCCAATTTGAGTCATCTGTCTGTGCCCCTTGACCTTAATAGTTCTGTCATTGGACGCACTTGTCAGAACGTGTAGAGCAAGAAGTATTTTATATTGACTATCATTTTTGTCGCTTTAACGTCTTGCCAATGATTTTGATTTTATCAATTTGTTAAACCTAACGCATCTTTTATATGGGCCGTTTTGTTTTAAGTAAAAAGTAACAGATTTGCTAACGATAACTGAGAATGTCTATTTGTGTATAATAAAACGTGTTTTATTTGATTGTTTGGTTTTCATCAATTTTCGATCAAATTTTACCAAACTTGATTAATAACCCAGTTTGATAAATGTATACCGTTCTCCATCAATTTCTAATTTTTGTCATTATATTGTTCCGCAATAATTTATAGTGTGTTTTGACTATTTCGTTCTGCACCAGTTTCTAATTCATTTTAATTTTCAATTCTGCTATAATTTCTAATTTATTTTCATTATTATCAATTGCAACGATTTCTAAATCACTTTGATTATTTTGTTCCGCAATAATGTCTAATTCATTCTGATCATTTCATTCTTCCATAATTTCTAATTCACTTGAATTAATTCATTCTGTAATAATGTATAATTTACGTGACAGTTTTCATTCAACAATCATTTCTAATTCATATGCACCACGTCTTCTGCGTTATATGATCTCTAGACAACTTCGTTCAGACACTATTTTTGGAACCGTCTTATATTCGTTTTGCATCATCATCATCAACATCGCCATCATCAAGTACCATGCCTGCTGGCATAGGTGATCATGTCTCTCCATAACTTTCGATCTCGACAGTTATTATTCATTTCAGTTGTTGCCCTTCTGCCAAACCATTCTCTTAAGCTGTCTCTTATTTTTTTTTCTTTCTGCATCCCTCTACCTTTTTGTCCCCCAATTTTCCCACGTGTCACAATATATTCCAGCTATTCCCTTTTCATTACATAGCCAAAAATGATGATTGTTTCTTCCTAATTTTGGAAATTAGCTCTCTTTTTGCTTTGACCTCTTTTAGAACGTTTTCATTACTCTTCTTAGCTGTCCATGGTACCCTCAACATTCTTCTGTAAAACCACATTTCTACAGCCTCCAGTGATTTTCTTGCCTGTTGTCCTATTGCCAATGATTCACATCCATATGTTAAGACTGGCTCTACATAACATTTAAGAACTCTTTTTCTTGTTTATATTGACAAAACTGGATTGCACAATATCTTCCTCATTTTTTTTTTTTTTTGGAAAGCTGCTTTTGCCTGAGCCATTCTTCATCTCACCTCAGTTGTACATCTACATATACTACATTGTTCTGCACATAAATTCAAATTGACTTGAGATAATTGCTTCCTGTCAAAAGCACACTTCTCTTTAACGTCTCAACAGCCTTTTCAGCACTTAACAATTTCTTGATGTATTTTAATATTCCATGAACTGTATTCTTGTTTGTTAAATAATTAGTAATTATTCTTTGAAAACGAGAACACGTTTTGCAATAAAATACGAGTGTTTTAAGCAATCAAATACGATTGTTTTAAGCATGTAAATACGAGTGTTTAAACAAGTAAATACGAATGTTTTAAGCAAGTAAATACGAGTGTTTTAAGCAAGTAAATACGAGTGTTTTAAGCAAGTAAATACGAGTGTTTTAAGCAAGTAAATACGAGATGTTTTAAGCAATTAAATACGAGTGTTTTAAGCAAGTAAATACGAGACTGAACGTATTACTAAGGTATTATCTGAGATATTTAATGGAGATTTTCGTGGCAGGGAAGTGATTGATTAGCTTTTTGGACACTAACAGTGAGGATTTGGCTTGACTTCTAGACAGTGGAGACATTAATAACGTTGAATGAGAGCTATTTAGAATGAACATAAGACAAAGTGCAAATCGTCAAATACATGAGGTACAATATTAGCATCTGACTCTATGGAAATTAAAAAGCAGAATGACTCAGGTCAAAATAGCATTTCATAAAATGAAAAACGTCTTGTACAACCAGTTTATGTCAATAGAAGTGAGAAAGAACGTTGAGCGGTGCTATATAGAGCCAATTCTGAGCTATGGAAATGAATCATGGACAGTAGAAAAACAAATGAAAAGATTATTATAGGCCACAGAGTTAGGATTTCTCAGAAGAATGTTGAGAGTTCCATGGACAGCTAAACGGACCAATGAGGAAATAAATTCGCAAAAAGGCCAACATAAAAAAGGGAGCTCCTAAGAAACATTAGAAAGAAACAATCACATTTTTCGGTCATATGATGAGAAGAGGAAAATTGCAATACCTGGTTACAACTGTCAATATACAGAGAAAGAGAGATCGCGGACGACAAAGAGTGGAGATACTGGATAACTTAATGTCATAGCATGGAAAACAGTCAACAACAGATTTGATACGATGTACTGTGGATAGAGAATTATGGAAGGATGTGATCATCTATGCCAACCGGTATGGCACATGAAGATGGTGATAAGGCGTGCTGTAATGTGTGGGTCTATCATAGCACGAATATGATTGTACAGCTGATTTGTTGAAAAAAGCTGACAAGCACAGATGTCAAATTTAACAAATATTAAATACGCCGCATGTATAGCTACAGAAAACGTTGTTAAAGAAGCTTTATTTTTGGCAAGTGAGTTATGTAATCTAGTACATCTTCATCGCTTTAGGCAAGTCAACAAGAAAAACAAAATACAACACAACGAACCTTGAATAAACGTTACGAGAACACCAGACTCAAGGATCGACAAAGAGGACGATGGGTTGATGGAATATTAGAAACATTAGGAAATGTAACAGCAGCAGAGGCCAACAGAAGAGCAAAATACCGCAAATTACATCTCTCGACGCTGAAAGGCAAATGAGGAAGGAAAGAAGAAGTGGAAGAACAATCATCACATCAATGCGTCTACTATAGGAGACACTTGACAACTCATAACCATTACCGGAAAAGGGGCATGAAAGGTCATATAAATATATAATCATGCAAAGCCTAGGTTAAACAGGTTTTACATGGGTAGGACTAAACAACAAACGTTTCGGCTTATGAAGTCTTTATCAGTGGGCATGGACAGAGACATAGATACAAAGGCTTACACTAGGGATTATAAAACAAGCAAATAACCTTAATATTATAACCGGCCATATTCAAACCGATCAACATATTCAAACTGATAAACATAAAATAATCTATTCTGGAGGCACTGAACACCAAAGAGGAGTAGGTATCATCTTGGATGCAGAAAGAGCAAGAACAGTGAAAGGCTTTTACCCAATATCTGACAGAGTCCTTTTAGTGAAATTGAATGGAAAGCCAATAGACATAAATCTTATACAAGTTTATGCACCAACAGCAGACAGTCTAGAGGAAACAATTGATACATTTTACAACGAGTTAAATGAGGCACTTCATAAATGTAAACCACATGAAAACACCATAGTTCTAGGGGATTTTAACGCAAAAGTAGAAAAGGAAAGAGTTGAGGAAGTAGTTGGTCATTATGACTTAGGCGAGAGGAATGAAAAAGGTGAGAAACGTATTGACTGGACAAGAACACACAACATGATGATAGGAAACACCTGATTTAAGCAACATCCAAGACGTCTGTGGACATGGAAAAGCCCTGGGGACAACGCACGTAATCAAATTGATTATACAATGATAAGCAATAGATTTAGAAGCAGTCTGGTGTGTGTGAAAACTAGACCAGGGGCAGGTTGCAATAGTGATCATGTACCAGTTGTGGGAAAGCTTAGAGTAGAATTAAAAACAACAAAACGAGCCTTAGTTAACATCAAGTTAAATTTAGATTTACTAAAATCAGACAAGAAGCTGCAAGACAAATATAAAATCACAATGGGTACAAATGAGAACAAATTCAAGAAAGAAATGGATGGCAGACGACATTTTGCAGCTAATGGATACAAGAAGAAGAAATAAAGAAAATAAAGATGAGTATAAGAGATTAAATAAAGAAATTGTAGTAAAATACAATGAAGCAAAAGAAGCATTTCTAAATGAGAGATGCAAAGAGATTGAAATGCAACAAAAAGGAGATGCTAAAGCTATATACAAACAACTTGAGGAATTAACAGGAAGAATAACGCAATCAAAAAATGGATGTCTAAGATCAAAGGAAGGTGAACTGTTGATTGATCAAGAAAACATAACGGAACGATGGACAGAATACATTAAAGATCTTTATAATGATGAGTGAACGGAAGTAAATATTAAGGATAATGGAGAAGGACCAGAAATACTCAGAGAAGAATTGGAAGATGCCTTGCGCAATATGAAAGCAAGCAAAGCTCCTGGACCAGATAATATAACTAAAGAAGAGATTGAAGCCATGGGTGATTTTGGAATAGAAATAATAACAAAAATATTGAATGATATCTACAACAGCGGATAAATATACCAGACGAAATTCTCAAATCAATATTCATAGCCCTACCAAAGAAATCGGGTGCGATTGAAAGCGATGATCATCGCACAATAAGCCTTATGAGTCATATGACTAAGATATTACTAAGAATCATCATGCGAAGAGTAAGAAACAAAATCAGTCCAGAAATTTGCGATGAACAGTGTGGTTTTGTTAGAGATAAAGGAACAAGTAACGCCATTTATATTATAAGATCTTTAGTAGAAAGAGCCATAGAGGTGAAAACAGATCTATACCTATGTTTCATAGATTACACCAAGGCATTTGACAAAGTAAAGCACCAAGAAATAATCACAATTTTAGAAAGCATAAATGTAGACAGCAAAGATCTAAGAATAATAAAGAACATGTACTGGCAACAAACAGCTGCCATAAGAACTGGAAACCAATTGGGAATGTTTCAAACAATAAAACAGGGTGTTAGACAATGTTGTGTGCTGTCACCAGATTTGTTTAATATTTATAGTGAGATTATTTTAAAATTCATAAGGGACATGCCTGGAATAACAATTGGAGGTCATAATATAAATAATCTAAGGTATGCTGATGATACAGTACTAATCGCTAAGAGTGAAAATGAGTTACAAGAAATGTTGGACATTATAGTGAAAGAAAGCAAAAATAAAGGACTCAGCCTTAATAGCAAAAAGACAGAGGTAATGGTAACAACAAAGAAGAAGACGTCACCTCAGTGCAAAATAAAGACAAGTGGAACAATATTAAAACAGGTAAATGAATTTAAATATTTGGGAACTTTGTTAACCTCAGACGGAAGATGTACAAAAGAGGTGAGATGTAGAATGGCTCAGGCAAAAGCAGCTTTCCAAATAATGAGGCAGATACTATGCGATCCATTTTTGACAATAGAAACAAGGAAAAGAGTTATTAAATGTTATGTAGAGCCAGTCTTAACATATGGATGCGAATCATGGACAATAGGACAACAGACAAGAATATCACTGGAGTCTGTAGAAATGTGGTTTTACAGAAGAATGTTGAGAGTACCATGGACAACTAAGAAAAGTAATGAAGACGTTCTGAGAGAGGTCAAAGCAAAAAGAGAGCTAATTTCTAATATTAGGAAGAAACAATCATCATTTTCTGGCCATGTAATGAGAACAGAACAACTGGAATATATTGTAACAACTGGAAAAAATTGAGGGACGAAGAGATAGAGGGAAGCAAAGAGAAAAAAAATAACAGACAGCTTAAGAGAATGGCTTGGCAGAAGGTCAACAACAGAAATGATAAATAGCTGCCGAGATCGAAAGTTGTGGAGAGACATGATCTCCTACGCCACTAGGCCCGGTACTTGATGATGATGATAATGATAATGATAATGATGATAATGATAATGATAATGATGATGATATTCAAACCTAACTATTATTATTTGGAGCGACGAAAGCGGGATCACATTAACAAGGATAGACTAGCGATACAAAATCATCGTCACCCTGTGCCATACCGTTTGGCGTAGGCGATCATGTTCATTCACAACTATCTGTCCTAAGTGCACCGTATCAATTATGTTGTTACTGTTTACCGTGACATAACACCTATCTAGTATCTTCTCTCTTTGTCGTTCGCGATCATTCTTTTCCAGTTTTTTTCCAGTTGTTACCAAATATTCCAGCTTTCCTCTTCTCATGATGTATCCGAAAAATGTCGTTTGTTTCTTTTTTTTAAATTTTTTCTTTAGGAACTCTTTCCTTGTGGTGACCTCTGAGAATTTTTTCGTTGGTCTTTTTAGCTGCCCAGAGAATTCACATTCTTCTGAGAATCCCATCTCTGTGGTCTCTTATCTCCTTTCCATTTGTCTGTCTACTGTCCATGTTTTGCTTCCATAATTCAAAATTAGCTCTATGTAGTACCAATGAACACTCAATATGTAAAAGAGAACAATATCTGAAACATGAATTCGAGCAAGCTCTATCAGGATACCACCGGTGTCAGGAAGCGATGAAACAACAACAAAAATACCAGAAAAAATCACACCTGTTTTCACACCTATGGAAAGGAAGAAAATGTGAAAGAAATAGTTTTTTATGAAGAAAGTGTTTTTATAATATATTGTATAATTATTGTATTAATATATATTTACGATTAATAGGAAGCGGATTGTGTAGAGCTTTACATAGGGAGGCAATATAAACATAGAAGAGCCGTCGTGCAGATGTCTCTGACCGGTCTATTTACACTCTTAAGGTGTTAGGCTGTCTGGGTCATGACTCTCATCAGGCATTGACTCAACCGCCTTAGGTTTTTATCTTCTACATGACGGGAGAACGCGTGGTCAATCGATAACTTGTCAAAATCCAAATCTGGGGCACGCGGGTTTGAATCTCCGTAGAAAAGGGTTTTCTTTCTTTTTTTGGGTGGTCCGATATAATATAAAAATTCCTAGCCGAAAACCATGGCCACTGTACTGGACAAGCGGTCTCTATTCTCCGGTCCTGATGTATTCCTCTCCTTCCCCCAAAAGAAAACAGAAATGGATCATGCCGTAAAGCCAACTTTTGTTTTTTTTAGCCTTAGCTAGACACGATCTGCTCAACCTCTTACTGTGTCTTTTAGGTTATATTAGATCGAAAGAAATAGTTTTTTTTTTATATTTGTCGCGAAAACTTTATTTTCATTGTATGTTCTCTTTATTTTATTGGCCTCCTACAGCTTTCTTTGTTGAAATGTTGGCTAAACTTTCCGAGCGGTTCACCTTAACAAATGTTATTTGGTCTGTGCTGACTAATGTGTTCCACGTCTTAGTGTCGTCAGTTTATTCCAAAATGTTTGCACAATGACAAACTGATATGATGCATAATTAATATATGTTGAAGGGGTCCCTGCGTCTCGATGACACTATTCTTTGGATGTTACTTGTGGTCATCTTAAGCTACAAATAGTAATAATAATGTCATTTGTGTTACATAATTGTCTTTGTATACATTTAGAAACAACACTTTACCTTAAATTTTCTTTCTTTCTTTCATTCTTTCTTTCTTTCTTTCTACATTCCCTCCTTAATCCAACAGTGGTGCATCTTCTGATTTCGGTCTCGAATAAAAAAAAAAACTGTATCACCCAGTTGATATGACATATATCAATCATCATCATCGAGTGCCATCTCCGCAACGAAGGTTGGCTACCATGGAGCGCCATTTTGCTCTGTATCTTGCTTTGACGGTGCAGGTTGTCATAGGCTGGTTTGTCCATCTTCTGATGTTACTCGTTGATGTTAGTCTTAGTCTGCCTCTTTTACCTTGCATTTTCTCCTCCAGGATTACTTTTAGTAGGCTGTAGTGTCTTTTAACATGGCCCAGAAATCGCATTAGTCATGTTTGAATTGTGTTTAGTAGTTCTCTTTTCATTTTTACTTCTTTTAAGACATATATATATATATATATATATATATATATATATATATATATATATATATATAAATGAATTTCCTTATTTTCTCGTTTCTGAGGTAGAAATTGGAGATTGCTCGTCCTGAAAGCTATTGCATTGTCTTTTATATCAGCCAATTCTTACCATTACAAGAATCATGTCATTAACATATCTAGTGTTATACAGGCTGTTTACAGAGAGATTCGCGGAAGAGAGTAAAATATGGTCTTGGAATATTAGTAAATATGAGTTTCGTAAATATGACTTTCGTAAATATGAGTTTCGTAAATATTACTTTCGTAAATATGAGTTTCGTAAATATGACTTTCGTAAATATGAGTTTCGTAAATATGACTTTCGTAAATATGAGCTTCGTAAATATGAGTTTCGTAAATATGAGTTTCCTAAATATGAGTTTCGTAAATATGACTTTCGTAAATATGACTTTCGTAAATATGAGTTTACGTTCTTGTTAGCCGTGCATCTCGATGCCTCTAGTTTAATAGAAAAGCTTGCTCAGATGAAATAAATTCTAGACTTGCATCAAAATGTAATTATCCAAATCAAGGGATGTAACTTCGTTTCTGGACTGTATAATCAAAGTTGAAATGCACACCTCATGTTTGATTTTAATTTCGTTGACATTGCCATAGTGAAGTGGTTTGTCCACTTATCTAACTGGTCGTTGATTTAGGGTTCAGTTCCTCAACTGTGGACTAAGATTCCCACCAACGTCCGGATCACGTTGAGGAATGTCCGCTTGATGTCTTCTCGGATTCCAAATAGTTTGCTATGGAGACTTGCTTCCGTAGCCAACATTTTCATCATGTGGATACAGAGAGAGGTGCAATCTTGTTTCGTTCGGGAGTCTGTTAAGTTTTGCACTTACAGGCGATACCATTTGTCATTGATGCACTGAAACGGTGGTCATCCTCGATTAATTGTGAACCAAAGAAATTGTGTCTCACTTTCTCGCTTAGTTGTAGATAAAATAAATTGTATCTCACTTTCTCGCTTAGTTGTAGATCAAATAAATTGTGTCTCACTTTCTCGCTTAGTTGTAGATAAAATAAATTGTATCTCACTTTCTCGCTTAGTTCTAGATCAAATAAATTGTGTCTCACTTTCTCGCTTAGTTCTAGATCAAATAAATTGTATCTCACTTTCTCGCTTAGTTGTAGATCAAATAAATTGTGTCTCACTTTCTCGCTTAGTTGTAGATCAAAGAAATTGTATCTCACTTTCTCGCTTAGTTGTAGATCAAATAAATTATGTCTCGCATCCTCGCTTAGTTGTAGATCAAATAAATTTTTGTCTCGCATCCTCGCTTAGTTGTAGATCAAATATATTATGTCTCGCCTTCTCGTACTATTGTAGATCAAATATATTATGTCTCACTTTCTCACTTAGTTGTAGATCAAATAAATTATGTCTCGCCTTCTCGCACTATTGTAGATCAAATATATTATGTCTCACTTTCTCACTTAGTTGTAGATCAAATATATTATGTCTCACTTTCTCGCTTAGTTGTAGATCAAATAAATTATGTCTCGCCTCCTCGCACTGTTGTAGATCAAATATATTCTATTTCGTCTTCTCGTCTAGTTTTAGGCCAAATGAATGCTGTCTGCCTTTCTTGGTTAGCCGAAGACAAATAAATTATTTCTGGCTAGAGCAAATAAAGTCCAATAAAACACAGCAGCTTGTTATATTTATTCGTCTAGTTGTAATCATTTATAGCTGTCTAACTCACAGAAATCAACGGATACTCGTTTATTATCTGCTTCAATATCGTGAACACCCTCCCATTAGTTACTGATTACCAGCACCAGCCTGTATTCAAGGCAGTTCAATATGTGTTTGTGTTCCTTGAAATAAATAGCGAGGAGCATGTATGTTAACTCTGTGTCACCACAGCAGTCAGGCACCCCCACATACGTGTCTTATAGAGCGACCCATAATACTTTTATCTGAATTTGCAAGGAAAAAAAAAAAAAGTAAATGGCCACGTGGCGCATAAAGAATATGGTTTTAGCGCCCATATTTTTTCACAGACCTTATTTTTTTTTTGGAGTTATGTGATCTATATTAGGCCCGTTTACTTTCCCATGAAAAAAAAAGACAAGTGGTACTCATTCTAAGGCTGGGTTAACTCGGAAGCCGTCCATCTGACCAAATCTGACCTTTTGTGTCCAGTTCACTAAACAGCGAGGTATCTACTATGTAGAGCTTTTGTTCTCCCTATGTGATTGTGTAGGTAAGTAAAGTACCCCCGTCACGCCAAGTGGCGTATAGGTAATATGGTGTTAGTGACCATAATTTTTACAGACCTTCAGCACATGATTTTTGGGGTAATGTGGTCGTTATTACGGCCATGCCTCTTTACCGGCACCCATTTAAGGCTGGGTGAACCCGGAAGCCGTCGGTTGGGATCGAACCCTACCTCTTGTCCTTTGTAGTCCAGTTCACTAAACACTGAGCTAGCACGGCTCCCGATGTGAATGTTTGGTCACCATTAACCATTTCAATTAACGGCAGCAAGAAAAGGTTAATTGATTGTACTTCCACATTACAGCTTTAAAACCCAATTGCGAAGTTCAGAGTGGAGGCTTTAAGACAGTTCATGATCTGTGAAGACCATTTTCGGTGTCTGTTACAGTCGTATTGCCAGCAAAATAAGTACAATTATGTTCTTTTGAAATGAATCAACGAGAAAGGAAATTCTGTGGTCTTGGCAACACGGAATCTCCATGCACATTTATTTACATGTTCAGCTCATCCTAGATGTAACAGAGTTGTTCTTTATTTCGTTGTTCTCGTTTTCTGAAGAAGGTCGCATGTAGGCCGAAACGTCAGTATTTTGTTGTGTTCTTTTTTTTGGTAAAGCTATCACCGTACCTTGTAGGAGTGTACGTTACATCTCACTACTTGCTGCTGCTAACAGCTTTACCGCAGCAATACACTTATTTGCCTGTTACCCCCTCCATACACCTTGCCCTATGGCAAAGTTCATTTTTTTAATGTTCCCTCTATTTGGACACACCGGTTTATCTCGATAGAAGACTATTATTATTAACTATTATTATAATCATGACAACCTATACAAGCGTTGCTTGTATGCTGACTGCCTCTGCTGCTTTGATTCCATTACAATTCTGTGAGAGTTTCATCCTTAGCCGAACATTCAACATTTATTTTCACCAACACACACAACACGCAGCCTAGACTTGAACATAAAGTCTCACACATACAATAAATCTCCTTCCACATATAAATATCGCTACAAGGGTTAACTTATTGGAATAATTACCCATTGCAAATGAAACATTCTGCTTCCAAAACCTCACCATTCCAGAAAAATCTATAGACGAAGACCTTTGTACTGTGTAAGTTTTATTTACATCAAACGGGCGAGCATGCAAACTTCGCTTTACATAAACCATAGTTTCTAATCAATAATCGCACTTGCTTGCCTCCCCTTACGACTCTTCGTTATAATTGGCAAATTGTTCTACTCAGTGGGAAAAATGGGGCGATCAACAGCCAAGAGTTGTCTTTTACTACAGGGTATCCCAAAAGTCTTAAAATATTAAATTAAATTAATAAAGCGCTCATCGTGGGAAATGTACATTAGGACTAGATACCAAATAGAAAATTGGTCGAAAGCCGTCAGTTTCTCATTGTTCACATATTCTATTCTATTATATTATTTTCGTAGAATCAATTTCACTGCAGTCGGAAATTCTACATATCCGCTCCACTCATGTCACGGCATCCTCCAAGTCGCGTTGACAAATTCTGTTGCCAAGTGCCCTAATCATAGTTCACCGCATGTGTCAAGTCCAGCGACAATCCATGAATTGAAGACCCTATACCGCTTCACAGGAAACAGATCAACCGATCTGGCAAAATGAGTAGGGATCGAGAGGAATATAAATCTGGTACCCCAAAATTCCAAGTTGAATATGTTTAATATGTTGGACTGAGTGATCCAAGCTATCGTGGTATGTTGTAATCATATCTCAACGCATATGTTCTGTTCATGGAATAAACTTCCCACAGTCGGAAATTCCCGCATGTCTGTCCCGTCACATGTCACCAGCATCCAGCCAAAGCACTTTAGCTAATTCGATTGAGAAAGTCGACTTTGGTATTGCACTAACGGTGACACATACGACGATTCCAAACAACTTCCATTGAAAAGAGATGGCACAGTCACTTTCTCAGTTTCCTCGGTAACACACATTTTTAAACAGAGAAAGCATCCGAAACGGTTGAAGCGACTATGCCAATTTCTGCAAAAAAACAGGGCAACTGGCAGCCATTTTGCTTCTTATGACATTAACAAGGTCAAACTCCAATGACAGCCAAGTCGTCAGCACGGGCTGCAGTTTCAGATGACATCACCGAAAGAGAGTACATCCAGTGGCTTCCAACTCCAATTCATTGGAATAAATGGGAATAACCACATGAACAGTTACCAGAACATCAAAAATGATCTTAGTGATGGCACTCTCTAAAGTCCTGTCAAACATGGACGTCAATTTCCCTAAAGTTTCCAAACTCAACACACCAAAGTAGTGTCCCTTTTATGGCGGATGGCAAAGAGAATTTATCATCGAACATGCAGCAGAATAAGGAAAAAATGTGTGTATTTAATAAATATATTTCACTCCAATATGTAAAATAGGTAGTGGAGATTCAAGATGTGCAGTTCCTACATAGAACAGATACTAGCCTATGATTGCTGGTGCTAGATGTCAACACTGCTGTTAGATACGAAACTTAATATTTTCGAAAATAAATGTGTATGTCAAATATAAAAAGGAAAATTTTCAAATCATATGAAATTAGAAGTGACGAGATCAACCATTTATGTCAGGAGGAAGATATGAAATGTCACCGGGCGTGTAATCAGAATGAGAAAAAAATCAGAATCTTCTTCCAATCACCGAATAAATGACAAAAAGAAGAAATAGGAGGGCATAATGGAAATGATGAACTGGAATATCAATCGTCGGTTAACAAGATACAGAAGACTTGCGAGAATAAGCAGGACAACGTCCCAAATAAAGAAGAATGGTTTCTGCTCCGTGTGTGAAACTTTCTATGAAGGGAGCATGGCGATAATAACAATCCAAGTAGATTGTCGAGTAGAAATGGATGTAGCTCTTTAAACTACCATTCTTAATGTTTCTAGCTCTTTCGTTAATTTGCCGTTCTTGTGAGAATATAAATGGCCTTCGTTTTCTTGACAGGCGGTTGGTAGCATGCAATAAGTTTGATAAAATATTAGTGTCTTATGCTGAATGTTGTTTTGCTGAACACGGCCACCATGCACTGTGAGAATAGTTTGTAAGAAATCCTTGATTTCTTGAGTCTGTCGCCTTAACATCGTCATCTCAATCTAACGTGAACTATACTCCTTTTTTTTTGTTCAAACCCATTCTGGTTTTTGCTGCTGTAAAATGTTTCTGATATTTTTGTGTTTAAATGTGTAATTATAAGTGTCCATTCTTTTTTATTTCTATTTTTGTCCTCTCTTTGGGACACATCTTCCAGTTCTTTGCTGTCTTTCCCAGTCTTCTCCAGGTGCAGTTAACCTTTATAATCTACATCTCATGGTTTCGTTCACATTTGTTTTTCTATAGGTCTTCTCTCTAGTTCCCTCTGGGTTCCTTTGAGAACTTTCTAGTAATGTTTCATGTTGTCTTCAGTCATGAACTTCAAGTGGTGCAACCATCGTGAGGTGTCGACTATTAAGTACTTGAGAACAGCTTTTCATATGTCTCTTTCTTTCAATCCACACATGAGCAATTTCATTCGAAAGATAATGAGAGGTGTCAGCGCGATAAAGATCATGGCCTGAGCGATGCTCCAGCAATCGTTACTATTCTCGCTCATGCAGGCTGTGGTGCTCTCTGTACTGGATTATGGTTTGGGTATGCTCACTATCTTGTCAACTAAGATCGCAAGGTTAAAAAGGTTTCAGAATGAGGACATACGGGAAGTTCTTAGATGCACCAGAAGTACACCGTATCCGTTAAATGAGATACTTGCTTGATTTACTGAGCTTTCGAGTGCGACATAGATCTGCAAAGGTCCTGTTTTATTTGAACGTTGTAAGGGGCATAATTCAATCCTTGCATTCAGAATTGGTTGCGACCAAGGGCAGGTATCTCAGGCGTTGAAAATCCTGGATAGCCGAGGCGGAGAAGTCCATAAGGAGAATGTGATTTGAATGAACTTAAGACTGGCAAGGATTGGATAAAAGTAACAGCAGAGAAAAAGAGTAATCTACCAAAGTAATCTTTCAGCTCTGCAGGGAGTGTTGCAATTGGTCTATGGAGCTACATACGTCGTTATATGGGAATCCATCGAAAAAATTTCCTCACCTCAGGATCCGATAATCTACACGGATGGTTCTGTATGCCATGGTCAGCGCAGTAGTTGAGGTTTTGTGGTATACCAACGTAGCAGAGAAGTAAAAATGTAAAGTAAGTAAAGTACTCCCGTCACGCCAAGTGGCGTTTAGGGAAAATGGTGTTAGTGACCCTAAATTTTACAGACCTTCAGTACATGATTTTTGGGGTAATGTGGTCGGTATTACGCCCGTGCCGCTTTACTTTCCTAGAAAAAAAATCCAGTACCCATTAAAGGCTGGGTGAACCGGAATCCGTCGATTGGGATCGAACCATACCTCTTGTCATTTGTAGTCCAGTTCACTAAGCACTGAGCTATCGCAGCTTCCATGAGCTATCGCGGATCCCAGTCTCGTGGCAGAGAAGTGGCTATGGGATATGGCAAGTGTAGGATTACGGTGTCCAGCATGAGAATGGATACAGAAGCAGCAATGGCGGCGATAACATGGTTGGTTACACAGAATGTGGATCACGCAGTCTTGGTAACGGACTCGCGAAGTGTGCTGCCAGATGATTGACAGTGTCTGCGGCAAGAGTGTATGCAGCTCTTGGATGGCTCTAAAGTAAACGCGCTAACATACGAGTACTGTCCAGGGCACGCTGGTGTATAAGGCAATGAGCCGCTAGGCTCGCTGGCAACTTTGGAGTGTGGCCTTGCTTTCGACAAAGAGAACATCGCCAAGTTTGTTCTTCATTCCTTAAGAGAAGAGGAGAATGAGTGGGAGAGTGATGTATATATTGAGAGACTGAGGAATCGAAGGGTGGAAAAGGGATCTGGTCGATCCAGAGTACTTAATGGGAAAGCAGATGTACTTAAAATCAACACTTTACAGGAACAATCAGTTTGCCTATGATCCAGAAATCATATAAGTTTCGTTTTGTTATGTTATGTTACGTTATGTTATGTTATGTTTTGTTATGTTCCGGATGTTATGTTGTCTTAAGTTATCTATGTTATGTTTTGTTGTGTGATGTAAACAGACTTTAAAAATTGAAGCACTTTGTATGTTAGCTCGATATACTGCAACAAGTTTGTAGAATTTCGGGACACCCCGTAGAATCTTCCCTGGAAGTGTGGCTCTGGTGATAAAGCTACTACCCCAGAGAGCTTTCCAATTATCAGGGACCAGCCTCCACCCCATGTTGAGCAAGCCAACTTCCTTATATTTCATTTGTTTGCTCCTTTTCTGCTCCCATTTTTATCGTTTCCTCCGCGCTGTTCAAAGAAATATTGAATTTCTTGATTGCTGCATTTAAAGAGCGCTGGAGGATTGCAAGAACACATAATAAAATTGGACTTGAAAAGATGTAACGAGAGGAAGAATATGTACATACTATAACACACCGTGATACCATATGTAAATTTTTAAAGAAGAATGTATTGATATTTATGATTGTATCTAATGATATCACATAATGCAGTAGGTAGGTAATTACAAATGATATAGAGGAATAGTACTACAGAGTGTATGTGGAAGCCAACTGAGAGTATTACACAACAGGCCCTTTTTGGAATCCCCTAGGAAAAAGATAGAGAGGAAGACCAAAATGTTCTTGGAGAAGACAGATAGAAGCAGAGATGAAGATGATGGGGAAGACATGGAATGATCTTAAAAGAACAGCAAGAAACAGAACGACTTGGAAAGTGTTTGTTGAAGACCTATGCTCCACAGGGAGCTGAACTGTAGAAGCAGAATGTAATGAGGCCATCAAAGCTGATGTTGATGAACTCTATTGGGGACAGGAATTCGAGTTTTATCCTGATCGAGAACTCCTAGGTTCATCCAGCCGATTTTTTTAAATTGAAAAACGGCACTGACGTAATACTGTCCACGTTTTTCAGTTTAAGGATGATTTTAAAAAAAATGATACTAAATTCTTAATCGCTATGGGCCACATAGCGTAGCGGGTTTATTTAATTATTTTTTATTTGGTTATCGCACAAATGTGATACGGAAGTGGGTCACTGAAGATATTGCAAAGACCTGTTCTACTACGTAATGCATTTTAAACAAATGAACCTGCAAGATTGCAAATGTAACGTCTAGTTATGGTTATGGTTATGAAAGGCCCCGGTATCACTGCAAACGAATTAAAATCCCTAATTGCTCAACCGCCCATGCCAGTGGAATCATCCGAATTACTAATTCGTCTCCTAAACAAAGAAAGGTAGCTGTAGTCCCATCATAGCAGTCTCAGCACACGCCATAAGACATAAAGCGAAACCGCACAGAAAGTGAACACAGCCAACTGTTTCTCGTCGTACGATATCATCGTTCATTGTAAACAATTGGAATATCGAAACATGATCAAAACGGATGAAACACACAGCTCACGGTGTGCACAGAGCACTTAACTCATTAGCTCCTGCAGCAAGCCGGATTAGTGTTGCTGCAAACCTTTAGCTTTTAGACCAAGGGTGGAGTCGAAGGCGCGCCTCACAGCAGTAGAGCTGGAAGTTGTCACAGCTGATGGCGTGCGCCAGGATAGGTGAACTAGAACCATCCAGACCCTGCTCCATCTCTCCGTGGTGCCTCTAGAAACAAACTAACCTGTCTAGTCTGGTCAAGCGAGTAGGCATCGAAGAGGAAGACAACCCGGTACTAAAAAATGTCTTGCTGAAGTCGGATGTGTTGGGCCGAAAGGTGCAAATATCATGGTTATACCGCAACATAATGCAGACATGCTCACTCAACGTTATTTTAAGGGCGGATGACGAAGAGGTATAGTCCTTTAGTCATCGAGCGACTTCAAGCAAGACAAAAGATCGTAACGTGGAAGCTGCAGTGGCTTCTTGAACAGCAATTTCATCTTGCCCGTCCTAGAGGTACCGCTAACAAAGATTTCAGATCTCAACACTGCAAGGATTATAAGCTCTTAGTTAGCCAGCTTATTTAATGCAGAGTGTTTACCAGCAAGCACAAACTGTATGTTGAAGTGAGGTTTTTATCAGCTCTGAGTCGTTTGTCTAGCTCGAGTTCATGGAACAACAAAGGTATCGAGTAATATTAACACATCTTGAAGCTATGAAGTGAATCACAATATATATTGTTTAATGCTAAAACTACGATCATAAACAAAGCTAATACTCAAAACCAATAAGTGGATATAAAAATTGAAGAAATAGACCTAGAGACAGCTCAGAACTACAACTACCTTGGACATACTATAACCAGTGATGGAAAATATAAAACTGATATAAACACATGAAAAGGAATAGCAAAAAGTAATTTTAATGCCATGAAAAATACCCCACTAACATCAAAACAAATAACACCAAGGCTAAACTAAAAATAGCAAAATTTTATATCTTCTCAACATTTCTGTATGGTACAGAAACATGGACATTAGAGAAGAAAAGAGATAAGAAAATTGAAGCCTTTGAAATGTGGATTTATAGAAGAGTATGCAAATTTAGATGGAAAGAAAAGAAAACAAACGATGAAGTCTTAAAAGAACTAAAAATGAAACGAGAACTACTAAACACAATTAGAACAAGATAAATGATATTTTTGGGCCATGTTAAGAGACACAACAGCATACTAAAAGTAATCTTGTAAGTGAAAATACAAGGTAAAGGAGGCAGAGGCAGACCAAGACTAACGTGGACGAGTAACATCAAAAGATGGACAAGTCAGCCTATGACAACTTGCACTATCAATGCTAAAGATAGAGCGGAATGGCGCTCCATGGTAGCCAACCCTTGATGCGGAGACGGCACTCAGTGATGAAGATGATTATTCTGCCCAATATTAACACATCATGTAGCTAAGAAGTGATTCACTATATGTATTATTTAGCTCAATATTAACACATCATGTAGCTAAGAAGTGATTCACTATATGTATTATTTAGCTCAATATTAACACATCATGTAGCTAAGTGAGTGAATCATAATATGTATTATTTAGCTCAATATTAACACATCGTGTAGCTAAGAAGTGATTCACCATTGATTAGCTTTATATTACTGCCTGGTGCGATACCTTTCAAATGAAACATAACATGTGCCTTTGGACATTTGAAAATAAGGGCACTAACAACATATTCCCCATAAGCCTAATGGCAAGGAAAGCGTATCCCCTTTTTCTTCCTTCAGAGTACAACATGAAGTAACAAGTCCAAAATATGCCACAATCAAGCACTTAAGACATCATCTCAGTAGCATTTTGTTTTTCTTTTTATTTTGCGGAGAACGCGGGTTCGAAAACAAGAAGGGACAAAAGTTATTTTTATCCTATCTTGAAAAAAAAAGGGGGGGGGGGTGAAATAAAAATTCAGACCCAAACCTCGCGGCGTCTGCACTGGACAAGCGGCCTTTATTCTCCGGTCCTGAAAGTCCCCGCGCATTACCGCAGTAATGGTAAAACGCAGTAACGATAGTTTTTTTTTAGATAGTATTTTAGATATTTTAGATAGTTTTTATTAGATAGTTTTTATATAGTTTTTAGATATTTTATATAGTTTTTATTAGATAGTTTTTATATAGTTTTTAGATGTTTTATATAGTTTTTATTAGATAGTTTTTATATAGTTTTTAGATATTTTGTATAGTTTTTTAAGATAGTTTTTAGATAGCTTTGTTAGATAATCTTTTTATATAGTTTTTTTTTGTTTCTTGCGAAACAAAACAATCATGATTGAATCACAACCTGCCTGATAATATAGGAAGACTTCAGTGCACGGACTCCATAACACTGATGAGGATTCCCTAAGTATTTTCAATAAAGATGGTTGATGCACAGCCAACTATATTAAATCTACAGTTCACTACTGTTAATGTAATTTATTAATGATGGTCGGAATTTTTATTGTTTTTAATATATAGATATACAGGCAGAGATGTACAGCCTGTTCATTTTGGGGCTAAAAGTGTCAAGAATTCGTTTACTTGGGATAAGGAATGAGAACATTAAATATTCAAGGGATCCATTTCTTGCAAAGAAACATTGGCATGTGGACCATTTCATGAATAGAAATATAACCACGCGAATAATCTCAGGAAAAAAATATAACGATGCGGACAATTTCATGAAAATAAATATAATCAGTTAGACAATTTCATGAAAGGATATATAATCATGCTGACAATTTCAGGAAAAGAAATAAAATCATGCAGAAATTTCGGGAAATGAAATCATGCGGACAAAATCATAAATAAAATCATGCGGACAATTGCAGGAAATAAAATCATGCTTACAATTTCAATAAATAAAATCATGCGGACAATTTCAATAAATAAAATAATGCGGACAATTTCAGAAAATAAAATAATGCGGACAATTTCAGGAAATAAAATAATGCGGACAATTTCAAGAAATAAAATCATGCAGACAATTTCAAGAAATAAAATCATGCGGACAATTTCAAGAAATAAAATCATGTGGACAATATCAAGAAATAAAATCATGCGGACAATTTCAAGAAATAGAATCATGCGGACAATTTCAAGAAATAGAATCATGCGGACAATTTCTGGAAATAAAATCATGCGGTCAATTTCAAGAAATAAAATCATGCGGACAATTTCAAGAAATAAAATCGTGCGGACAATTTCAGGAAATAAAATAATGCGGGCAATTTCAAGAAAAAAAATCATGCGGACAATTTCAGGGAAAAAAATCATTTGGACAATTTCAGGAAAAGAAACATAATCACGCGGAAATTTCGGGAAATAAAATCATGCGAACAATTTCAGGAAATAAAATCATGCGGACAATTTCAATAAATAAAATCATGCGGACAATTTCAGGAAATAAAATCATGCGGTCAATTCCAAGAAAAAAAATCATGCGGACAATTTCAAGAAATAAAATCATGCGGACAATTTCAAGAAATAAAATCATGTGGACAATTTCAAGAAATAAAATCATGCGGACAATTTCAAGAAATAAAATAATGCGGACAATTACAAGATATAAAATAATGCGGACAATTTCAGGAAATAAAATCATGCTGACAATTTCAAGAAATAAAATCATGCTCGCAATATCAGGAAATAAATAATCCGGACAATTTCAAGAAATAAAATAATGCGGACAATTTCATGAAATAAAATCAAGCGAACATTTTCAAGAAAAAAAATCATGCGGTCAATTTAAAAAATAAAATCATGCGGACAATTTCAATAAATAAAATCATGCGGACAATTTCAGGAAATAAAATCATGCGGTCAATTTCAGGAAATAAAATCATGCGGACAATTTCAGGAAAATATATTTAACCATGCTGACCATTTCATGGGGGAAAAAATATTGGATAGATCACTTCATGAAAACAAATGTAGTTATTCAGAATGTTTAGGAATCATGAAAGATTACATCCTTGTAAAACATAAAATAGAAACCAGCTTCTGTAGCAAGATAATGTAGACAAGGCAGTGGTTACACATATAATTCCCTGACATAAATTGCCTGGTGTTTGCGCCGAACTTGTATTTCGATCCAGACTTACAGTAAATAAACAGAAAAAAAGTAGTAAGGTACACCAGTCACGCCAAGTGGCGCATAGAGAATATGGTGTTAGTGACCATACATTTTTACAGAATTTTGGCACATGATTTTTGGGGTAATGTTGACGGTATTACGCCCGTGCCGCTTTACTTTCCCAGAAAATATCCGGTACCCATTAAAAGACGTACAGTAATAATCTTCAATAAACTGGGTAGTCACGTTCTGAGCAGCTATGTCTTTACAACAAATATCAGTTACACACAGCACAGTTTGCCTTTCAGTCTCTAAGTGCGTGCATTATAGTGCATTCATGGACATTGCCAGTCACGGTCTTTGCACTTTGTCAGTCATAGTATTTGGTCTTTACCAATCACAGTGCTGATTTTTGCCAGTCACAGTACTTGGTCTTTGCCAGTCACAGTGTTTTGTCTTTGCGGTCACAGTGCTTGGTGTTTGTTAGCCACAATGCTTATTCTTTGCCAGTCACAGTGCTTGAATTTTGCCAGCCATTGTGCTTTTTTTGCCATCTATAGTGCTTAGTCTTTGCCAGTCACAGTGCTTAGACTTTGTTAGTCACAGTGCTTGATCTTTGCCAGTCACTGAGCTTGGTCTTTGCCAATCACAGTGCTTGATAGATAATATAGCACATATTTGTACAGGTAGCGTTTCTGGTAACATTTTATACAGAAAGGGTCCCTCTCTAGCATGGACAGGGGGACTGGGCGGTCTAGCGGTAAGTCGCCGGCATCAGGACAAGAAGGGGCCTGGTTTGAATCCAGCCTGGAGACAAATAATAATAAATGAATATTATTATAGAGGGAAACTTCCGAGGCGATAATCAGCGAATCAATTCAGAGGAAGAGGTATGTTTATAGCACTCGGAAAAAAAAAGAAAAATAATCAGAAAATGTTCTTTGTTTTTTTTTCTGTTGTTGATTATTTGTTATTTTTTCCGAGTGCTGTAAATATAGTTCTTCCTCTGATTTGAATTCAGCCACAAACGGTCGGAATTGTTCACATCTAATCCGTGGTTTCTTTGTGGCTTTGCTGTCACCTTGGTCTCTGGATAGTGAGATCTAATGCCTAGTCCTATCGGAAACGGTGAATAACAGGAGTTTTTACATGAACTCGTGCGCGTAAAAAAAAGTGTTGGTAATTATAAGTTGAAAAAAGTAGGTCAGAAATAGCCTTTGCCCGGACAAAACTGTTGAAGTAAAATCTATCCATGTTTAAGTCGTGACGGACCGAAATGCGCAGATTTGACAGATGAGTCGCTGACAGCTTCAATTCCAGTTCTGTTGCTGTCAGGTGCTTTGTCTCCCTAGATAGTAAATGCCTTTGATTTCGTCACTGTTTTGTTTCGTTGCATTATTTATATTTATTATTTTTTTTTACGTTTTTGATAGCGCCATAGCGTAGTGCCAACGAGGTAACTTGGCGGTTATGTGAACAAGAATTTACCGTAAACTAGCGACATAACGCTCCTACGTTAGCGGGTGAACGCTAAGAATATCAGAGTAGGAAGGAACCGGTAGTTTCGAACTTGAAGCGAGCATCTTAACCTAGACGGCAAATTCATCCCCTCAATAAACGTAAATACACTGAATTAGGTTTAATACATATTTACAATCAGCCAATGGCTGGCTTCAGGCGTTAGTGACGTAAATCATCAGATTATGCGTGGGTTGCTGTGGGACTAAACTTCAGATGAGTCATCGTAAATGTGTCAGAGCCAAAAGTAAGCCAAATAACGACGTGAATGGCTCATTCAGTGAGGTCTCGTCCAGGCCTATCAGTTCCAGCTTCAATCTTGCCCTCAACTAAACTCCTGGCCTCCTCTCGCGTTTTTTTTTTTCTTTTCATTTTTTTTAAAAAAAAAATCATAAAACTATGAGGAAAAAAACACACACACCCTTTGTCAGTAGGATAGCATCATGGGAGAAATATACGAGTCTGGAATCAATTCCAACATCTCCTTGAGGAATATCGCACACAATTTCTACATTTGGGAAACATCCAGGAATATATGTCTCTCACTTCATGCCAGAGGTTGGTCTGCTGGGGCTCGCTGAGGTCCACTTGATAGCTACTATCGCTGGTCTGTAGAATTTATGACAAATTGAAGGTTTCATAGTTAAACGTGGTCTTCTTTATGCATTCTAGATCGTAAATCTTTCTTTCTTTCTTTGTTTCCTTCTTTCTAACACTTACCCGATGACTACTAAAAAAATGGAAAGTGCTTTTCGTCATCCGTCCTTAAAAGGACGTCAAGTTATCGTAGATGCTTTGTTTTATGGCTTATTCATGCCTTACAGCCCAACAAATCCGACTTGAGCACGACATTTTTTAGTACTGGGTTGCTTTCCTTTTTGATCCTTTCTCGTTTGGCCAGGCTAGACTGGTTTGTCTGTACTAGAGGCACCGCGAAGAGGGGCAGTAGGGTTTGGATGGTTCCGATACGCCGATCCTGGCTCAAGCCATCAGCTATGAGTCGCTGACAGCTTCAATTCCAGTTCTGTTGCTGTCAGGTGCCTTGTCTCCTCTAGATAGTAAATGCCTTTGATTTCGTCACTGTTTTGTTTCGTTGCATTATTTATATTTATTATTTTTTTACGTTTTTGATAGCGCCCGTAGCGTAGTGCCAACGAGGTTACTTGGCGGTTATGTGAACAAGAATTTAAACACAGCTTGGCTCGCTATTGTCGACCCAACTGGTAAAGGAATGAGTACATGGTTCATCTATTAGTTAAAAAAAAGGGAAAAAAGTAAAGTACCGCCGTCACGCCAAGTGGCGTTTAGGGAATATGGTGTTAGTGACCATAAATTTTACAGACCTTCGGCACATGATTTTTGGGGTAATGTCGTCGGTATTACGCGCGTGCCGCTTTACTTTACCAGAATAAAATCCGGTACCTATTAAAGGCTAGGTGAACCGGAAGCCGTCGGTTGGGAACGAACCCACTCTTGTCGTTTGTAGTCCAGTTCACTAACCACTGAGCTATCGCGGCTCCCGGTTATCTATAAGGGGACAAATAATAACATCGAAGGAGAGCTTTGGCTCTTTCACATACACAAGCCATGACTTGGTAAATAAAAGTTCCCTCCACGGCTTGCTAGACGTCTGAGAAATGTAGCGTTAGTGACCATATTTTTCCGTGACCACGGCACATTCTAGTTCGTGTGGTCGGGATCATACCAGGCCGCCTTTATTTCCAAGAAATATATATGCTACCCATTTTTAAAGGCTGGGTGTATCCCGAAGCTATGTTGGTCCGATAACAATAAATCCGCCTCTACTGGGCATTGAACCCAAACATGTCTGATCAGGAAGCGAGCACGCTATCCACTCAATCACCGAAAATTCCACTATGTAAATATTTCAAGGGACATTACTCTCTAACTATTTAACTTAGTAACAACGATCGCAACGATTCAGAAAGCAGTACGTTCATAAATGATGATCCACTAACAGTATCTTCATGCTGTGCTTTGTTCTCTCATTAACTCTGTACAAGTCTCTGTTACTGGCAACAATATAAGGGAAGTTCAAACTTCAAGTTGGATAACTCTCTCATTAAATACAAAATAACTCTCGATTTTAAGGGTTAACCCGCAGTATTTAGCGCCGGATTAATCTATGAATGGAAAAAAGTAAAAGGTAGTCCTACAGTAATTAATGTCGCATGGTAGTAAGTATTATTTAAAATGACTAGATCACACAATGTGAGTGCTGGCCAATGTTACTTCTCGATCTTATGATATTAATGTTATATATTACATGGGTGCATACGTCATGACCACGAGTAGCATGATAATGGAGGCGATGGCAGTGACCAAGGCATTCAAATGGTTAGAGTCACAAGACTACACCCACGCATGTATACTGAGTGATTCGATGAGCATGATAAAAAAAAACAGTGGAGACGGGCTCTGTACGCATGCAATGGGTAGAGTCGTTGCAGAGATCCAAAATACGTAGGGTCACCTTTGTCTATGTCCCTGGACATGCGGAAGTACGGGGAAATGAAAGAGCGGACAGGTTGGCTAGCTGCGCTGTCGTTGAGGACGGGTAACCAGTGGATCGGGCGGATATCATCAATGCCCTCCGAGATGTGGGAAGAGCACAGGACTTCGACAAACACAGATCCACGTCACTTCTTCGGAGGAAAGAGATGGGAGTTAAGATGGGCACAGCCAGAAATGAGAAACTTAGTGGACGTGTAGGAAGACTTATCAACCAACATAGAACAGGAGTCGTCAGTCGCTGGACACTGAGGGAATTGCTGAGGAGGGGATCTGAGCACCTATGGACATGTTCGGAGTGCAATGATGATGACGCAAATAACTCAATAACTCAATTACATGTAAATTGTTTGGTCACGTGATAAGACAGAAAGACCAGAACACAACACAACGCGCCTTTAATGAACGTTGTGAAAATACCAGCTTCAAGGGCCGACCACGAAAAAGATGGATTGATGAAATATTAGAAACACTAGGAAACACAACAGCAAAGAGGCCAACAGTGTAGCAAAAGACCGCACATTATATCTCCCCTCGACGCTGAAAGGCAAGAGATGAAGGTAACAGGACGAAGAAGAAGAAGAAGATTATATTAATCAACGTAGTAAAACATATATAAAGCATTTTTGTTTAACTGTGCACCTGAAAGGAGAATGCGATTAGGCTGCGTACGAACTCATATTAATCGTATAACCAGGCCAGCGCGCTAACTTATAAAGCAATCGACACTCCCTATTATATTTATGCACATTCTAATTCACAGACAAGTGTGTGGTATTTCATAACATCATCATTATCAGGTCGCATGTCCTTTGTCGAACGTTACATTCACCACATCAGGTCTGAAAGAATCTCTGTTTCTGGCCAGATCTCTCACTTCTTCTGTTGTCATGTTCAAGGTCTCCTTGATGTCTTGAAACCACCTTCCTTTTGGTCTGCCTCTGATGCATCGCCCAGTAACCACGCCTTCTATTATTGTTCTTTCCAGCCCACTGTGTCTTTTGACGTAGCCATAGTATTTTAATTTCATCTGTAGAAAGGTATTTATAATCCAGTTCTGTTTAATCTTTAAAACTTATCATGTTTTCATAATGTCAAACTTTTAATGTTTTCATAATGTCAAACTTTTAATATTTTCATAATGTCAAACTTTTAATGTTTTCATAATGTCAAACTTTTAATGTTTTCATAATGTCAAACTTTTAATGTTTTCATAATGTCAAACTTTTAATGTTTTCATAATGTCAAGCTTTTAATGTTTTCATAATGTCAAACTTTTAATGTTTTCATAATGTCAAACTTTTAATGTTTTCATAATGTCAAACTTTTAATGTTTTCATAATGTCAAACTTTTAATATTTTCATAATGTCAAACTTTTAATGTTTTCATAATGTCAAACTTTTAATGTTTTCATAATGTCAAACTTTTAATGTTTTCATAATGTCAAACTTTTAATGTTTTCATAATGTCAAGCTTTTAATGTTTTCATAATGTCAAACTTTTAATGTTTTCATAATGTCAAACTTTTAATGTTTTCATAATGTCAAACTTTTAATGTTTTCATAATGTCAAACTTTTAATGTTTTCATAATGTCAAACTTTTAATGTTTTCATAATGTCAAACTTTTAATGTTTTCATAATGTCAAACTTTTAATGTTTTCATAATGTCAAACTTTTAATGTTTTCATAATCTATCTATCTATCTATTGACCTTTCGAGCCGTAACCGGCCCATAGGGCGTAGACCAAGATACACCTTCTCCTATATGAATTTTTGTTCTAGCAGTTTTCTTTTAAAGATATTTTATCAAATCTCGCCATCTGTCTCTGTTCTGTGCAAGCAGTTCTATCTCATTGAGGGAGCCGATTCCTGCTGCTCTTGCCTCTCTCATCAATGTTCTTCTCAGTGTCTCCCTGGGTCTTCCTCTTTTTCTTTTACCTGTTGTTTCCCATATGAGGGCTTGCTTTGCTATTCGATTATTATCTCTTCTCATCACATGTCCAACGTATGACCATCGTCTTTTCTTTATTACTGAAGATATTAGTGGTTGATTGGCGATTTCTCTAATTTCCTCGTTTGTTTTGAATTCGTTCCATTCTATACCAAGTATTTTCCTTAGACATTTATTTTCGAATGCGTTCAACTTTGTTTCTATATCTCTTGTTGTTTTCCAGCTTTCACACGCATACGTAAGGGTTGATAGTACATTTGATTTGAATAGCCTAAGTTTTGTGTTTGTGCTAATGAGTTTTGATTTCCACAACTTTTCAAGGCTTCTGAAAGACATTGCTGCTTTAGCCAGTCTGATTCTAATTTCTTTGCTCGTATCCCCTTCTCGATCAATGTGACTTCCAAGATAGATGAAGTGATCGATCTCTTCTACTGGTTTGTTTTCCATGTATATTTTGTCACTTGTTGGAATTAAACTTTTCATGACTTTAGTCTTTTCATGATTGACCTCAAGCCCAATTTTGCTGGCTATTGATGATAGTTCATTTGTGTTTTCCTGCATCGTTTTTATCTGATTGCTGATGAGAACTATGTCATCAGCAAAGTCCAGGTCCTCCAAATGGTCTCCTTGTATCCATTCGATGCCTTTATTACCAGTGCAGCATTTCTTCATTATGAAGTCCATAACAATTCCAAATAACAAGGGCGATAAAATACATCCTTGTTTAACCCCAGTTTCTATTGGGAAACATTCGCTCAGTCCTTCCTCTGTTCGAACTGCACATGTGTAACCATCATAATGTTTTCATAATGTCAAACTTTTAATGTTTTCATAATGTCAAACTTTTAATGTTTTCATAATGTCAAACTTGTAATGTTTTCATAATGTCAAACTTGTAATGTTTTCATAATGTCAAACGTTTAATGTTTTCATAATGTCAAGCTTTTAATGTTTTCATAATGTCAAACTTTTAATGTTTTCATAATGTCAAACTTATAATGTTTTCATAATGTCAAACTTGTAATGTTTTCATAATGTCAAGCTTTTAATGTTTTCATGTCAAGCTTTTAATGTTTTCATAATGTCAAACTTGTAATGTTTTCATAATGTCAAACCTTTAATGTTTTCATAATGTCAAACGTTTAATGTTTTCATAATGTCAAACGTTTAATGTTTTCATAATGTCAAACCTTTAATGTTTTCATAATGTCAAACCTTTAATGTTTTCATAATGTCAAACTTGTAATGTTTTCATAATGTCAAACCTTTAATGTTTTCATAATGTCAAACGTTTAATGTTTTCATAATGTCAAAATTTAATGTTTTCATAATGTCAAACCTTTAATGTTTTCATAATGTCAAACCTTTAATGTTTTCATAATGTCAAACGTTTAATGTTTTCATAATGTCAAACCTTTAATGTTTTCATAATGTCAAACCTTTAATGTTTTCATAATGTCAAACGTTTAATGTTTTCATAATGTCAAACGTTTAATGTTTTCATAATGTCAAACGTTTAATGTTTTCATAATGTCAAACCTTTAATGTTTTCATAATGTCAAACTTTTAATGTTTTCATAATGTCAAACGTTTAATGTTTTCATAATGTCAAACGTTTAATGTTTTCATAATGTCAAACCTTTAATGTTTTCATAATGTCAAACCTTTAATGTTTTCATAATGTCAAACCTTTAATGTTTTCATAATGTCAAACTTTTAATGTTTTCATAATGTCAAACTTTTAATGTTTTCATAATGTCAAACCTTTAATGTTTTCATAATGTCAAACCTTTAATGATTTCATAATGTCAAACCTTTAATCTTTTCATAATGTCAAACCTTTAATGTTTTCATAATGTCAAACCTTTAATGTTTTCATAATGTCAAACTTTTAATGTTTTCATAATGTCAAACCTTTAATGTTTTCATAATGTCAAACCTTTAATGTTTTCATAATGTCAAACCTTTAATGTTTTCACAATGTCAAACCTTTAATGTTTTCATAATGTCAAACCTTTAATGTTTTCATAATGTCAAACCTTTAATGTTTTCATAATGTCAAACCTTTAATGTTTTCATAATGTCAAACCTTTAATGTTTTCATAATGTCAAACCTTTAATGTTTTCATAATGTCAAACCTTTAATGTTTTCATAATGTCAAAGGTGTCATTTTTTTAAAGATCGCACAATGTCTTTCACATCTAGTTCGTATTCGTTTACTCCTATCTTCTCAAGTTATATTTAGAATATCCCCATGCTTTTACAATGGGAGTTTAATAAAAAAGGCATTCCGTGCTATACTTTCAGTTGGTTTCACACTGTATCCTCCTATGCAGAGCCCATAATCTTTGTAGCAGTTCTATTTTCACATATATTTATTTGAGCTCCATCGGGGGTGAAGGAAAAACTCCGATCAGAAAACTTCGTGGCGACTGTACTTGACAATCTGCCTTTGTCTTTTTTTCATAAGCAGCACCTCTCTTCTCTTTCTCGTAAAACCCCTGAATTTGGAAAATTGTAGTAAAGATAGTATTGTTTTCTTTGATAGTTTTGTTTTCTTTGATAATTTTGTTTTCTTTGATAGATTTATTTTATTTGATAGTTTTGTTTTGTTTGATAGTTTTGTTTTCTTTGATAGTTTTTTTTCTTTGATAGTTTTGCTTTCTTTGTTATTTTTGCTTTCATTTGTTATTTTTGATTTCTTTGATAGTTTTGTTTTCTTTGATAGTTTTGTTTTCTTTGATAGTTTTGTTTCCTTTGATAGTTTTGTTTCCTTTGATAGTTTTGTTTTCTTTGATAATTTTTTTCTTTGATAGTTTTGTTTTCTTTGATAGTTTTGTTTTCTTTGATAGTTTTGTTTTCTTTGGTAGTTTTGTTTTTTTTGATAGTTTTGCTTTCTTTATTATTTTTGCATTCTTTGATAGTTTTGTTTTCTTTGATAGTTTTGTTTGCTTTGATGGTTTTGTTTTCTTTGTTATTTTTGCTTTCTTTGATAGTTTTGTTTTCTTTGATACTTTTGTTTTCTTTGATAGTTTTGTTTCCTTTGATAGTTTTGTTTCCTTTGATAGTTTTGTTTCCTTTGATAGTTTTGTTTGCTTTGATAGTTTTGTTTTCTTTGATAGTTTTGTTTTCTTTGATAGTTTTGTTTCCTTTGATAGTTTTGTTTTCTTTGATAGTTTTGTTTCCTTTGATAGTTTTGTTTTCTTTGAGAATTTTGTTTCCTTTGGTAGTTTTGTTTCCTTTGATAGTTTTGTTTTATTTGATAGTTTTGTTTCCTTTGATAGTTTTGTTTTCTTTGAGAGTTTTGTTTCCTTTGGTAGTTTTGTTTCCTTTGATAGTTTTGTTTTCTTTGATAGTTTTGTTTTCTTTGATAGTTTTGTTTTCTTTGATAGTTTTGTTTCCTTTGAGAGTTTTGTTTCCTTTGATAGTTTTGCTTTCTTTGTTATTTTTGCTTTCTTTGATAGTTTTGTTTTCTTTGTTATTTTTGCTTTCTTTGATAGTTTTGCTTTCTTTGTTATTTTTGCTTTCTTTGATAGTTTTGCTTTCTTTGTTATTTTTGCTTTCTTTGATAGTTTTATTTTCTTTGGTAGTTTTGTTTTCTTTGATAGTTTTGTTTTCTTTGATAGTTTTGTTTCCTTTGATAGTTTTGCTTTCTTCGATAGTTTTGCTTTCTTTGATAGTTTTGTTTTCTTTGATAGTTTTGTTTTCTTTGATAATTTTGTTGCCTTTGATAGTTTTGTTTTCTTTGATAGTTTTGCTTTCTTTGATAGTTTTGCTTTATTCGATAGTTTTGCTTTCTTTGATAGTTTTGCTTTCTTTGATAGTTTTGTTTTCTTTGGTAGTTTTGTTTCCTTTGATAGTTTTGTTTTCTTTGGTAGTTTTGTTTCCTTTGATAGTTTTGTTTTCTTTGGTAGTTTTGTTTCCTTTGATAGTTTTGTTTTCTTTGATAATTTTGTTTCCTTTGATAGTTTTGTTTTCTTTGATAGTTTTGCTTTCTTCGATAGTTTTGCTTTCTTTGATAGTTTTGTTTTCTGTGATAGTTTTGTTTTCTTTGATAGTTTTGTTTTCTTTGATAGCTTTGTTTCCTTTGATAGTTTTGTTTCCTTTGATAGTTTTGTTTTCTTTGATAGTTTTGTTTCCTTTGATAGTTTTGTTTTCTTTGATAATTTTGTTTTCTGTGATAGGTTTGTTTTCTTTGATAGTTTTGCTTTCTTTGGTAGTTTTATTTTCTTTGATAGTTTTGTTTTCTTTGATAGTTTTGTTTCCTTTGATAGTTTTGTTTTCTTTGGTAGTTTTGTTTCCTTTGAGAGTTTTGTTTTCATTCATAGTTTTGTTTTCTTTGATAGTTTTGTTTTCTTTGATAGTTTTGCTTTCTTTGGTAGTTTTATTTTCTTTGATAGTTTTGTTTTCTTTGATAGTTTTGTTTACTTTGACAGTTTTGTTTCCTTTGATAGGTTTGGTTCCTTTGAGAGTTTTGTTTTCATTCATAGTTTTGTTTTCTTTGATAGTTTTGTTTTCTTTGATAGTTTTGTTTTCTTTGATAATTTTGTTTTCTTTGATAGTTTTGTTTCCTTTGATAGTTTTGCTTTCTTTGTTATTTTTGCTTTCTTTGATAGTTTTGTTTTCTTTGTTATTTTTGCTTTCTTTGAAAGTTTTGCTTTCTTTGATAGTTTTGTTTTCTTTGATAGTTTTGCCTATATATTTATAAACCGCCGGTGGTCGAGTGATGCGCGTGCTCGCTTCCTGATCAGCAGGGTCTGGGATCGACCCCCAAAAGTGACAGATTTTTTTTGGGGGGTCATCAATGCTCTAGGGTTCAAACAACCTCTAGAAATGGGTACCGGATATTTTTATGAGAAGTAAAGGCGGCCTGGCGTGATACCGACCACATCACCCAAAAATTTCCTGTGGACATACACAAATATGGTCACTAACACCATATTCCCTAATAAGAAAAGCAAAGGCAGGGAAGGGAACTATTACTTATTTAAACTACAATGGTAGTAATGTTGTTCTGTTACTGCCATCTTCTATTCCCCATATTTGTGAGGTTTACGTGGCTTATATGTTAGAGTATAGGATGGCAAAGTCTACGCCCAGCTCTTCATTCTCATCTCTTATGCAAGGAGTCAAGGCAAAGAAATGCATAAGAAATACGAAGTTGCAGCAAAGCTGATTATGAGAGGAGACATGCAAAAAAATGAAAATGTACCAGTCAAATACCAGTGGATAAAGAGATACAGCGAAAGCGACGGTACTGGATAGGACACATACTGTGGAAGCCAACTGAGAGTATTACACAACAGGCCTTTTTTGGAATCCCCAGGGGAAAAGACAAAGAGGAAGACCAAAAAATTCTTGGAGAAGACAGAAGGAAGCAGAGATGAAGATGATGGGGAAGACATGGAATGATCTTAAAAGAATGGCAAGAAACAGAACGACTTAGAAAGTGTTTGTTGAAGACCTATGCTCCACATGGAGCTGAAAGGTAGAAGAAGAAGAAGAAGGAAAAAAAAAGACATGCAAAAAAAATATTTACAAATTGTATGGTTAAAGCTTTACGTAATTAATGGACGACAAACTTTGAACGACGTTTCTGCTAAATAGACCTTCACCATGAACATTAAACAACACACACATACACATATATAAGTAAATAAAATTAGCCCTATATATTTAACTAATAATAAAGTATGTGAGAGAAAATAATTTCCAAATAGAATGAGAAATTAAAAACAAATGTCTTCCCTACGTATAGTGCTGTGGCCAGAAGATAAATAAACAAGGGCTAGTGCGCGTAGAATACCCAGTGTAGTTGGCCGACTAATGGGAAGGCAAAAATACAGGTGGAAGGGTTCTAAAAATATGTGGGGGGATATTGAATTATTATATTATTATATTATATTATATTTTATTGTAGATATTATGTTATTTTAATTTCTCATCTCTTATATCCTGCCCAGTAGTATACAATGAAACTATTCTTTACTCCCCTTCGGGGCCCCGTAGCAAACAGGCGACTTGTGGTCTAGTGCGATGAAATATTATTTCACTCCTATCAGATGTGATATATGTTGTGGGATATTACATCTCCGTCCATGATTGCATGTGCCATGTCTTTTTTTCTTATTGTACAAGATGACACTTATTTCACAAGATGACACTAACAGACTAGATGAGATGAGACATATTGCATGAAATGACACTTATTACACAAGATGACACTTGCGGCACACGATGACACTTATAGCATAAGATGACACTTATTACACAAGATGATACTTGCGGCACACGATGACACTTATAGCATAAGATGGCACTTATTACACTAGATGACAATCATTGCACAAGATGATACTTATTGCACAAGATGACACTCATTGAACATGATGACCCGATAGATGTATTCATTTCATCAAATTGAAAAAAAAACTATTACATACTTACATTTGCAAAATCAGTTTAACATAAAGCGTACGGTAATTTCCAAGGATCCAGAAAAAAACACAATAAGTGCAGATATCTTCAATTGCCCCAAATAATAGAATAAACGCAACATTTTTCGCGAGCCGAAGATGACACAATAAATGCAACCATTTTTGTGGGCCTAAAATAACACAATAAACACAACACTTTTGACCTGCCTAAGATGAGTACAACAATTATCGTGGACCCAAATAATACAATAAGTTCACCAATTTTCATGGGGAAGAGACACCACAATATTTACAACAATTGTCTTGGTCGCTAGATGATACAATAAATGCAACCATTCTTGTGGGTCTATGATGACGCAGTAAATACAACAGTTTTCACAGGCCTAAGATTATCAATAAGTACATCCATTTTTATCGACCCAATATAGCACAATACGTTCAATACTTTTGGTGGACCCAAGATAACTCGATAGATGCAACAATTTTCGTGGGGCCAAGACAACACAACAAGTACAATTTTCCTTGCGCTCAAGACAAAACAATAAATACAACCATTTGTATGGGCACATGATAATACAATAAGTACAACAATTTGTCATGGGGAAGAGACCACACAATAATTACAACTATTCTTGTGGACACAAGATAACACAATAAGTATAACAATTTTCGTGGTCCTTAGATGACGTAATAAATGCAAACATTTTCCTCTGCTGAATATAATACAGCAAATTCAATTTATTTTTTGAGCCTAAGATGACGAGATAAATGCTTTCATTTATCTGAAATCAATTAACGCATTAATACGTTTATCTATTTATTTTTGTCTACATTAGCACAATAAATGCAGCCATTTCTCCTGCTTGTGTTTAAAGAGAAAGAGAGAGAATTGAGGTTACAGATCGATATATCGATTATTTTGTTCATAATCAGATAATCAGACTGGACGAATGGACACATATCTGCGCCAGGTTACACATATCATTTCAAACGTAGCTGCAGATTTTTCAGGATCGTCATCATCAAGTACCATGCCTGCTGGCGTAGGTGATCATGTCTTTCCACAATTGTCGAACTCGACAGTTGTTTATCCTTTCTATTGTTGACAAAACCTTTGACAAAAAGGGAGCTCTTAAAAAACATCACAAAGAAGCAATCAACATTTTTCGGGCACATCATGAGAAGAGGAAAGTTGGAATACTTGGTTACAACTGGCAAAATAAAAGGAAAGAGAGATCGCGGACGACAAAGAGAGAAAATACTGGATAGCTTGGTGTCATGGCATGGAAAACAGTCAACAACAGAACTGATACGATGCTCTGTAGATAGAAGATTGTGGAGGGACATTATCGCACACGCTAACCGGTATGGCATATGATGACGATGATTGTTGACCTTCTGCTAAGCCATTCTCTTAAGCTGTCTGGTATCTTTTATTTTTGCTTTCCTCTATCTCTTCATCCCTCAACTCTCCCAGTTGTCACAATATATTCCAGCTGTTCCCTTCTCATCACATGGCCAAAAAATTATGATTGTTTTGTCTTAATATTGGAAATTCGCTCCTTTTAATTTTTTTGGCTTCTTTCAGAACGTATTCATTACTCCTCTTAGCTGTCCATGGTATCCCCAACATTCTGCTGTAAAACCACAACATTACAGCATCCATTGCTTTTCTTGTATGTTGTGCCACTGTCCATGATTCACATCCATATGTTAAGACATCCATATGTTAGCTTAATACAGAACGAAAATTGCACAAAATAATATATAAATTTACTAATCACAAGAAGGGTGGGAAACAGTAAGAAACTAAAGTAAAAGTCGTGCCCGTGACGTACAGTTGATGTATAGAGAGAGACACGGTTAGTGTTGGTTCTGGCTGCTCGTTTTTTTTTACCATCAGCACATTATATGGGGGGGGGGGGGAGTGCCTTGGAGGGGAGGTGAGGGTAATGTGAGTCAGTCCATAACCATTTATAGATTTACAAAGGTCGGCGGGCAGGAAATAAAAACGTAAAGCCCTCCAACTAGTGTGACGTTATCAGATGTTGGAGCTATAGGCGGATGACGTCACTCCTCCCACAACTACCCCTGCGCGTAACACTGAAAACGTCACTCTAGTTGAAGGTTTTCGAGGAATTTCCTGTCAGCCCGTAGGCCTTAGAAAATCTAAAGATGGCTGTGGTCAGTCATATGAAAGCTCAAGGTTGTCTCTTTTTTGTATGTGATTTTTATTTGAAGTGTTTGTACTTCATATTTTACATTATTCCTCCTCAGAATATGCAAGTGGTTTGGCCAGGAATATTTTCCTTTTACTTTTCATTAGTTCGGGAATTTTTTCCTGTTACTTTTCATTAGTTCGGGAATATTTTCCTGTTACTTTTCATTAGTTCGGGAATATTTTCCTGTTACTTTTCATTAGTTCGGGAATATTTTCCTTTTACTTTTCATTAGTTCGGGAATATTTTCCTTTTACTTTTCATTAGTTCGAGAATATTTTCCTGTTACTTTTCATTAGTTCGGGAATATTTTCCTGTTACTTTTCATTAGTTCGGGAATCTTTTCCTGTTACTTTTCACTAGTCTAAAAGTAAGAGTTGAAGTAATGTAGGCACACATATCTTATACCACATAGAACCTCAGTAAAGGTAATGTGGAAAAAAAGGAGGGGAGTTTTATGTAAAGTATTTGTTGTATCTTTACAGAAACATGACGACACTAGAACACACCAACGTTTCGACCTATATAATTCTTCTGCTGAGGATAAAAATGAAACAAAACAAATATGAAGAAATACACTACTCGCCATGTAAGAACTGTTATTAAGCGCTGATCTGGTCATTGATTCATTGGTTCGTCCCGTAAAGGATCTCGAGTTAATCCACACGTAAGTACCTACCCGGCTCGAGGAGTTCGTAAAGGGGTTTACGTTTATCACTGTATCACCAAAATCAGTTTTAATAACAAAAGCAACAGAAGTAATTTTAGAATTAAAAAGTTAGTCTCCTTCTACAAATATTAGTAGTATTTGTAGCAGTAGAAGTAGTAATAGTAGTAGAAATTGTAGCAGTGAAAGTAATAGAGGTAGTGGCTGTAGTAGTAGAAGTAGTAATAGTAGTAGAAATTGTAGCAGTGAAAGTAATAGAACTAGTGGCTGTAGTAGTAGAAGTAGTAATAGTAGTAGAAATTGTAGCAGTGAAAGTAATAGAAGTAGTGGCTGTAGTTGTAGAAGTAGTAATAGTAGTAGATATTGTAGCAGTGAAGGTAATAGAAGTAGTGGCTGTAGTAGTAGAAGTAGTAATAGTAGTAGAAATTGTAGCAGTGAAAGTAATAGAACTAGTGGCTGTAGTAGTAATAGTAGTAGAAATTGTAGCAGTGAAAGTAATAGAAGAAATGCCTGTAGTAGTAGAAGTAGTAATAGTAGTAGAAATTATAGCAGTGAAAGTAAAAGAACTAGTGGCTGTTGTAGTATAAGTAGTAATAGTAGTAGAAATTGTAGCAGTGAAAGTAATAGAAGTAGTGGCCGTAGTAGTAGAAGTAGTAATAGTAGTAGAAATTGTAGCAGTGAAAGTAATAGAAGTAGTGGCTGTAGTAGTAGAAGTAGTTACAGTGGCAGAAATTGTAAAAGTAAAAGTAATAGATATAGTTGTTGTAGTAGCAGCAGACGTAATAGTAATAGTTGTGGTAGTAAAATTAGCAGAAATAGTGGTTGTTGTGGCAGTAACAGAAGTAGAAGTAGCAGTAGTAGAAGTAGCAGTAGTAGGTGGTGTTATATGTAGTAGTAGTAGTAGTAGTAGTAGATGTAGACGCAATAGTGATAGCTGTAATGGTAATAGCAGTAGCAGTAATTTTAGTAGTAGAAGTAGAAGTAATAGTAGTAAATGTAGTACACGTATTATAAGTAATTGTAGTAGTAGTAGTAACGGTAGTTGAAGTATCAGAAGTAGTAATAGTTGATGCAGTTATAGTTGTTTTCCTTGTTGCAACAATAGCAAATAATTATAAAAGTAAAGTAAAAGTAACAGTTCCCTCCATGCCTTGCTCGACGTATGGGGAATATGGTGTTAGTGACCATATCTTTCTATGACCATGGCACGTTTTTGAGTGATGTGGTCGGTGTCACGCCAGGCCGCCTTTACTTCCAAGAAAAGTCTTTGGTACCCATTTTTAGAAGTTGGGTGAACCCCGGAGCTTTGTTAGTCCGAAAAAAAATTCAGCCAATGCTGGGATCAAACCCGGACCCTTCTGGCCAGGAAGCGATCACACTAACCACTCTCAGCCACTGAGGCTCCCAAAAATAATTATACTTGCAACGAAATCTATTATGACGGCAGTCTAGACTTATTAACTGCAGCTGTACATTAGCATGAACTTAGCCTTTAACAATGCTTTGACACTTTCTGTGCGGTATCGCCTTTTGTCTTTTGGCGTGTGCTGAGACTGCTATGATGGGGACTACAGCTACCTTTTTCTTTGTTTGGGAGATGAGATAGTAATTCGGATGATTCCACTGGCAGGGTCGGTTGAGCAATTATGGATTTTTAATTCGTTTGCAGTGATACCGGAGCCTTCTATAACCAAACCAAACCAAACCAAACCAATGCTTTGACAAATAAATGCTTGGGGAGAATATATCTCTCTCTCTTTTAATATTAAGTGTCTGGTGCTCATTTACAGCTACTAAGAGTATATGTAAGAGATATGCAAACTGTATACGTTTTTAACTGTTGATTGTGTGAGTTATGGTGTTGTTGGTGTGTATCGGGATGTTGTTTGTATGAGTGCTGCTGTTGGTGATGGTGTTGTTGATTGTGTTGGTAGTGAGATGGGTGTTATTGTTGGTTTTGGTGGTGTGAGTTTTGGTGTTAGTAGTATTAATGGTGGTGTGAGTGGTGGTGTTGGTGGTGTAAATGGTGATCTTAGTGGTGTGAGTGGTGGTGTTGTTGGTATTAATGTTGGTGTTGGTGGTGTGATTAGTGGTGTGATTGGTGGTGTTGGTAGTATGAATGGTGGTGTGAGTGGTGGTGTTATCTGTGTGAGTGGTGGTGTTGGTGGTGTGAGTGGTAGTGTTGGTGGTGTGAGGGATGGTTTTGGTGGTGTGAATGCTGGTGTTGGTGGTGTGAGTGGTGGTGTTGGTGGTGTGAGTGGTGGTGGTGTTGGTGGTGTGAGTGGTGGTGCTGGTTGTGTTATTGCTGGTGTTGGTGGTGTGAGTGGTGGTATTGGTGATATGAAAAGTGATGTTGGTGATACTGCTTTTGTTATTGATGATGTTGGTGGTGTGAGTGCTGGTGTTGGTGGTGTGAGTGATGGTTTTGGTTGTGTGATTGCTGGTGTTGGTGGTATGAGTGGTGGTGTTGTTGTTATGAGTGATGGTTTTGGCTGTGTGAATGTTGGTGTTGGTGGTGTGAGTGGTAGTGTTGGTGGTGCGAGTGGTGGTGTTGGTGTTGTGAGTGATAGTTTTGGTTGTGTGAATGCTGGTGTTGGTGGTGTGAGTGGTGGTGTTGGTGGTGTGAGTGGTGGTGGTGTTGGCTGTGTGATTGTTGGTGTTGGTGGTGTGAGTGGTGGTGGTGTTGGCTGTGTGATTGCTGGTGTTGGTGGTGTGAGTGGTGGTGTTGGTTGTGTTATTGCTGGTGTTGGTGATGTGAGTGGTGGTGTTGGTGGTGTGAGTGTTGGTGTTATTGATTATGTTGGTGGTGTGAGTGTTGATGTTATTGATGATTGTTGGTGGTGTGAGTGTTGATGTTATTGATGATGTTGGTGGTGTGAGTGTTGATGTTATTGATGATGTTGGTGGTGTGAGTGTTGATGTTATTTATGATGTTGGTGTGAGTGTTGACGTTATTGATGATGTTGGTGGTGTGAGTGTTGATGTTATTGATGATGTAGGTGGTGTGAGTGTTGATGTTATTGTTGATGTTGGTGGTGTGAGTGTTGATGTTATGTATGTTGATGGTGTGAGTATTGATGTTATTGATGATGTTGGTGGTGTGAGTGTTGATGTTGTTGATGATGTTGGTGGTGTGAGTGTTGATATTATTGATGATGTTGGTGGTGTGAGTGTTGATGTTATTGATGATATTGATGGTGTGAGTATTGATGTTATTGATGATGTTGGTGGTGTGAGTGTTGATGTTATTGATGATGTTGGTGGTGTGAGTGTTCATGTTATTGATGTTGTTGGTGGTGTGAGTGTTGATGTTATTGATGATGTTGATGGTGTGAGTGTTGATGTTATTGATGATGTTGGTGGTGTGAGTGTTGATATTATTGATGATGTAGGTGGTGTGAGTGTTGATGTTATTGATGATATTGATGGTGTGAGTATTGATGTTATTGATGATGTTGGTGGTGTGAGTGTTGATGTTATTGATGATGTTGGTGGCGTGAGTGTTGATGTTATTGATGATGTTGGTGGTGTGAGTGTTCATGTTATTGATGTTGTTGGTGGTGTGAGTGTTGATGTTATTGATGATGTTGATGGTGTGAGTGTTGATGTTATTGATGATGTTGGTGGTGTGAGTGTTGATGTTATTGATGATGTAGGTGGTGTGAGTGTTGATGTTATTGTTGATGTTGGTGGTGTGAGTGTTGATATTATGTATGTTGATGGTGTGAGTATTGATGTTATTGATGATGTTGGTGGTGTGAGTGTTGATGTTATTGATGATGTTGGTGGCGTGATTGTTGATATTATTGATGATGTTGGTGGTGTGAGTGTTGATGTTATTGATGATGTTGATGGTGTGAATATTGATGTTATTGATGATGGTGGTGTGAGTGTTGATGTTATTGATGATGTTGGTGGTGTGAGTGTTGATGTTATTGATGTTGTTGGTGGTGTGAGTGTTGATGTTATTGCTGATGTTGGTGGTGTGAGTATTGATGTTATTGATGATGTTTGTGGTGAGAGTGTTGATGTTATTGATGATTGTTGGTGTTGTGAGTGTTGGTGTTATTGTATGTTGATGGTGTGAGTATTGATGTTATTGATGATGTTGGTGGTGTGAGTGTTGATGTTGTTGATGATGTTGGTGGTGTGAGTGTTGATATTATTGATGATGTTGGTGGTGTGAGTGTTGATGTTATTGATGATATTGATGGTGTGAGTATTGATGTTATTGATGATGTTGGTGGTGTGAGTGTTGATGTTATTGATGATGTTGGTGGTGTGAGTGTTCATGTTATTGATGTTGTTGGTGGTGTGAGTGTTGATGTTATTGATGATGTTGATGGTGTGAGTGTTGATGTTATTGATGATGTTGGTGGTGTGAGTGTTGATATTATTGATGATGTAGGTGGAGTGAGTGTTGATGTTATTGATGATATTGATGGTGTGAGTATTGATGTTATTGATGATGTTGGTGGTGTGAGTGTTGATGTTATTGATGATGTTGGTGGTGTGAGTGTTGATGTTATTGATGATGTTGGTGGTGTGAGTGTTCATGTTATTGATGTTGTTGGTGGAGTGAGTGTTGATGTTATTGATGATGTTGATGGTGTGAGTGTTGATGTTATTGATGATGTTGGTGGTGTGAGTGTTGATGTTATTGATGATGTAGGTGGTGTGAGTGTTGATGTTATTGTTGATGTTGGTGGTGTGAGTGTTGATATTATGTATGTTGATGGTGTGAGTATTGATGTTATTGATGATGTTGGTGGTGTGAGTGTTGATGTTATTGATGATGTTGGTGGCGTGATTGTTGATATTATTGATGATGTTGGTGGTGTGAGTGTTGATGTTATTGATGATGTTGATGGTGTGAATATTGATGTTATTGATGATGGTGGTGTGAGTGTTGATGTTATTGATGATGTTGGTGGTGTGAGTGTTGATGTTATTGATGTTGTTGGTGGTGTGAGTGTTGATGTTATTGCTGATGTTGGTGGTGTGAGTATTGATGTTATTGATGATGTTTGTGGTGAGAGTGTTGATGTTATTGATGATTGTTGGTGTTGTGAGTGTTGGTGTTATTGATGATTGTTGGTGGTGTGAGTGTTGATGTTATTGTATGTTGTTGGTCGTGTTAGCGTGAGTGATCGTTTCTGTGGTATTGGTGGTGGTCTTGATTGTTCAAATATTAGGATTTTTGGACTGAGTGGTTGTGTTAGTGGTGATGTGAATGATGGTGTTCGTGAACACGTTATGACCACAGGGACAGCGGATTAATGGCCTGTGTCATCGGTTACATTTTGTCATTGGTTACACCTTGTCAGTGATTACATCTTGTCAGTGGTTACATCTGGTAATCTGTTACATTGTCTCAATTTGAGTTCGACTGTTTCAATTCAACATTTATTTCCTACCTGCAGCTGGATCTATCTTGAGCGAGATCTTTCCAGTCTGTTCATATCAAGTGTCCTCATGCCACCACGTTTACAAACATATTTGAAGCGTAGAAGGGGTTTTTCTTTACATCTTTTGCTAGACAATCGTGTTAGATTGCCAAGTATAGTACTTATGTTACAGAAGCTTCCTCATAGCTGTCTGGACCACCGGTATCGAATGAGAAATGATGAGATTGACCATCAATCATCGGAAACTACCTGACTGATATAGCCAATCACTAATGACTACAGCTGAAAATCATTAATACCTACTTAACTGATGCAGTAAATCACTAATGACTACAGCTGAAACTCATTAATACCTACTTAACTGATGCAGTAAATCACTAATGATTACAGCTAAAACTCATTAATACCTACTTAACTGATGCAGTAAATTACTAGTGACTACAGCTGAAAATCATTAATAGCTACTTAACTGATGCAGTAAATCACTAATGACCACAGCTGAAAATCATTAATACCTACTTTACTGATGCAGTAAAACACTAATGGCCACAGCTGAAAATCATTAATACCTGCTTAACTGATGCAGTAAATCACTAATGACTGCAGCTGAAACTCATTAATACCTACTTAACTAATGCAGTAAATCACTAATGGCCACAGCTGAAACTCATTAATAGCTACTTAACTGATGCAGTAAATCACTAATGGCCACAGCTGAAACTCATTAATAGCTACTTAACTGATGCAGTAAATCACTAATGGCCACAGCTGAAACTCATTAATAGCTACTTAACTGATGCAGTAAATCACTAATGGTCACAGCTGAAACTCATTAATAGCTACTTAACTGGTGCAGTAAATCACTAATGGCCACAGCTGAAACTCATTAATAGCTACTTAACTGATGCAGTAAATCACTAATGGCCACAGCTGAAACTCATTAATAGCTACTTAGGCGAACAAGTTCATCAATTCTAATAGCTCAAGCTGAGGATGAGTTCAATGAACAGTGACTACCTAGTAGTCATAGCTAATCAGTAACAACAGCCTGCTGATAATCAGCCATCAGCAGTTACCCCGATTGATGTAAATAATCATCAATGCATACCAGTTGCCACAATCATTCAAGTCACAAAGCCAGTTGGTAACGGTTACAAGATATTACACAACGTATGATATCAAAAGCTTACACAATCAGTCAAAGAGAACAAATACAAGCAGTCGACAATAGTAACTTAACACAAAAATTAATGTATAATAGTGAAGAGACGACAAAAAACGTTAACAGTAACAACAGATTAAACAAAACTCAAGAGACGAAATGCCTAATGAGTAATAGACAGAGCGATACAGTAACACTATCAAACAACAAAACTAGTCAATATAAACATAAACAACATAAACCAGTCAAAAATGATAAATATAAATATAAATCAAACAACAATAATAAATAGACAACACTAATCAATCAACTTAAAATTCCTCAGGGCACAGACCAAATCAATAAAGCCAAAATAAAAATTCACTGGCCGTAGGATGTGGTCAAATGGTCTACCGTACGCGAAGCATGACTCACCCGCTAGGACAGTTGATGGCCCGTGCTCAACGTGAGCTCTCAAACGGACATTATCAAACACAAAGTGGATATAGACCAAATGCTCTGGGCGGTATCGACTTGTTTGTGTCAGGAAGGTATCGACTTGTCTGTTTCAGGCATGGCTGTAGTCTGTATGCCAAACATTCAATACGATAATTCTGCTTTACTGCTGCCCATATCTAACTATGCCGATTCCCCGTCTCTTTCACACACATATCTCATCATGTACCAAATATCACTCTCATTTCAGACTTCACAGCTACATTTCATTGCGTCGGACTCGTGTTTTCATCTACTTTCTTACTCATGTATGCATATATATACATATATACACGCACATGACTGAGTCAAAACTACAACTACCTTGGAAATACTATAACCAGTGATGGAAAATGTAAAACTGATATAAAACAAAAGGATAGGAATGGCAAAAAGTAATTGTAATTCCATGACAAATATATCTACTTCTTCTTTTCTTCTTCTTCTTCTTCTTGTCCTTCTTTCCTTCCTCATTTGCCTTTCAGCGTCGAGGAGAGATATAATTTGCGGTCTTTTGCTCTTCTGTTTGCCTCTGCTGCTGTTATGTTTCCTAGTGCTTCTAATATTCCATTCGTCCATCTTTTTCGTGGTCGACCATTGGTCTGGTATTCTCACAACGTTCGTTGAAGGCTCCGACAAATATATTAACACAATAAAAAACACCAAGTTATACAAATAACATCAGGGCTAAAACAGAGAATAGCAAAATGTTATATTTTCTCAAAATTTCTATATGGTGTAGTAACATGGGCATTAGACAAGAAAACAGAACAGAAAATTTAAGCTTTTGAAATGTGGAATTATAGAATAATAGGAAGAATTGGATGGAAAGAAAAGAAAACAAATGATGAAGTCTTAAAAAAAACTAAAAATGAAAAGAGAACTACTAAGATCATTTCAAAAAAGACAACTGTGATTTTCGGGCATGTTGAAAGACACAACAGCCTACTAAAAGTAATCTTGGAATGGAAAATACAAGGTAACAGAGGCAGACCAAGGCCAACATGACGAGTAATATCAAAAGATGGACAAGTCAGTCTACGACAAACTGCACCATCAAAGCAAGTGACAGAGCAGAATGGCGCTCCATGGTAGCCAACGTTCGATGCGGAGGCGGCAATCAATGATGATGATGATGATGATGATAATGATGATGAACTAAGTCAATCCACGACTGCTACACAAGATCAACTAATGTTCTGCTCTTCCACTCTACAAACATTAAAATGACCTGCTATTGTTCTACTCAATATCTCCGCAGCTGCAACACAAGATCCACTATTGTTCCACTCTACAACTCCACAACAATATCACTAGCTTTACTATTGTTCTACTCTACAACTCTACCAGAGAATCTACTATTGTTCCACTCTACAAATCAACTACTATATTACAAGATCCACTATTGTTCTACTCAACAACTCCACAACTATATCACACGATCCACTATTGTTCTACTCTACAACTCCACAACTATATCACTAGCTTTACTATTGTTCTACTCTACAACTATACCACAGAATCTACTATTGTTCCACTCTACAAATCAACAACTATATCACAAGATCCACTATTGTTCTACTCTGCAAATTCACAACTATATCATAAGATCTACCATTGTTCTACTCTGCAACTTCACAACTATATCATAAGATCTACCATTGTTCTACTCAACAACTTCACAACTATATCATAAGATCTACCATTGTTCTACTCAACAACTTCACAACTATATCATAAGATCTACCATTGTTCTACTCAACAAATTCACACCTATATCATAAGATCTACTATTGTTCTACTCAATAACTTGACAACTATATCATAGATCTACCATTGTTCTACTCAACAACTTCACAACTATATCACAAGATCTACCATTGTTCTACTCAACAACTTCACAACTATATCATAAGATCTACTATTGTTCTACTCGACAACTTCACAACTATATCATAAGATCTACTATTGTTCTACTCTGCAACTTCACAACTATATCATAAGATCTACCATTGTTCTACTCTGCAACTTCACAACTATATCAGAAGATCTACCATTGTTCTACTCAACAACTTCACAACTATATCATAAGATCTACCATTGTACTACTCAACAAATTCACAACTATATCACAAGATCCACTATTGTTCTACTCAACAACTTCACAACTATATCACAAGATCTACCATTGTTCTACTCAACAACTTCACAACTATATCATAAGATCTACCATTGTTCTACTCAACAACTTCACAACTATATCATAAGATCTACCATTGTTCTATTCAACAACTTCACAACTATATCATAAGATCTACCATTGTTCTACTCAACAACTTCACAACTATATCATAAGATCTACCACTGTTCTACTCAACAACTTCACAACTATATCATAAGATCTACCATTGTTCTACTCAACAACTTCACAACAATATCATAAGATCTACCATTGTTCTACTCAACAACTTCACAACTATATCATAAGATCTACTATTGTTCTACTTAACAACTTCACAACTATATCACAAGATCTACTTTTATTCTACTCTCCAATTTCAAAACTACTAGTTCTATTGTTTCCCTAATCACTGACTGCAGCTAGGACCTCATCATTATATAACTTTCGACTCCGTCTCGGACAAAATAACTCATTCTACACCCCGACTCCGATTCCTCTTAAACTTATTTCCGACCTCACAATCCCAACCACACATTCCCAACCTCACATTCCCGATCTCACATTCTCGACCTCACATTACCGACCTTATATACCGATTTCACATTCCCGACCTCACATTCCCAACCTCACATTCCCAATCTCACATTCTCGACCTCACATTACCGACCTTTTATACCGATTTCACATTCCCGAATTCATGTTCTCAATATCACATTCCCGACCTCACATTCCCGACCTCACTTTCCCAACCTCACGTTCCCAACCTCACATACCTGACCTCACATTCCCAATCTCACATTCCCAAACTCACATTCCCGACATTATATCCCGATTACACATTTCCGAATTCATATTCTAAATCTCACATTCCCGACCTCACATCTCGAGTTCACATTCCCGAAACCCCTACATTCACAACCTTACGTTACCGACATTACATTCCCGACCTCACATTCCCGACCTTACATTCCCAACCTCACATTCCCAACCTCACATTCCCAGCCTCAAGTTGAAGACCTTACATTCCCAACCTCACATTCCCGACCTCACATTTCCAACCTCACATTCCCATCCTCACATTCCAGGCCTCACATTCCCAACTTCATATTCCCGACCTCACATTCCCAACATCACATTCCCAACCTCACATTCCCAACCTCACATTCCCATCCTCACATTCCAGGCCTCACATTCCCAACTTCACATTCCCGACCTCATATTCCCAACATCACATTCCCAACCTCACATTCCCAACCTCACATTCCCAACCTCACATTCTCGACCTCACAGTCCCATCCTCCCATTCCGAACCTCACACTCCCAACCTCACATTCCCGACCTCATATTTCCGACCTCATATTCCCGACCTCATATTCTCGACCTCACATTCCCAACCTCACGTTCCCGACCTCATATTCCCAACCTCACATTCCCAACCTCACACTCCCAACCTCATATTCCCGAACCCACATTCCCATCCTCACATTCCCGACCTCATATTCGCAATCTCACTTTCCCGACCTCATATTCTCAACCTCACATTCCCAACCTCAGACTCCCAACCTCACATTCCCGACCCCACATTTCCGACAATATATTCCCAACCTCACATTCCCGACCACATATTCCCAACCTCACATTTCCGACCTCATATTTCCAACCTCATATTACCAACCTCACATTCTCGACCTCATATTCCCAACCTCACATTCCCGACCTCACATTTCCAACCTCACATTCCCGACCTCATATTCCCAAACTTATATTCCCAACTTCACATTCCCAACCTCACATTCCCAACCTCATATTCCCATCCTCACATTCCCATCCTCACATTCCCAACCTCATATTCTCAACCTCACATTCCCAACCTCATATTCTCAACCTCACATTCCCAACCTCACATTCCCAATCTCACATTCCCAATCTCACATTCCCGACCCCACATTCCCTACCTCACATTCCCAACCTCACATTCCCGACCTCACATTCCCGACCTCACATTCCCGACCGCACATTCACGACACCACATTCCCCACCTCACATTCCCAACCTCATATTCGCAATCTCACTTTCCCGACCTCATATTCTCAACCTCACATTCCCAACCTCAGACTCCCAACCTCACATTCCCGACCCCACATTTCCGACCATATATTCCCAACCTCACATTCCCGACCACATAGTCCCAACCTCACATTTCCGACCTCATATTTCCAACCTCATATTACCAACCTCACATTCTCGACCTCATATTCCCAACCTCACATTCCCGACCTCACATTTCCAACCTCACATTCCCGACCTCATATTCCCAAACTTATATTCCCAACTTCACATTCCCAACCTCACATTCCCAACCTCATATTCCCATCCTCACATTCCCATCCTCACATTCCCAACCTCATATTCTCAATCTCACATTCCCAACCTCATATTCTCAACCTCACATTCCCAACCTCACATTCCCAATCTCACATTCCCAATCTCACATTCCCGACCCCACATTCCCTACCTCACATTCCCAACCTCACATTCCCGACCTCACATTCCCGACCTCACATTCCCGACCGCACATTCACGACACCACATTCCCCACCTCACATTCCCAACCTCACATTCCCATCCTCACATTCACGATCCCACATTCCCCACCCCACATTCCCCACCTCACATTCCCGACCCCACATTCCTCACCTCACATTCCCAACCTCACATTCACGACCCCACATTCCCAACCTCATATTCCCAACCTCACATTCCCGACCTCACATTCACGACCCCACATTCCCAACCTCACATTCCCGACCTCACATTCCCGACCTCACATTCACGACCCCACATTCCCAACCTCACATTCCCGACCTCACATTCTCGACCTCACATTCACAACCCCACATTCCCAACCTCACATTCCCGACCTCACATTCACGACCCCACATTCCCAACCTCACATTCCCGACCTCGCATTCACGACCTCACATTCCCGACCATAAACTCTAACCTCAGCATCGAAGACAACATAACATACTCTTATTCTTCATCATATTCGACAAACTTTCTCACCCTATGCTCACTTTACTTTGTTTAATACATTCCTTCTTCGCAATATTTGCATCCACTTATCAACGTTTGTACGCGTGTGCTTGTAAGAATGTATATTTTCCTAATAGGAGCGTGTGTGCCTAATTTCTACATTTATTTTCAGTTCGGTCTGCACAATTTTTTTAAAAACTGGCTTTCATTCTATGAATTTTCCCTGACATTAACACTCCTCCACTTCCCCTCACCTTCCAGCCCAGCACGTTTGTCCATACATGATAAATACATAACGCGTCTCACTCGCAACAGAACCAGCGCATTTCTTTAGTGGTTTTAACATAAAACAAGGAAGCCGCGATAGCTCAGTGGTTAGTGAACTGGACTACAAAGGAAAAGAATCGAGTTCGATCCTGACCGACGGCTTCCGGGTTTACCAAGCCTAAAAAGGGTACTGGATGTTTTCGTCTGAGAAAGTACAGCGGCACGGGCGTAATCATCATCATCATCATCATCATCGAGTACCGGGCCGGCTGGCGTTAAGTGATCATGTTTCTCCACAACTTTCTATCTCTAAAGCTGTTTAACAATTCTGATGTTGATTTCCTACCATACCATTCGCTTAACCTGTCTTGAATCTTTTCTTTCTGCTCTCCTCTAACTCTTCTTCCCTCAACATTTCCAGTTACACTTTATACTATTGTTGTTCCCTTTTCATTATATTGTTTCTTTCTGACTGGAAATTGGCATTCTTTTTTTGCTTTCACCTCTTTTTTATCATTTTCATTTCTAATGTTGTCTGTCCATGGTATTCTTCTCATGGTGCACAATAAAGACAAGTCGAACAATATTAAAAACAGACAAGAAAATCTTTGGAGGCTATAGAAATGTGGTTTTGCAGAAGAATGTTGAGAATACCACGGGCAGTTAAGAAGAGTAATGAAAACTTTCTGAAAGAGGCCAAATCAAAAAGAGAGATAATTTCCAATATTTGGAAGAAACAATCATAATGTTTTGGATATGTAATGAGAATAGAACAGCTGGAATTTATTGTAACAACTGGGAAAGTTCAGGGACGAAGAGAAAGAGGGAAGCCAAGAGAAAAGATACCAGACAGCTTTAGAGAATGGATTGGCAGAAACGAAAAATATAATTGAGATCTAGAGTTGTGGAGATACATGATCACCTACGCCAGCGAGCATGACACTTGATGATGATGATGATGGTAATTTTAACATTTGTCTGTAAAACAATATTTCTGGGCTGTCCAACAATTTTCTTGTCTTTTGTCTTACTGTCCATGATTTTCATCCATACACCAAGACTTGCTCCACATAGTGCTGAAGAACTGTTTCCCACATCTCCATTGACACAAATTTGGATTCAAATATATGTTCCCCATACTTTAGAGCACTACCATTTCCTGAGCTATTCTGCAGTTCACTTCTGGTGTACATCTACCATTCGAGGTTAACTTCGTTTCCCGATATTTAAATTCATTGACCTGAACATAGATGTAATTTAACAATAAATGTAAAGATTGAATAAGATGTTGCTTGCCCTTTGTTATTATTATTATTATTATCAAATGGCAGAACAAAGTAACCAACACTAATGTCTTACAACGAGACAAACTCCCATATATCATGGCAAAACTTAGCAGTCAGAGGCTAAGGTCATATAAGAAGAATGGCAAACAATCGTATTCCCAAACAAATATTGTATGGCGAACTTAAGGACAGAAAGAGACCAAAGGGTAGATCAGTCGTGAGATATAAGGATGTGTGCAGGGCCTCCTTGAGTGAATTCTCCATCAGAAAGAAACTGGAAGGATCTGGTTGCAGATCGTAGCACATGGAGAATAACAATTTGAAAACGACACATTCAACATTCGAGGCAGCGCTGATATCAAATTCAGAAGACAAAATGAGAAAGGAGACGAGAAGAGGCCAGGCACTACAAATACATCTTGCTCATTCTGCAGTCGAATCCGTCTATCCAATATTGGCAGATTCAGTTACTAGTGAACATACCAGAAAAACTGTTTCCAGCATAAGACACTCATATTTTACCAAACTACTGACTTATCATGATTTCTTGCTAGCAGCCGTCTATCAAGACGCCAATATATATATTACATACTTTATTTTTACTTTCCTTCACTTCTGTTCCTTGTAAACATGTATTTGTGTGCTTTTGTATGGAGCCTTCATCATGGTGCTCTAAATATGTCAGTTTTTGTCAAAGGTGTGTCTATGTCTTCAGGGAATCATAGGAGGAAGAGGTATGTACTACTTCACTCAGAAAAAAAGACAAATAAACAACAACATAAAAAAAACAAAGAACAATATATGATCCGAAGCAGGATCGAACCCGTACTCCATGGCACCGTGCCTTGGCGGAAAATAGTACAAGCGAAACTAAACCACACGAAAATAAACCACTGAAATAAATGAAAAATTGTACCAGCGAAAATAGCATTTTAAAAAATGATATAAAATCTTCTGCAACAAGTCTATGTCAATAGAAATAAATGAAAGAGTTCAACGGTGCTTTACAAAGTCAGTTCTGACAATGTGAATCATGAACAGTAGATAAGCAAAGGAAAATAGGATTAGAAGCCACATAAGTGTGATTTCTCAAAAGAATGTTGAGAGCTCCATGGACAGCTAAAAAAATATTTAAAAAAACCGGCGAGGAAATTCTCAAAGAGGACAGGCACTACAAGAAAAAAGCTTCTAAAACCACAATAAAGGAACAGTCGACATTTTGTGGCACATTATAAGAAGGGAGAAGGAGGGGGGGGGGGGGGGGGGGGGGGGAAAGAGGTTAAATACCTGACTTTAACTAAAACAAAAAAAAAATCAGTGAAAAAGAGATCGTGCACGACAAAGTACCAGATAGCTTGATATCGTGAATGATGAACAGGAACAAATGAAAAACAAAAAGTGGATACAAAAATATTTTTTTAAAACCATATGGTTAAAGCTTCACTTAACAAGAGGACAACACAAACCATAACGACGTTTCGGCTCAATAGGCCTTCAGCAGGGGTAAATATACAACACACACACATGTGTATTTAAAATTTAAAAAAAAATTATTATATATATATATATATATATATATAAAATAGTTTCACAGGAGAAGAATAAATGAACGGAAAATTGAAAATAAAGACGTCCTTGCATAATTTAATTTGTAGTAACAGGTTTTTTTTTTCTCAAATGTGATGGACAATCAATAACAGAATTGTTTCAATGGACAGAGATCGCGTTCGCAAACCGGTATGTTACACGATGATGATTTACTATTATTAGTGTTTTAGCTTCTCTTATTTGCTAATCTCCTTAAAGAGGTAAGATTTGTAAAAACTTATTGAAAATTGTGACATTTTGGGAGTCTTTTAACTCTTTTTGTACTGTTTGACGCACCAAGCGCCATGCCAATTTCGGTCGCGTACGTTGCGCCGCACAGTGCGTCACTCTCAATTTGATTAGTGTAAATTGTCATCAAACCATATTCTATTTACATGTCTTGTATCATCTTGGTATTGGTGAAATCTAAACCTTGTTTAATTAACAAAAATTAACATTATAAACATGTAGACTGATATTCTAAACCATGAAAAATTATATCTCTGAAATCCCTGCCGCTGAATTAATAAAAACGTTCCTTCCTGAAAAAGTTAATACACCAATATTACAAGCGCTGATTGGGTTATATATTTTTCTTACACATGTTGCGACATTAGATTATTAGACGGTTTGGAAGTGGCGCCATTTACGTCTGTTGGCAGAAAGAGCGCTATTTTTCACGTTATTTTGTGAAGCAGTTGAGTATCATCAGTGACCATACAATTGTTGTGTTGTGAAATATCAATTATGGTGCCAGCAAAGTGGCGCCTCGGAGTACAAAGCGCTGGTCTCAACGGAGAGACTCTTAGTGACAAGTTCGTTGAAAGAGTCATGAATTGTCTTGAAAAAGTGACGCTGAGGCGGCGTCATGCTCGCCAGACCAGCCGCGTGTTTTACTTTCTATGCTACTTGAAGGAAAAGGTTAGATAGATAGATAGATAGATATATATATAGATAGATAGATATATAGATAGATAGATAGATAGAAATATAGATAGATAGATAGATAGATAGACAGACAGACAGACAGACAGACAGACAGACAGACAGACAGACAGACAGACAGACAGACAGACAGACAGACAGACAGACAGACAGACAGATAGTTAGATAGATAGATAGATAGATCGATAGATAGATAGACAGACAGACAGACAGACAGACAGACAGACAGACAGACAGACAGACAGACAGACAGACAGACAGACAGACAGACAGACAGACAAACAGACAGACATTTAGATAGATAGATAGATAGATAGATAGATAGATAGATAGATAGATAGATAGATAGATAGATAGATAGATAGATAGATAGATAGATAGATAGATAGATAGATAGATAGATAGATAGATAGATAGATAGATAGATAGATAGATAGATAGATAGATAGATAGATAGATAGATAGATGGATAGATGGATGGATAGATGGATAGATGGATAGATGGATAGATAGATAGATAGATAGATAGATAGATAGATAGATAGATAGATAGATAGATAGATAGATAGATAGATAGATAGATAGATAGATAGATAGATAGATAGATAGATAGATAGATAGATAGATAGATAGATAGATAGATAGATAGATAGATAGATAGATAGATAGATAGATAGATAGATAGATAGATAGATAGATAGATAGATAGATAGATAGATAGATAGATAGATAGATAGATAGATAGATAAATTGAACTTCATTCAGAACTTACCGTAATGCTTTGAGAAAGACTACTAATTCTGTTGGGACGGAGCTCAAAGGTTAACTTGAAACACAAGGAAGACCATCCCTCGTGACATGAGCTCTCTAACATCGTTACCATGAAATGAACTATTTTTACATTTTACGTTCAGCCATTTCAAAGTTTTACGATCATTTTTTTGTTACTAAATTAAATTATGTGGCATACAAATTCAAATCGACAAAAAAATTATGTTTCACATTTTTGTAATATAATTTTGGCTGAATATACGCCTTTAGTATCCATCTACACTTATTCTTGTTTATTTTACTCAAACTGTCGTTAGGCCATTAACTATATGAAATATGTTAGACAAATGACAGGAAACCGCCTGAGAAATTAGACGAGAAATTAAGAATTGAGAAAAAAAGCTAAGAATAATTTTACAATGGAATACATAAAGAAACAACAGATAAAATAGTTTGGCCACGAGACAAGACAGAAAGATCAAAACACAACACAATGAATCTTTAATAAACGTTACTAGAACACCAAAGGGACGACCGCGAAAAATATTGATTGAATGAATATTAGCAATTTTAGGACTTCCGGTCAATATGGCGGATAGACGACAGGAACCGCAGAGGATGTCTCTGAAAAGTGTTCCTTGTTGCACTTTCCTGCTATTCCAAGTCCGGCTTGACGCCGGAGCTACTGTGATTAATGCTTTGTGCACACCGTGAGCTGTGTTTTTCATCCAGATCGCGTTTCGATATTCCGATTGCTTACAGTGAATGATATCGTATGAAGAAGGACAGCTCTGTTGCGTTCACATTCGGTGCGGCTTGGCTTTATGTCTTTTGGCGTGGACAGTGACTGCTATGATGGGGACTGCAGCTGCCTTTCTTTGTTTGGATCCGTCAGTGAGATGAGATGTTAATTCGGATGATTCCACTGGCACGGGCGGTTGAGCAATTATGGATTTTAATTCGTTTACAGTGACGCAGGGGCCTTCGACTAACTATAACTATAACTATAACTACAACAAGAACTACAACTACAACTATAACTATAACTATAACTATAACTATAACTACAACTATAATAGCAACACTAAGAAACATAACGACATCAGAGGCCAACAGAAGAGCAAAAGAACTCAAATTATAGCTATCTCTATCTATCTATGGCCCTCTCGAGCCGAAGACGGCACATAGGGCAGAACCACAATCTCAAAAACAGAAACCTTGCGTGCCAAAGTGGAACATATTGTAGAGATCACTGCTCTAAAATATATGGCGCTGTTTCCATAACAATACTTTTTACAATGACAGCTTGTCAAGCCATCGATCAAACCTCCTTAGTCGCCTCTTACGTCATGCCTGGAAGGTCACAATGTCACTATTCTTTACTTTCCTCATAATGAGGCCCCGGTAACACACAAATTATATCTCCGCTCGGCAAATTAGGAAAGAGAAAAAAAAAGATTTTTACACTGTTATCCCGTTTTCTAGACTCAGTGGGACATCCTTGGCGCTGGAGAATCAAGACCGCATGCCATCAGAAATGATGTCTCGTACCGTAGAGGTTACATTTGTGAATTAAAATATCGAAAGAATAAAATAAACTTTAAAACAATCTGCCATTATTTCAATATATTTGTTTATACTTCTCTAGCCTATCAAAGGCGCGAGAAGGTGAGGTAGTCCGATATGGGAAGATAATATCAAGGAATGGAAAGGTCTTGGATTTAGCAGGGTCCCAGAGATTGACTCGAGGTAGAGAGAACTGGAGAAAGTTGATAACGTTTGTCAGTGATATCCCAATGAATCTCAGTGCTGTGTGATAAAGAAGAAGATATGGAAAATTATATTTATGTTTAGTAAAATGAAAAGTAAAGAGCCCCCGTCATGCCAAGTGGCGTATAGGGAATATGGTGTTAGTGACCATAAATTTTACAGATCTTCGGCACATGATTTTTGGGGTAATGTGGTCGGTATTACGCCCGTGTGGCTTTACCTCCCCAGAAAAAAATCTGCTACCCATTTAAGGCTGGGTGAACCCGGAAGCTGTCGGTAGGGATCGAACCCTACCTCTTGTCCTTTGTAGTCTAGTTCACTAACTACTGAGCTGTCGCGGCCCCCTTTTTATGTTTAATAGTTAAGTATTATAATTATTGCTATGTTTGCCATTATTATTAGTATTATCATGCTTATTCTTGTAATTTTAGGGAAATGGCTGGTCGACAAGTTAGCCTCTAGACAGGAATGTGTCGGGGTCGAGGCCTGTCACAGGCAGTGGGAGTTTTTCCACTTCAAATCTGTGATTTCTCTGTGGCTTTACCGTCCCCATGGTCTCAGTGTGGTGAGATCCAATATCTGGCCCTCTCAGACATCAACGAGAAACAAGAGCTCCTATGTGCACCCAAAAAGTTACAGAATCCTTGGCAGTTGCATGTTCGTTCGTTTGCGTTCACCCTTTGACTAAGGGATCACACCTTTTCATCATCCGCCCAAAAAAGGGCGTTAAGTGAGCGTGTCTGCGTTGTATTGTGGTTTGCAGTATAACTGCGATATTTACACCTTTAGGCCCAACACATCCGACCTCAGCATGTTATTTTTGCGTACCGGGTTATCTTCCCTCTTCGATCCATACTCACTTAGCCAGACTTGACAGGTCAGTCTGCTTCTAGAGGCACCGCGAAGAGGTGGAGTAGGATCTGGATGCTTCTGGTTAACCGATCCTTGTGCAAGCCATTAGCTGTGGGTCGCTGACAGCTCTCAGCTCTGCTGTTATTAGGTACCTCGCCTCCTGCTAAATATAAGACGTGTGTGACCTTAAGTTTATTGAGGTTTAAATCAAAATATTTTCCCGGTTTGTCTATCGCTATTTCCTTAAACTGAACGTTAAATAAATGCAACATTTTTAATAATCATTTTTAAAACGGCTACACTTATGTTTGTTGGTGATCGCACCACTCGCTGAATTGTCCGGAATTTTATCGGAAAAATGGCGGTGATCTCGTTTTGCGGCCATTTTGTTGGAACACGCCGGAAGTTAACTGTCAGGCCATTCCGAATCTTCTTCATCGGCACTTCCGGCTCAAGAATTGAGTCTAAGAAAGCGCGTGCTCTTGGCTGAGCAAATGGAATTAGAACTAAAGAAAGCGTTCCTGCCAGGCGCTGTGCGTGATTGCAGCCTTAATTTTGAGGGAATCTCATTGATTATTGGTTCATAGATTTCTGTTGTAGTAAATGTGCCCTTGATACAGAAATAGAGCAACAGCGAGTTTATTTTTGACTGCAGCTGAGTTGTTCTGACGAGAGTTACCTTCCATTCTTTACATAATTTGAGAATTCACTGGAGACTTTTACCTTGAATCTAGATTGTTGTCTTCAAGTTTATAATGAATACCACCTAGATCTTTTTAGAGTTCAGATTGTAAGTGGCTTTTCTTTCTTTTCTTTCTTTCTTTCTTTCTTTCTTTCTTTCTTTCTTTCTTTCTTTCTTTTTTCTTTCTTTCTTTCTTTCTTTCTTTCTTTCTTTCTTTCTTTCTTTCTTTCCTTCTTTCACTTCCTTTTATTCCCCTTCGAGATTCTGATACAAAGTTCTATTTCTTGCCAATCTGGCAGCCTCAACCATGGTCAGTTAACATTGTTGTACCATTTCTTGGATGCTGTCAGTTCATCTTATTCTGGGCCCACCACAGACTCTTCTTCCATATCCTCTTTTGATATATGTTTTATATATTATATAATCCTTTGCCACTCTAAATATTGAGGCGAGGAAACTAAATCATTGGTTGTCCCTGTATGTGGTTTCTAACTCATTGAATATGTCAACTATTTCTTACGACATCATTTCCAAATATGTGTCTTCTGGTCACTCCAACCGCCTTTCTCAAACATGCTCATCTCTGTGTCGACTAGCATCCCTTTATGTTTATTTGTGAACTATCACTTTTGGCACTGATAGCAAGCACACGGTTGGAATGAATATAATCTGTATAAGATGTTTATTTTGGACAATAGGTATTCTCGTACACTGAAGTCGCTTTTAGGAAAACTTTCTGTTAATTTTTGCAAAGTTGACCATTAACTAGACTAACAAGAGAGAAACATAAAGTTAGAGCCCATGTCTTCTTCTTCTTCTTCTACCTTTCAGCTCCCTGTGGAGCATAGGTCTTCAACAAACACTTTCCAAGCCGTTCTGTTAAGATCATTCCATGTCTTCCCCATCATCTTCATATTTGCTTCTGTCTTTTTTCTCCAAGAATTTCTTGGTCTTCCTCTTTGTCTTTTCCCCTGGGGATTCCAAAAAAGGGCCTGTTGTGTAATACTCTCAGTTGGCTTCCGCAGTGTCTTATCCGACGCCATCGTATTCGCCGTATTTCTTTATCCACTGGTATTTGACTGGTACATTTCCATAATTCTATGTTAGTGATTTTGTCCTGCCATTTACATCTGTTTATTCTGCGTAAGCATCCAGTAATGAAAGTTTGTATCTTCATGCCATGTTTGTGAAGTTTTTTCGGCTTATTTTTTTACAGTATGGGATAGTACCCATATATTGTCCATAAACACTTGCCTATTTTGTGAGTGATACGTCCTCTTCTGTTTTGACCAGCAAGGTTTGAATTTAATTTGCGGAAGGCGGAGATTTTTTTGGAGGCGACGGGCACGGCTCTGGGGTTTACCAAATCTCAAAATTTGAATACTAGAAGGATGTAAAAGCGGCTGGGCGTGATGTCTACCACATCACCCAAACATGCGCCGTGTCTTGAGAAAATACGGTCATTGACACCATATTCCCCATACGCCTAGCAAGGCAGAGAAGGGAACACCTTTCCTTTTATGGTCAGAACTACGTCACGCAACCACATTTTATAAAATCTAACTCTAGTACACATTTTCAGATATTGATGAACTCCAGATTGGTGGTGCTTGAGAAATATTAAACTCGCGACATCTAGGAATTGAGGCTCAGCTATATGTACAACAGGCCAATGCACTAACCCTTTCACCACTGCGATTTCTTTCTTTCTTTCTTTTTCTTTTTTCTGCACTTTCTTTCTTTTCTTTCGCTCTTTCATTTTAATAAATCGCTAGCGTTAATTAATGTTTGTACATGGTCCAAAATTATTTTGCGAATTTTTTTTAATTTCTGCACTAATTATAACATTCTATATTTTAATACTATAATACTATACATACATATATATATATATTGCTATTCATCATCATGTGCCATACCGGTTGGCGTAGGTGATCATGTCCTTCCACAATCTTTTATCTACAGTGCATCGTATCAGTTCTGTTGTTGACTGTTTTCCATGCCATGGCACCAAGCTATCCAGTATTTTCTCTCTTTGTCGCCCGCGATCTCTCTTTCCTTTAATTTTGCCAGTTGTAACCAAGTATTCCAACTTTCCTCTTCTCATGATGTGCCCGAAAAATGTTGATTGCTTTTTTCTGATGTTTTTTAAGAGCTCCCTTTTTGTGTTGGCCTCTTTGAGAACTTTCACATTGTATTTTTAGCTGTCCAGGGAACTTTCAACATTCTTCTGAGAAATCTCATCTCTGTGGCCTCTAATCGTCTTTTCATTTATTTGTCTACTGTCCATGATTCGCTTCCATAGGTCAGAATTGGTTCTATATAGCACTGATGAACTCTCTTTCTCATTTTTATTGACATAGATTTGTTGCATAATATAATTTTCATTTTCTGAAATGCTATTTTGGCCTGAGCTATTCTGCTTTTTATTTCTGTGATGCATCTCCCATCTGATGTTATTATTGTGCCCAAGTATTTGAAACGTTGCACTTGTTTCAGATTTGTCTCGATATTGCTATTAGAAAAGGGTAAAGTGGATTATTAGGCTATAACAATAAGTTTGGTTCTGTTCATTAATATCTAAGTAAATTGACTAAGTAAATTACTAAATAACTGACTGATCAAATCGCTAAAAAATGACGAAATAACTGGCATAGTAAACTAACTCACTAATAAATTAATACACCATCTAAAAAATGAATCGGTTTACAAATCAACGAACCAACAAAGTACTCAACAGCCAACTAAGTAACTAATTATTAAACAACTAACAGACTAAATAACCAAACCAGACAAGTATCTATCGAGGTAATTAACTATGGGACTAACTAAACTGACAAGATAGAGAGCTAACATACCAACTAACTAAACTGACAAGATAGAGAGCTAACATACCAACTAACTAAATAAGTCAGCTATTAATTAACACACAAATTAATTAAAAGCATAACTAATTGACTGAATAACGCTTTTTCTTCTTTTTCCTCATTTGCCTTACACCTTCGAGGGGAGCTGTAATTTGCCGTCTTTTGCTCTTCTGTTTGCTTTCTTTTGTTTTGTTGTGTAGTGTTTCTGATATTCCATCAATCCATCCTTTTCGTGGTCGGCCCTTGTGTCTGGTGTTCTCACAATGTTTATTGCAGGCTCATTGTGTTATCTTTCTGCCTTATCACGTGAACAAACCATTTTATTTGTTGTTTCTTTATGATTTATATGGCGGGAGTTATTCCTAGCTTTTTTTGTCAGTTCTTCATTTCTGATTTTACCTCTCAGGTGGTTTAACTTTAACACATTTAATCTAAGTGATGCTTATTTTTCTTATTGTTCTTGCATCTTGGATCCAGGACTGGCATTAGTAGCACAACTGAACAACTGCTTACTAGTTAAGTACAGAATCAGCCACTGCATTTACAGGAATTATAACAGACTGATGAACCAGTATGTTAATTAACTAAACTAACCAAAAAGCCCCATCGATTAATTTTACACGTAACAAATTATCTAACAGTTTACGAAACTACATACAAAACTAATTAACTATTTAAATGAGCTACATAATCTAATTAATTTTATCTAGACAACTGAATAATATCGAGCGGTTGTAAGCGATCAAGGGAAAGATTAGCAAACAGGTCTCAAGTTTCAAAGTTCCGTCCCTTTATTGTAAAAAGTGTCTATTTATAGGTGGCTTGTCTATATTTCAATGGTGCATCGGCAAATTAATATTTCACCTTTTTGACATTGTTTTGATGTGTAGCCTGTGGACTTGACACCATACCTTACCGCAGAGGATGATGTGAAGCAACTATGTGCGGTAGACAGTGTTCTAGCCACAATCGTATCATTAATTAATTTCTTTGTCTCATTCTTATTTGCCAGCTGTTTACTTTTCTGAGTTTCTGTTCTTCTATTTACAAATCTACTACTATTTAAATTTCTTCTATTTACTACGTTTCTTCTATTTACTACATTTCTTCTAATTACTATATTTCTCATATTTACTATAAATCTTATATTTACTATATTTCTTCTATTTACTATACTTCTCCTATTTACTATACTTCTCCTATTTGCCATATTTCTCCTATTTACTATATCTCTGCACCACAGAAATAAAAAGCAGATTACCTCAGGCCAAAATAGCATTTCAGAAAATGAAAAATGGTTTATGCAACAAATCTATGTCAATAGAAGTGAGAAAGAGAGTTCATCGGTGCTATATAGAACCATTTCTGACCTATGGAAGTGAATCATGGACAGTAGACAAACAAATGAAAAGATGGTTATAGGCCACAGAGATGGGATTTCTCAGAAGAATGTTGAAAGTTTCCTGGACAGCTAAAAAGATCAATGTGGAAATTCTCAACGTGGCCAACATAAATAATTTAAAAAAAAAAAAAGTAAAGTACCCCCGTCACGCCAAGTGGCGTATAGGGAAATATGGTGTTAGTGACTCTATATCTTACAGACCTTCAGCACATGATTTTTGGGGTAATGTGGTCGGTATTACGCCCGTGCTGCTTTACTTTCCTAGAAAAAAAAAATCCGGTACCCATTTTAAGGCTGGGTGAACCCGGAAAGCCGTCGGTTGGGATTGAACCCTACCCCTTGTCCTTTGTAGTCCAGTTCACTAACCACTGAGCTATCGCTGCTCAACACAAATAAGGAGCTTATAAAAAAGCATCAGAAAGAAACAATCAACATTTTTTCGGGCACATCATGAGAAGAGGACAGTTGGAATACTTGGTTACAACAGGCAAAATACAAAGAAAGAGAGACCGCGGACGACAAAGTGAACATACTAGATACCTTGGTGTCATAGCATGGCAAACAGTCAACAACAGAACTAATACGATGCACTGTTGATAGTAGATTGTAGAAGGACAAGATCGCTTACGCCAACCAGTATGGCACATGATGACGATGATGACTATATATCTCCTATTTACTAAATTTCTCATATCTACTATACTTCTATTTACAACACTTCTCATGTTCACTATACATTTTCTATTTACAACACTTCTCATGTTCACTATACATCTTCTATTTACAACACTTCTCATGTTCACTATACATTTTCTATTTACAACACTTCTCATGTTCACTATACATCTTCTATTTACAACACTTCTCATGTTCACTATACATTTTCTATTTACAACACTTCTCATGTTCACTATACATTTTCTATTTACAACACTTCTCATGTTCACTATACATTTTCTATTTACAACACTTCTCATGTTCACTATACATTTTCTATTTACAACACTTCTCATGTTCACTATACATTTTCTATTTACAACACTTCTCATGTTCACTATACATTTTCTATTTACAACACTTCTCATGTTCACTATACATTTTCTATTTACAACACTTCTCATGTTCACTATACATCTTCTATTTACAACACTTCTCATGTTCACTATACATTTTCTATTTACAACACTTCTCATGTTCACTATACATTTTCTATTTACAACACTTCTCATGTTCACTATACATTTTCTATTTACAACACTTCTCATGTTCACTATACATTTTCTATTTACAACACTTCTCATGTTCACTATACATTTTCTATTTACAACACTTCTCATGTTCACTATACATTTTCTATTTACAACACTTCTCATGTTCACTATACATTTTCTATTTACAAAACTTCTCATGTTCACTATACATCTTCTATTTACTATTCATCTTTTTAATGAAAACAAGAGTTAAGGCTCCACCCTTCGCTTTTCGGTTTCACAGTTTATCCAACCTTTAATTTCTAACGGAGATTTTTCTTCTTTTGAAGAAAATGGTTTGGCGCAGTACATACAACATTAAAAATCAATATTTCTATGGTACAAACTATACTAACCCCATAGGTACAAAATATACTAACCCCATAGGTACAAAATATACTAACCCACATAGGTACAAAATATACTAACCCACATAGGTACAAAATATACTAACCCACATAGGTACAAAATATACTAACCCACATAGGTACAAAATATACTAACCCACATAGGTACAAAATATACTAACCCACATAGGTACAAAATATACTAACCCCATAGGTACAAAATATACTAACCCACATAAGTACAAAATATACTAACCCACATAAGTACAAAATATACTAACCCACATAGGTACAAAATATCATCATCCTCATCAAGTTCCGGGCCTGCTGGCGAAGGTGATCATGTCTCGATAGCTATTTATCATTTCTGTTGTTGACCTTCTGCCAAGCCATTCTCTTAAGCTGTCTGTTATTTTTTCTTTTGCTTCCCTCTATCTCTTGGTCCCTCAATTTTTCCAGTTGTTGCAATATATTACAGTTGTTCTCTTCTCATTACATGGCCAAAAAATGATGATTGTTTCTTCCTAATATTTACAAAATTAACTAGTACAAAATATACTAACCCCATATTCCTTAATGCCACTTCACTCTAGACATCGTGTATTCATATACAACTATACATAGTTGCACATAATATATATTACATTATGCAGAATATTTCCAAATTCGTCGTTGTTAAAATGCTTCAAGCTTTCCGCCAAGGCAAGTATTTGGAGGTAGCAGAGAGGAGAAGAGAGGCAAGAGATGGATGCAGGCAGATAACCCAGCTACTTAGCTGCTGTCCGGGCTATCACCGACCATCGACGTCAAATAGCAATTTTGAGCGATAGATTTCCTCCTAGTCTTATTATCTCCCCTTCGTGTTTGGGATACATATTTTGGGCAAATGTTCACGGCGCGACACTAGTGTGGACCCAAGAGCCGTGTCGATCACAAGGCCGTGCTGATTGAATTGAATTTATGGATTTTTTTTGTGGGGCGCCATATTTAGAGCATGCAGATAGCAGTACTTCATGCTTAACCTGCTTCTTTCTTTAGCACTATTCGTAAGTTTTTTTTTGGTTTGCCCTTTTGGAATGGGTGTTTTTTTTTTTTAACCGACCTAGTTGTCTGTGTTTTTCCGCTGTGGACATTTTTTGTATTATCTTTGGAACACAGTCGCGTGTTTTCTTGAATGCCAGTCCCGCTATTATTGTTTCTCATGTTATATATTTGTGTGCAGAACAACTTATAACAATGTTATGTTTCTTGTGATTATTATAATTTGTACAGATCGCACCCTTCCCCTCACGCATTCCCACCTCGTCTACAGACTGTATGTGCATTATGTATGAGGTTAAAAAAAACAATCTAGTCTAGAATAATGATGAAACATATCAAGTTGACAAATATTCCTGCAAACTACATAGAGCTGTCATATATCAGTGGTTCCCAAGTGGACACGCGTGTCCCAGAGGCATCGCCTGATAATGACACAGGAGTCCCAGAGGATACAGTAATCCCTCAGTTACCGCGGTTAATAGGGGCCAGAACCGGCCGCGATAAGTGAAAAACTAGGAAGTAGTGTCACCCTCGAATTTTTAACATACGTACATTTTTTTGTGTATGTATAATATCAATAAGTGTATATGAAACCATATAAGTGCAAATGTTATCATTAGAACATTAAAGAATAGTTTCAAACATATAAATAAATAGTAATAGTATAAATAACAAACATAAAATAATGTTTTTTTTTAAATAATAATTCCTCAATTTTGAATTTTTTGAACAATTCGCGATATACTGAGGCCGCGATAAATGAACCGCGAAGTAGCGTAGGATGACTGTATTGCCGTGTGCCTAATCAGTGGCTATAAATAATAAAATTACATCCGCATAGGCGTAACATCTTTTAGCACATATGCGAGTTTTTTGTTTGTTTGTGGGTGCCTCGGTAGCCTAGTTGGGAAAATCACTGCACTACTTACCAATGTTCGGACAACCCGGGTTCGATTCCCGGCAGAAGCAGTTTGTGAGTTGTACACGTGGTTGGAAAAAAATACTCTCGCGATCGACACAGCAACTGGTAGAAATGGGTACCAGCGTAGCACGCTGGGAAAGTGAGGAATGGCGCTTCGCTCTTGAGTTATAATGCTTGAGGCGACACTAGACAGGAGCCTCCGAACACTTCTGGATAGGCGGCCGAGCACATATGGGTAAAAACGCGTGAGCTAAGACGCCGATTCACGTCTCGTACTTTTACTTTGTTTGTTTGTAATAATGAAAAGAAACCTATTTGTGTTTGTTTGTAATAATGAAAAGAAACCTATTTGTGTTTGTTTGTAATAATGAAAAGAAACCTATTTGTGTTTGTTTGTAATAATGAAAAGAAACCTATTTGTGTTTGTTAGTAATAATGAAAAGAAACCTATTTGTGTTTGTTTGTAACAATGAAAAGAAACCTATTTGTGTTTGTTTGTAATAATGAAAAGAAACCTATTTGTGTTTGTTTGTTTGTTTCAAACAAATGAGATCTTTTTTATAACATATATGATGTTTGTTTTATTTTGTTGTTGTTGATTAAGTGAAATAGTGAATGTGTTTTTTGTGAAAAATTTTATTTGTAAAAATATGTGTACTGTTGGTTTTTTTTAGCATATATATTTATATTATTTAGGAAAAATAGCGGGACAAAAGAAGCCATATTCTGCATGAGAACATTAATCGAAAAGGACACAGAAGTAAACAAACCAATATATGCCTGCTTCATAGACTACACCAAAGCTTTTGATAAAGTACACCACAAAGAACTTATAGAATGCCTAAAAGAGATACATCTTGATGACATGGGCATACGACTAATATGTCATCTATACTGGGAGCAAACAGCAATGATAAAATATAACAAAGAGAACTCTACACCCATTGATATAAAAAGAGGAGTAAGGCAGGGATGCATCCTATCACCAAGCTTGTTCAATTTCACTGAGCAAATCTTTAAAAATATCATAGAGATGCCATGCCAACAAATTAATGGAAAAATAATCAATAACCTGAGATATGCTGACGATACTGTACTACTAGCAGAAAATCCTAAAGATCTACAACAATTAATTAATGAAACAAACATGACAAGCAAAAAATATTGACTAGATACGAATTTCAAAAAGACTTAAACTATGATCATAAACAAAGAAAATACTCAAAACCCACAAGTGATATCAAAATTGAAGGAATAAACCTGGTGACAGTTCAGAACTACAACTACCTTGGACATACTATAACCAGTGACGGAAAGTGTACAACTGAAATAAACAAAAGAATAGGAATGGCAAAAAGTAATTTTAATGTCACGAAGAACATCAGAACAAATAACACCAGGGCTAAAACTAAGAATAGCAAAATGTTACATCTTCCCAATATTCCTACATGGTGCAGAAACATGGACATTAGACAAGAAAACAGAACCGAGAATTGAAGCCTTTGAAATGTGGATATATAGAAGAATAGGTACAATTGGATGGAAGGAAAAGAAAACAAACGATGAAGTCTTAAAACAACTAAAAATGAAAAGAGAACTACTAAACACAATTCAAACAAGACAAATGCGATTTTTGGGCCATGTTAAAAGACACAACAACCTACTAAAAGTAATCCTGGAGGGGAAAATACAAGGTAAAAGAGGCAGAGGCAGACCAAGACTAACATGGACGAGTAACATCAAAAGATGGACAAATCAGCCTATGACAACCTGCACGATCAAACCAAAAGACAGAGCAGAATGGCGCTCCATGGTAGCCAACCTTCCTATCTGAGAAGGCACTCGATGATGATGATATTTATATTAGGAAGATACATTTTAATTTTACTGCCCAGCTGGTGTTGTGATCGAGCAACATACAAGAAAGTTAGGGAGAGCGACATAAATGTGATTTTGCTGAAGAATGGTGAGAGTACCGTGGACAGATGAAAACAAAAAGAGAAACGACGGCACTCTGAGAGAGACCAGATTAAAATAGGAAAGAGCCTGCTACCAACATCAGGGTGAATTAGTCATTGTTGGCCTTGCAATGAGCATGGAACAGTGGGCACATTCTGTGAAAATTGTAAAAATTGAAGAGAAAAGAGAAAGCAGAATTGATACGATGCAACTGTAGAAATGATTCTATTCTATTCTATTCTATTCTATTCTATTCTATTCTATTCTATTCTATTCATATAATGAGTTTCACTGCAGTCAGCCATTCCCCATATCCGCTTCATTACTTCTTAAAAAGCATTCCAAAATACATCGATAAGTTTCGTTGACAAGGTCGCTCCGTGCACATCTTACTCGACCGCAAATGAAACGATTCCAAACCTCCTTAGTCGCCTCTCACGACATGCATGGCAGGTAACAGCGGCTATATTCTGTTCTCCCCTCACGTGGGGGCCCAGGAACCCAATTATTATTTTAGAAATGGTTTGGTAGGAAGTCAATCACATATAAATATATAAGGGATATAATGTTGTTATCGGTCATGATTTTATACAGTGCTCGACGCCGGTAATGATGATGTGTAGCTGCTTCCTTTTCAGCCCAGTACCATGTATTAGCATCTGCAGATATTCATGTATCTGCTCTACAGTGATTGCTCCACTGCTCTACAGTGATTGCTTCACTGCTCCATAGTGATTGCTCCACACTGATTGCTCCACTGCTCCACAGTGATTGCTCCATTTATCAAACCTGGAGGAGCAATGCACTTTCTATCACAGAAACATAGTGGGGAAACTCTAATGTTGGATCAACCGTTGAGTGTCGACCGCGAAAGGTGCATGATGTTATATCCTGTTGTAATGATTATTAAATTGTAAATTGTTCTTGTGTCATGTCATGGAAAAGAGTCAACAACAGAATTGATACGATGCACTGTCGACTGATATGATTAAAAATTGTGGAATGACATGATCGCCTGCGCCAACCGGGGTATAGTAACAGGTGAAGCCCCCAAAAGCACTTCCTTTTTCTGACCTAATCTGGGCTAAATGTCTAAACTCAAAGCTATAGCTGATCGCTAATGAAGGGCATATGCAAAAAAAAAATTCACTCATCGATCTTTTTTCTTTGCAAAGTCAACAAAATAAAATTTCCTTCGGAGTTCTGTCAAATAACTATTTGTGTTGATCTACCACGCATATTGAAATGTTATTGCTGCAAGATAATTCATCCCCTAACGTCATTTCGTCGTGAAAGGAACTATCCATACAAACATAGAACCTTATCACCCGGAATCAACTGACACATCCATTCTAAGATTCATTCCATGAACTCACGCGTTGTTTGCTTCCGTTAGACTGTTCCAACTTCAACGTTGACCTTTAGCCTGTTAATTTGCGACATAAAGATAACTTTAATTTGCGCTATGTAAAATAGTTCCTTCAATTATTACCCGAAATTATCATAGTTATAATAACATCATAATATCTTGGTTATTTGTATTGTAAGTTATGAATAAAAACATGGTTTTGGTTAATCTTTAACAGATCTGTTTCTGTTTTATATATATATAAAGAGACTGATTCGGTAATTCTAAGGGATGATTTGTATGTATTTTTGCCTCTGTTCTTGCCTACACTTTTATACGTTGGGATGAAGAGAAAGTAAGGTATCTGATTAGGTAAAACACCGTTGTGATAGCAACAAGGAAATACTTTCTGAAATGCTATCACATTTAATAACAGCCAATTAACTCTTATATAATAGTCAAATATCCAGCCATCACATTTAAAACAATACAATACAATACAATACAATACAATACAATACAATACAATACAACACAATACAATACAATACAATACAACACAATACAATACAATACAATACAATACAATACAATACAATACAATACAATACAACACAATACAATACAACACAATACAATACAATACAATACAATACAATACAATACAAATACAATACAATACAATACAATACAATACAATACAATACAATACAATACAACACAACACAACACAACACAATACAATACAACACAACACAACACAACACAACACAATACAATACAACACAACACAACACAACACAATACAATACAATAAAAAAAGGCTCGTGGTTGGTTAAATGTCTGTCTTCCTGGTCTGTCTGATGTCTTTGAGAGCACTTAAGACGTCAATATTATGAATTGTCCAAGAAACTTTGCAATTCTTCTCTTCTTTGTGCAAGCTTCTGTATCTGTCGGGGTGTCTTATCTATCTAGTCTTTGAAACCATCAATTATCCCGTCCACCTCTTCCTCTTTTACATTTTCAATATTCTATGAAAGATTGTTTGGCCGGGCCGTTAGATCCTCTGACATGCGCACTAGCATAATTTATTTTTTTGTAACGATGTTTGAATGCAAGTGTTGCAATAGAATACATAAAACATAACAACAAGAAACATAAAATCTGTTTGTGTCATGTAAAAGGACATACTGGCCAAGAAAAGTTAATTATGCAGGGAATAGTTTCAGGTAAAAAAGAGATAGAGAGAGACAGAGAGAGAAAGAGATAGAGAGAGGAAGAAGAAGACCTCGAAAAATATGGATGTAAGGCCATTATTGGCCTATGTTGATGGTGGACCAATGTCTCTGTTGTTGGTCTATGTTGACTAGGTACCAATGTCCCTGTTGTTGGTCTATGTTGACTAGGTACCAATGTCCCTGTTGTTGGTCTATGTTGACTAGGTACCAATGTCCCTGTTGTTGGTCTATGTTGACTAGGTACCAATGTCCCTGTTGTTGGTCTATGTTGACTAGGTACCAATGTCCCTGTTGTTGGTCTATGTTGACTAGGTACCAATGTCCCTGTTGTTGGTCTATGTTGATGGTGGACCAATGTCCCTGTTGTTGGCCTAATGTTGTTATTAACGGTGATAGCTGGTTATTTCGCTATTATATAAGTGTTACTCGGTCGTTATTCAAAGGCAATAGCAAGCTACTTGACTACTATAATAAAGGAACACAGGTTGATTTCCATTTTCTTTTTATTTAATGACAGTCGTGACTTAAAAAAAGGCTGGCTGACACTGAAGAGATATTACCAGTATGTCTTATGTAATCATCATCATCATCATGTGCCATACCGGTTGGCGTAGGCGATCATGTCCCTCCACAATCTTCTATCTACAGTGCATCGTATCAGTTCTGTTGTTGACTGTTTTCCATGCCATGACACCAAGCTATCCAGTATTTTCTCTCTTTGATCTAATGTGATAGACTTCTTTATTTCTTTATTGTTTATTAATTAGTTTTTCATATCTTTGTAAGTTGATAGTTCTTCTCTGTGCTATTATAGTAATCATTTAAAACTATGGTCACTAATAATTTTAGTACAACATACATACATACACACACACATACATACATATACATACATACATATACATACATACATAAAAACATACATACATACACACATACATACATCTCTAGGATGAAAACAGGAAACCTAAAATATTAACAGCCCGCCGGGGGTCGCTTCAGTCCCAGAGGTCAACCCGTGTGCCTGCGCGTGCGTGCGACCTGAATATGGGATTGTTTGGTCTTCCACATATCACTCCGCGGCAAATCGTGAAAGCTATAAACATAAAATAGTCCCCAGCGTAATAATTCGTCGGCCGCTTAAAGAAAGGCTGAAGTTTTTGTCTTTTCATTTTGCTGAAACGTGGGTTGAGGTATGGTGTACTGTAGCGCCAAGATACACAGAAACAGAATATCAATATTGATATTCCAAAATGGCTTCCACGCAGTTTGACCAAGTAGCTTCAAATGTATCAGAAACAGGGACACATTTTAGCGGAATGAGGATCAGGGCCAGCTGATAAGAGCGCCACTATCCCAAGCATCAGGAAATGTAAAAATCGAAGTTACTTAGATTATGAATACAAGGGGAAGGGACACGCAACTCTGCGATGAGTGATTTATCTTTTCTTGTGTGTGCTGCTTATAAGAAGGCACATTATGCTGTACAAAAGGAACGTTCTTCAAACACTGGGCAGCCCTACAAACACACACGTTTATGTCTGTGTGAGCGCTGTTCTGTACATTTAGAGTTTGGTCAGGGGCGTGCTAAAAGTTTATGACATAATAGTTGTACTATATTGAAACCCTGGGAGCCACGATAGCTCAGTGGTTAGTGAACTGGACTACAAAGGACAAGGGGTTGAGTTCGATCCCAATAGACGGCTTCCGGGTTCACCCAGTCTTAAATGGGTACCGGATTTTTTCTGGGAAAGTGAAGCGGCACGGGCGTAATACCAACCACATTACCCCAAAAATCACGTGCTGAAGGTCTGTAAAATGTATGGTCACTAACACCATATTCCATATACGCCACTTGGCGTGACGGGGGTACTTTACTTTTTTTTATTATATTGAAACCCTGCGTTCATATTCATCACCGTCGTCATCATCTGCATAATAATTTTGATGTACAATCTTCATGCCAACGTTGTGCTACCACTGCCAGTCCTGCACACTTGATGCAAGAACAATAAGAAAAATAATCTCTTCTGAGATTAAATGTGTCAGACGAATGACATGAAACAGCCCGAGAGATAGATCAGAAATGAAAAACTGAGAAAAAAGCTAGGAATAACGCAGGCCATATAATATATACAGAAACAACAGATAAAACGATTTGGCCACGTGACAATGCAGAGCGATCAAAACACAACACAACGAGCCCTCAATGAACGTTACATGAACACCAGATCCAAGGGTATACCATATAAAGATGGATCGACGGAATATTTTTTTTTTCTTGTTCGCCAGCTTTCACCTCTGACGAAGTCCCTAGAGACTGGGAACTGAATTTTGCGTGTTAATCCATTTGCCCTGGCAACCGTGTGCACATGGATCCCTCGCCGTACAGGCAGATAACTCCGTCTTCGGAGGTACTCATATTTTTTCCGTCGATGAGTAATTGACTTTTCAAGCCGGGCCTCGCTGCTGAGACCATGGGTGGTTGTGGCAGAAAGAAATCATAAATAAAAATCCTAACTGGTGCAGCCGGGATTTGAACTCACAACCTCTATGTCTCAAGGTCGGCATCTTGCCTCGAGACCAACCAGTACCCCGACGGAATATTAGAAACACTATGAAATATAACAGCAGCAGAGGCGAACAGAAGAGCAAAAGACCGCAAATTATATTTTCATCCCGACGCTGAAAGGCAAATGAAGAAAAGAAGAATAGTAGATGTTCATGCCCCATCAATCATTTACGTAGATGATTATTTCGATTCAGTTACTGATGTAGGATGACAAAGATGATCATGTCCCATCAATGTTTAAGGTAAAAGATCATATCCCTCCAGTTATAAATGTCATGTGTGTTCCATATCAGTTCTACTATTGATTTCTTTTAGTGCCAGGTTATCAAGCTAAATTTGTTTGTCTCCTCGTTTATCTATTTGCTTCTATATTCCCCATCTTTAAATCATCTTCTGCTTCTTCCTCTTCCTCATTTTCCTTTCAGCTTCGAATGGAGATATATATTTATTAAATTAAATTATCTCTCTCTGCGATCAGGACTCAATCAGAGTAGGATTCCAGACTCTCACATGAAGTCAGCTGTCAGGTTAAGTGTGTTGATCGCCCCCACAGACAGAACATAACAGAGTCTGCCAGATCCACTCTGATTGAACACCCGTTAAAACGTTGCACTGTGTTCTGCGCCAGTGGTCCAGTGCATCCGATTTCAGCCAGCATTTTATTCGGGTTTGCATTCCTTAGCCTTTGATTGTCCCCAATCTTCCTGCAAGGCAGCAGATGATCTTTTCTGAAGGGGGATTCTGCCCTTAGATGGTCGGCCCTCCCAGGTTTACGAGCACCATCTGCCCGAGTCACTAGAGGTGACTAACACAGAAATGCACACACAAAGATAAGAGATGTGACCAACACAGACATGCACACAGCGATACGAGGCATGACTAACACTGACATACATCAAGATTTAACATATTACTAACATAAACATGCATATAAAGATATGAGATATGACTGACATAGACATGCACACACAAAGATATGACACATGCCTAACATAGACATGCACACAAAGATATGAGATATGACCAACATAGACATGCACACACAAAGATATGAGATGTGAGTAACATAGCCATGCACACACAAGGTTATGAGATGTGACATACATATACACACATACAGATTTGAGACAAGATTAACACGGACACACCAAGATATGAGATATGACTAACATGACACACACCAAGATATGAGCCATGGCCAGCGCACACACAAGCTGAGATATGAGCCATGGCAAGCACAGAAACACATCAAGATATGAGCCATGGCTAGCACAGAAACACATCAAGATATGAGCCATGGCTTCACGGAAAAACACAAAGAAATGAACCATGTCCAGCACAGAAACACATTAAGGTATCCATATGCTTGGGTTTGTTGCAGTCGGCAGACTCTTCTTAACGTGGGAATCATCGACATACGAGACGCAGGCCCCGATTAACTGTTCACAGGTTTTGTTCAAACAGTTGTCCGGAGATTGGAGAGTGCAGTCTGACCCGTAGAACGTTCCCTTGCATGTACAGTTCCCGGTTGACTGTTCACAGGTGTCGTTGAAACAGTTGTCCGGACATTTGAGTGTGCAGTCTGATCCGTAGTACGTTTCCTTGCACGTACAGTCTGTACTTTCCGGGTCACATATGATGTCACAGCCATCAGAACACGTATGTTTGCACTGTAGCCCAAATTTACCTTCGGGACAAGTGTCACTACAGGTGTAGCCAGGACGTTTACATTGTAGGCCTTTTCCGGATTTTTCCTCACATAAAGGACAGACACTAAGACAAGACCCGGAGCAGTCGTGTCCATAGATCCCATGTGAACAGTTGCCGTGACACGTACCGATGATGACGTTGTAGCCTTTGCAGCACCCACTACACACTGCACAAAACGACCAAGAATGCCCGTCCAGACAATAGGTGTCTGTAAATATTTGCACCTCACTCACCATCAGTGCACTGTCGGCCTGCGAAATGGTCGGTGAGAACTCAATCTTAATGTGTGCCATTGTCGCTTGTGTGGTGACTACCAAATTAAATTATAATTTGCGGTCTCTTTCTCTTCTGTCGGCCTCACCTGCTGTTATGTTTCCTGGTGTTTCCGATACTCGTTCAATCCATCATTATCGCGGTCGGTCCTTGGGTCTGGTGTTCTCGCAATGTTTATTGAAGGCTCCTTGTGTAGTGTTTTGATCTTTCTGCCTTATTACGTGACCAAATCATTTAAACTATTTTTTCTGTATGTACTCTTTGGCGTTAATTATTTCTAGATTTTTTTCCCCAGTTCTTCATTTATGATCTTATCTGTCATGCTGTTTCCTGTCATTCGTCTAACATATTTCATTTCAGTAGTGGTTGTTAATATACCTTATATATCGGAGACTGAGCTGGCTGGGTCACATATGAAGAATGCAGAACAATCGTGTTCCAAAACCATTATTGTATGGAGAACTTAAGGACTGAAAATGGTCAGAAAGCAGACCAGTGCTGAGATATAAGGATGTTTCCGGTTTGCTGGCGGAACTACTGAATTTAGTGCTTAGTGCACATCGTGAGCAGTGTTTTTCATCCGGATCGTGTTTCGATATTCCGATTGCTTACGATGAATTATGATATCATATGACAAAGGACTGTTTGGCTGCGTTCACTTTCGGTACGGTTACGCCTTATGTCTTTTGACATGTTTTGTAGCTGTAATGAAGGGGACTGCAGCTTTCGATCTCGACAACGTTCGATCACGACAGCTATTTATCATTTCTAACACATTATTAGATATCTATAAACAAAAACTATTCCAGTCGCTTAAAAAAAAACAAAAAAAACTGTTGATGCCGACAATAATCAAAGGCTTTGTTTATGGCTGGAGCTGGAATGTTGCTTTCCTGTCTGTGTCACGTGATAGCTCGCAAGTATTATTATTTATGACTAAATCCATCATGTCATTTTTTACGATACTCTATGTTTGGCTCTCTGGTCCTGACCTTGACTTTAATCCGGCCCACGGGCAGCCTTAATTTAAATTGTTTAAATATAAAGACCGCATGGCTGCTGTGCACAGTCTACATGTTTTTTTGTCTATATAGGACTTTACCAGCGGCAGATATTCAGAGGAGGCAACGGAGGCCATGATTCCTCTAATATTTTATTAGAAAACACAACACAACACAACACAACACAACACAACACAACACAACACAACACAACACAACACATTGAAATATTTGGGAACTTTGTTAACCTCAGACGGAAGATGTACAAAAGAGGTGAGATGCAGAATGGCTCAGGCAAAAGCAGCTTTCCAAAAAATGAGGAAGATACTATGCAATCCATTTTTGACAATAGAAACAAGAAAAGAGTACTTAAATGTTATGTAGAGCCAGTCTTAACATATGGATGTGAATCATGAACAATAGGACAACAGACAAGAAAATCACTGGAGTCTGTAGAAATGTAGTTTTACAGAAGAATATTGAGAATACCATGGACAGGTAAGAAGAGTAATGAAAACGTTCTGAAAGAGGTCAAAGCAAAAAGAGAGCTAATTTCCAATATTAGGAAGAAACAATCATCATTTTAGGCCATGTAATGATATGAAAACAACTGGAATATATTGTAACAGCTGGAAAAATTGAGGGACGAAGAGATAGAGGGAAGCAAAGAGAGAAAGTACCAGACAGCTTAAGAGAATGGCTTGGCAGAAGGTCAACAACAGAAATGATAAAGAACTGTCGAGATCGAAAGTTGTGGAGACACATGATCACCTACGCCAGTATGCCCGGTGCTTGATGATGATGACACAACACAATCACATTCTAGCTCAATGAGTTAAATGTCAGTGTACAACCAACCACCGTATTCTCATGATATAGTAGTTTCCTGATGTAATTCAAATATCTCAAGCCGTTACTAATAGGCTTCAATGTATAGGGAGAACCAACTTACTTCAAACTGTACAACGGCATCAACCTTACAATGTGAATGAAAACTAGGTAGGCCATTTCAACAATTACCTCCCTGTTTCCATGGCAACAAAGAAACGACTAATCAGATGACGTTCTATCTTTTTTATAGAAACATTAGCAGTAGTGCCGATGGGGAGAAGGATTTATAAAGTGCCGACTGTAAGAATTACTGCGCTGGACTTCCGTTCAATATGGCGGATAGACGGCAGGAACCAGTGAGACTCAGTCTGAAATATGTTCCTTGTTGCAGTTTCCTCATATTACAAGTCTGGTTTGCTGCCGGAGCTACTGAGTTTAGTGCTATGTGCACACCGTGAGCTGTGGTTTTTATCCTGATCGTGTTTCGATATTCCAATTTCTTACGATGAATGATGATATCATATCGCGAAAGACAGTTCAGCTGCGTTCACTTTCGTTGCCGCTTGACCTTATCTCTTTTGGCGTGTGCTATAGCTGCTAAGATGGGGACTGCGGATTTTCCTTTTTTGGATCCGTCAATGAGATGAGGTTTAATTCGGATGATTTCCCTAGCACGGGCGGTTGAGCAATTATGGATTTTCATTCCTTTGCAGTGATACCGGGACCTTCGACTAGCGATAACCATAAACATCATTGCGCTGTTTTTTTTTTTATATACAAAAAAACCTTAAATAAAACTGTAGGATAATTTAATTAACAGCAAAACCACGTTTCTTCATAACTTATAATGCAAATAACTAAGATATTATGATGTCATTAAAATTATGTTACTATAAGGCAATAATTGAAGGATCTATATTACATATCGCAAATTGCAGTAGTGTTTATGTATTACATATGTGAGCTGCAAGTAAAAAGTCACAGACCTGGAGTTACCTCAGTTTGAAGGAACAGTTGGTATCACTTGCAAAAAGTATTTCAAGTATTGTACACAAGAGCGCCAGATTACATGCATGAACCGTGAACAAAATTCTGTATTTCTCTATCCATCTAAATCCTTCCTTAACTCTGAGAGTTGTTGGGGCTCTACTGATAGACTTCATCTATTTTTCCTATTGATCTCTATTTACAGTCATTTCTTGAACTCTGAGAGTTGTTAGGGCTCTACTGATAGACTTCATCTATTTTTCATATTGATCTCTAATTACAGTCATTTCTTGAACTTTGAGAGTTGTTGGGGCTCTACTGATAGACTTAATCTATTTTTCCTATTGCTCTCTATTTACAGTCATTTCTTGAACTGTGAGAGTTGTTGGGGCTCTACTGATAGACTTCATCTATTTTTTAATTGATCTCTATTTGCAGTCATTTCTTGAACTCTGAGAGTTGTTGGGGCTCTCTACTGATAGACTTCATCTATTTTTTTAATTGATCTCTATTTGCAGTCATTTTTTGAACTCTGAGAGTTGTTGGAGCTCTCTACTGATAGACTTCATCTATTTTTCCTATTGATCTCTATTTACAGTCATTTCTTCAACTCTGAGAGTTGTTGGGGCTCTACTGATAGACTTCATCTATTTTTCCTATTGATCTATATTTACAGTCATTTCTTGGTATTCTGAGAAGCTGAGAACTGTTCATTTTTTAATGAAATCTTTCCCTATTTTCTCAGTCGCCCCTTCCTCTTCCTCTTTTCTTCTTCTTTGCACAGTCCTCTACATAGTGGTCTTTGACAGGCGAAACAATCGATATTTGCACCCAAACCATTATATTTTTTCGCTTCTTTACAAAAGTAAAAAAAATATTCATGTCCTTCGATTTCTTGTTACATCTTTTTGCGGATCTTTCTCATTCATTAATTATATAACTTATAAATAAGAGATACTCATAATGTTGCGCTAACATTTCATCTCCATGGTTTGTATTTCATTATGCTGCTCTACTGTAAGGGCATTTGTATAGAAAACCTGATATAACAAAGGTCTTCATCAGCCAGATTTTCGAGCGAGACCTGATGATCTTATCTTTCCAAATAGGTTTTAGGCATGCCACGGCTGCTGCTGTTTGCTCTCTTTCAGCTGATAATTCAGGTCTGTAGCCCTCATCGCTGACATCTGATAAGTATTTAAATTGATCAACTGTTTATATTTTTGGAACATTTAAATCTCAATGGATTTATTTCAGTTATGATCTTTAATGGATTTGTCGTATACTTCGGCATCAATGGATGTGTCACATTCCGTTTAACTATTTGATTTGTCGCATTCCTGACTCCTAATGTACTTGTCACTTTTCTGTTTACTAACGTACTTTTCACTTTTCTGTTTACTAACGTACTTGTCGCATTTCTGTTTACTAATGTACTTGTCACATTTCTGTTTACTAATGTACTTGTCGTATTTCTGACGCCTAATGTACTTGTCGCATTTCTGTTTACTAATGTACTTGTCGCATTTCTGTTCACTAATGTACTTGTCGCTTTTCTGACCCCTAATGTACTTGTCGCATTTCTGTTTAATAATGTACTGGTCGCATTTCTTACCCCTAATGTACTTGTCGCATTTCTGTTCACTAATGTACTTGTCGCATTTCTATTCACTAATGTACTTGTTGCATTTCTGTTCACTAATGTACTTGTTGCATTTCTATTCACTAATGTACTTGTTGCATTTCTGTTCACTAATGTACTTGTTGCATTTCCATTCACTAATGTACTTGTCGCATTTCTGTTCATTATTGTACTGTTAGCATTTTTGTTCATTATTGTACTGGTCGCATTTCTGACCCTTAATGTACTTGTCGCATTTCTGTTCACTAATATACTTGTCGCATTTCTGTTTACTAATGTACTAGTCGCATTTCTTTTCACTAATGTACTTGTTGCATTTCTGTTCACTAATGTACTTGTCGCATTTCTGTTCACTAATGTACTTGTCGCATTTCTGTTTACTAATGTACTTGTCGCATTTCTGTTCACTAATGTACTTGTTGCATTTCTGTTCACTAATGTACTTGTCGCATTTTTGTTTCCTAATGTACTTGTTGCATTTCTGTTCACTAATGTATTTGTTGCATTTCTGTTCACTAATATACTTGTCGCATTTCTGTTTACTAATGTATTTGTTGCATTTCTGTTCACTAATGTACTTGTCGCATTTTTGTTCCCTAATGTACTTCTCGCATTTTCATTCACTAATGTACTTGTCGCATTTTTGTTCCCTAATGTATTTCTCGCATTTTCATTCACTAATGTACTTGTCGCATTTTTGTTAACTAATGTACTTGTCGCATTTCTGTTCACTAATGTACTTCTCGTGATCCTGATCACTAATCTCAGTTATGATAACTACATCATTTGTAAATGTTATCTAACTCTCCCTAACGATATCGTCACCAATGCATGTTATGGATTTATTCGGGCAGCAACAACACACTGAACTCATCAGACAATTTGGTTGAGACGAGAGATAAGAGAAATACACAGCGTCAGCACATCAAGAGTAGTGTTCCTGTGCCTGGAAACTAACGTCCGACAGCTGACGACATGCACGCGATAACAAATCGGTGAGAAGCCAATAAATAAATTTATCGACGATCGTAAATGATAACGTGAACATCTCGAGCAAAGATCGATGTTCACTGGCGGGAAGATGTGTACTGGATGAAGTGGATCAAAAAGAGTCAGTTTTGTGTAAATTTGATGAAGAGACTCAGATAGGACGAGCTGAGAATATTACGTTTTGTGAACAGTAGATACTAATCCAGATATAAAATATCTATCTATCTATGTATCTATGTATCTATCTATCTATCTATCTATCTATCTATCTATCTATCTATCTATCTATCTATCTATCTATCTATCTATCTATCTATCTATCTATCTATCTATCTATCTATCTATCTATCTATCTATCTATCTATCTATCTATCTATCTATCTATCTATCTATCTATCTATCTATCTATCTATCTATCTATCTATCTATCTATCTATCTATCTATCTATCTATCTATCTATCTATCTATCTATCTATCTATCTATCTATCTATCTATCTATCTATCTATCTATCTATCTATCTATCTATCTATCTATCTATGTGTGTATGTCTGTTTGTGTGTCTGTTTGTGTGTCTGTCAGTGTCTCTGTCTGTCTGTCAAATTACATCTCACCATGGCATGCTATTAAATCACCTTACTTTACGATGTGTTTTGTTATATATTAAGTTGGGTTGTAAGGTACATAGATTATCAAGTTGTATTGTACGGTACGTAGATTACTAAGTTATGTTACCATGTGATTCCTTGCGTTATAACCTCCTTCATGTATTATGTTACGTTCCGTTACTTTATTTTATGTTATTTTCTTTTTGCTGTATATGTTTTACATTGTATTGTAAAACAAATATTTGTCGTGGACAAATCTACTCAGTTTTATTAAAGCTGGTAAAGACTAACGTAGATGTTTGTAATAAACTTCTTATCTCCGTGACTTCTCTTCCCTCTGCATCCCAGAACAAAAACAATAAATAATATCACAAAGATAAAGTTCGGATATCAGTTCTATTTGTGCAGTAGATCACCCTCTAGTGAGTACGCATAAACATAATCGCCCACGCCAGCACGTATAGCGCAGAGAAAAAAAAAGCAACAGATCGGCGGAAAATGAACGAACTAACATCGAAGAATAACAAGAATGTTTGTAGAGTAAATGTACTATGCTTTCTCATCACTTATTTCCTGCTAATCAATACAGGCAATTCAATCAATGGGAAGTAGTTTCCCCTTTGGTCGGCGAGGACACGTGGTCTAATCTGGCCAATAGGAGTTTCGGCAAGGGCATTGTGATAAGGGTAAAAAATATATATCCATTGTCTGAAAGGGAAATAGAATTTAGATTTTCGCTTAAATAACGGGCGGCATTTGGGCAAGAGATAAAAATAGACGGGGATTCTAGAAGGGAGAGAAATATCTGATTGTGGAGTCAGGCGGAGTTGTCTTATTTTATTGCTATTTCAATATACACATACATGCGCACATACACACATACATACGCACATACACGAGCACGCTTAGAAAAAGAGGCATGAGTTCATAGATCCGGCCAAACGTACAGCCAATAAATAAGCATACACAGATTTTAGTGAGTCTTCTTTATTCTTCTAGTTTTTTCTTATCGTGGAATTTGTAGTCTGGCGCATTTGTTTAACTGGAGGGATGGAGGGAAAAAGGGGGGGGGGGTGAATGCAGGGAGCGGTGTATATGGTATTGTTTGTTTGTTTACATGAGAGTGAATGTACGGGAATGAATAGGAATGGCTAAAAGTAATTTTAATGCCATGGGCAATTGACTAATATCAAACAAATAATACCAGGGCTAAATCTAATAGCAGCAAAATATTATATCTTCTCAACATTCCTATATGGTGCAGAAATATGGACACTAGACAAGAAAACAACAGAGAATTGAATCCTGTGGATATATAGAAAAATAGGTAGAATTGGATGGAAAGAAAAGAAAACAAACGATGAAGTCTTAAAACAACTAAAAATGAAAAGAGAACTACTAAACATTATTCAAACAAGACAAATGCGGTTTATGGGGCATATTGAAAGACATAATAGCCTACTAAAATTAATCTTGGAGGGGAAAATACAAGGTAAAAGACGCAGAGGCAGACCAAGACTAACATGGACAAGTAACATCAAAAGATGGACAAGTCAGTCTATGACAACCTGCACCATCAAAGCGAGAGACAGAGCAGAATGGGCTCCATGGTAGCCAACCTTCGTTGTGGATATGGCACTCGATGATGATGAATGTAGGGGAAGCGCTGCCTATGTTATTGTGTGTTGTTTACATAAGAGTGAATGTAGGGGGAGCGCTGCCTATGTTATTGTGTGTTTGTTTACAGAAGAGTGAATGTACGGGGAGCGCTGCCTATGTTATTATGCGTTTGTTTACATAAGAGTGAATGTACGGGGAGCGCTGTCTATGTTATTGTGCGTTTGTTTACATAAGAGTGAATGTAGGGGAAGCGCTGCCTATGTTATTGTGCGTTTGTTTACATAAGAGTGAATGTAGGGGAGCACTGTCTATGTTATTGTGTGTTCCTTCTCTTTAAGACTAACTTCACTTGTAAACAGTGGGGGACAGGGAGTTCGGACTTGATCAGTCAGAAAGTGAGACTGAACTTTAGATTGACCTATAACCAGACAATTTGCGACATGACAACAATTTACGCTAAGTAAAAATAGTTCCTACAATTATTGCCCTTAATTAACATAATTATAATTATATCATAATATATTAGCGTTTTGCATTATAAGGTACGAGGAAAAATATGGTTTTGCTGTTAATTAACATCTCTTACAGTTTTGTTCAAGTTTTGTATATAAAGATGCAGATGAAGGACCGAGAGATGTGGAAAGAGATGATCGCTTACGCCAACCGGTTTAGCACCCAAAGATTATAATTTTCTTGTGGTTGAATCTGACAACTTTAGATCCGTAGGTACTGCAGCAGAAGGAGTAAGATGAAGTTGTACTTTAATGTGTGGCACTGGGTCAGTTTTCTCTTCTGGCATTTGTTCTGTGGTCTTTTTGCATTTTCAAGTGTGGTTCAGCTCTTTCTATTACTGATCTCCATGCGACACGACCTGTCACCAATCTATAAATTAAGGTAAAAGATGTTTTAGATTATTTTCTCATCTGACGTGATTTGAACTTCATGAATCAAGCAGCGAAAAACTTAAAATAATGGGGCCAATGCTCTGCTTTATTTTATTTATCTCCGTCAATCAATTACCGACATTGTTAATATTTGAGAAGAAGGATTGTCTCTCGGTTAACGAACACAATCTTTGGGGTCGTTATTGAGCTATTTGTGAGTCATCATCCTTGCACTCTGGACATGCCCATAGGTGATCAAATCAACTCCACAGCATGTTCTGCAGTGTCCAGCGGCTCCAGTTCTGTGTTGTTTGATAAGTCTTCATATACTTGGAGTCGTTAAAACAAACAAACACTTCCTAGTGGTTGCATAATCATTTTACCTTTACTAGAATGTTTAATAGATTACACCAAAGCATTTGGCAAAGTAGAGCACCAAGAAATAATCACAATTTTAGAAAGCATAAACGTAGACAGCAAAGATCTAAGAATAATAAAGAACATGTACTGGCAACAAACAGCGGCCGTAAGAACTGGAAAACAATTGGGAATGTTTCAACAAATAAAACAGGGTGTTAGACAAGGTTGTGTGCTGTCACCAGATTTGTTTAATATTTATAGTGAGATTATTTTAAGATCCATAAGGGGCATGCCTGGAATAACAGTTGGAGGTCATAATATAAATAATCTAAGGTATGCTGATGATACAGTATTAATCGCTAAGAGTGAAAATTAATTAGAAGAAATGTTGGACATTATAGTGAAAGAAAGCAAAAATAAAGGATTCAGCCTTAATAGCAAAAATACAGAAGTAATGGTAACAACAAAGAAAAAGACATCAGCTCAGTGCAAAATAAAGACAAGTGGAACAATATTAAAACAGGTCAATGAATTTAAATATTTGGGAACTTTGTTAACCTCAGACGGAAGATGTACAAAAGAGGTGAGATTCAGAATGGCTCAGGCAAAAGCAGCTTTCTAGAAAATGAGAAAGATACTATGCAATCCATTTTTGACAATAGAAACAAGAAAAAGAGTTCTTAAAAATTACGTAGAGCCAGTCTTAACATATGGATGTGAATCATGGACAATAGGACAACAAACAAGAAAATCACTGGAGGCTGTAGAAATGTGGTTTTACAGAAGAATGTTGAGAATACCATAGACAGCTAAGAAGAGTAATGAAAAGGTTCTGAAATAGGTCAAAGCAAAAAGAGAGCTAATTTCAAATATTATGAAGAAATAATCATCATTTTTTAGCCATGTAATGAGAAGAGAACAACTGGAAAATATTGTAACAGCTGGATAAATTTAGGGACGAAAAGATAGAGGGAAACAAAGAAAAGATACCACACAGTTTATGAGAATGGCTTGGCAGAAGGTCAACAACAGAAATGATGAAGAACTGTCGAGATCGAAAGTTGTGGAGAGGCATGATCACCTACGCCAGTAGGCCCGATACTTAATGATGATGAGAATGTTTAAACATCTTTTGTCTGTAATTCACCAATGTCTGCTTCATACAAGAATGAAGAATGAACGAGTCGAAGTGTTTCAAATGTGTTGCTACACAGTTTATTTATTTAGGTCTAACCTTGGAAATTCTACACCACTCACAGACAAAGCTGTCCTCAGTCTAGTACATTCTACTCATTCTTACAAATGATATTGTATTGAAGCGGTTTCAATTTGTGACACTACAAACAGAACGTACAATTTCTAGCCATTTTATAAATAATAATATTTATAAATAAAAGTAAAGTAAAGTACCCCCGTCACGCCAAGTGGCGTATATTGAAATATGGTGTTAGTGACCCTATATTTTACAGACCTTCAGCACATGATTTTGGGGGTAATATGGTCGGTATTACGCCCGTGCTTCTTTACTTTCCCAGAAAAAAATCCGGTACCCATTTAAGGCTGGGTGAACCCGGAAGCCGTCGGTGGGATCGAACCCCTACCCCTTGTCCTTGTAGTCCAGTTCCTAACCACTGAGCTATCGTGGCTCCCATATTAATAAATATCTAGTCAATATTTATTTATGAACGATATTTTAGTACAACAAATCTTGCAATTAGAACATCAAAGATTGACAAATATAAGAATTTTGGGTTATGCAATAAGCAATGTTTAACTATACAAATTTGTTAATGTTAAGATACAGCTTCTCCTAGTTGAATGTGTAAAAGAAGAAAAAAATTCATTATATCTTCATGGAAAGACACACATGAGCAAATGAACTAATGTATCATTGACAAACAATTGTGGTTATACAAAAATATTTCATCGTTAACTTCAAAACTGGATGTACATTTGTATCAACCAAACAGGTCATTTTGCAAGGAATTTGAAGGAACGAGAAGGAGAAGTAACCAAAAAATAAAAGATAAAGAAATTAGAGGTTAACATAAAAAATTGGACAAGCCTCGATTTTTGAGTCCTGAAGAATGACCGAAGAGAGAGTGAGAAGAAGTTTGACTAAGTCTGTCAGTGGTGCTCCAAATACCCCTCGGGGTTATGAGATGGAGACTATACCTATCACGTCTTTCCATTCTGTTTTTACACTCTACCATATTGTACTTTCCCAAACCACTAGCCATCTCTTCATTAACTGTATTGATTTACTTCCAGTCACTAATGTTGTTATTGTTATAATAAATGATAATGTCCTCCCGTCTGGACGAGGCCGTTTTTATGAGAGTGCGTTCCACATTTTCTCTATTTTTTTTTTACTATTCTACACCCAGCTCCTCTATTTATTTACTATTCTACACTCGGTCCCTCTTTTTCTTTACTATTCTACACCCAGCTCCTCTATTTCTTTACTATTCTACACCCAGCTCCTCTATTTATTTACTATTCTATACCGGCTCCTCTATTTCTTTACTATTCTACACCCAGCTCCTCTGTTTATTTACTATTCTATACCGGCTCCTCTATTTCGTTACTATTCTACACCCGGCCCCTCTATTTCTTTACTATTCTACACCCGCCTCCTCTATTTCTTTACTATTCTTCACCCGCCTCCTCTATTTCGTTACTATTCTACACCCGGCCCCTCTATTTCTTTACTATTCTACACCCGCCTCCTCTATTTCTTTACTATTCTACACCCGCCTCCTCTATTTCTTTACTATTCTTCACCCGCCTCCTCTATTTCGTTACTATTCTACACCCGGCCCCTCTATTTCTTTACTATTCTACACCCGGCTCCTCAATTTCTTTACTATTCTACACCCGGCTCCTCTATTTCTCTAATACTTTAAGTTTCTACTACTCTAAATCCGACTACTAAATTTCTCTACAACTGCACATCCCATTCCTATAATCCTCTAATACTCCAAATCCTACTCCTATATTTCTCTACTACTCCACATCCAACTCCTCTGTTTCTCTACTACACCACATCATACTCCTATATTTCTCTACTACTCCACATCCCACTCCTATAGTTATCTGCTACTCCATATCACCCTCCTATATTTCTCTACTACTTCACATCCCACTCCTATATTTCTCTACTATTTCACATCCCACTCCTATATTTCTCTCAATTCCACATCCCACTCCTATATTTCTCTACTACTTCACATCCCACTCCTATATTTCTCTACTACTTCAAATACCACTCCTATATTTCTCTACTATTCCACATCCCACTGCTATATTTCTCTACTATTCCACATCCCACTCCTATATTTCTCTACTGTGTCACATCCCACTCCTAAATTTCTCTACTATTTCACATCCCAGTTCTCTATTTCTCTATTACTCCACATCCCACTCCTATATTTCTCTACTATTCCACATCTCACTCCTATATTTCTCTACTATTCCACATCCCACTCCTATTTTTCTCTGCTATTTCACATCGGAGTTCTCTGTTTCTCTTATCTTCCACATCCCACTGTATATTTCTCTACTATTTTACATCCCAGTTCTCTATTTCTCTACTATTCAACATCCCACTCCTGTATTTCTCTATTATTTCACATCCCAGTTCTCTATTTCTCTACTATTCCACATCCCACTCCTATATTTCTCTACTATTCCACATCCTACTCTATATTTCTCTACTATTTTACATCCCAGTTCTCTATTTCTCTACTATTCCACATCCCACTCCCACATTTCTGTACTATTCCACATCCCACTCCTATATTTCTCTGCTATTTCACTTCCCAGTTCTCTATTTCTCTACTATTCCATATCCCACTCCTATATTTCTCTACTATTCCATATCCCACTCCTCTATTTCTCTACTATTCCATATCCCACTCCTCTATTTCTCTACTATTCCATATCCCACTCCTCTATTTCTCTACTATTCCATATCACACTCCTATATTTCTCTACTATTCCATATCCCACTCCTATATTTCTCTACTATTCCATATCCCACTCCTATATTTCTCTACTATTCCATATCCCACTCCTCTATTTCTCTACTATTCCATATCCCACTCCTCTATTTCTCTTCTATTCCACATCTCACTCCTATATTTCTCTACTATTCCACATCTCACTCCTATATTTCTCTACTATTCCATATCCCACTCCTATATTTTTCTCTACTATTCCACATCTCACTGCTATATTTCTCTACTACTCTATATCCCACTCCTTTATTTCTCTACTTTTTCAGATCTATCTGTAAATTGCCTTTGACGTCTTGACAGACGGTTGCTAGCAAGCAATCATGGTTAGTCAGTAGTTTTGTCAAATATTAGTGTCTTATGCTGGATGTTGTTTTACTGAACAGCTTCTCTCGTGGCTGAATCTGCCAATATTGGACAGACAGACCCATCCGCAGAACGAATAATATGTATTCGTGGTGCCTGATCTCGCCTCCTTTCTCCTGCACTTTTTATCTGCTGAATTTGATATCAGCACTGCCTCGAAAAATGTTGTGCCATATTTTTATTTTTGTTCTACATGTTCTACGATCTGCAACCAGATTTTCCCAGTTTCTTTAACTGATGAAGAATTCCCTCAAGGAAGTCCTGCAGATATCTTTATATTTCATCACTGGTATGGCCTTTGGTCTCTTTCCGTCCTTAAGTTCGCCATACAATATTTGTTTGGGAATAATTATCATCGTAATCGAGTGCCATCTCCGCAACGAAGGTTGGCTACCATGGAGCGCCATTCTGCTCTGTCTCTCGCTTTGTTGTGAATATTTGAGGATTTGTTTTCAGATCAGATTTCTCTATTTCTCTACTATTCTAAATCCGACTTTTATTTGTTTCCCTACTCAGTATCTACTTATAGACTACTACCTTGGTTCAGTATACCCAGAACTGCTCCTGACTCCAAATATATTAGTTTTATCCTTCCATTTTCATTCTCTTCAAAATATTAATTTAGTTTATTTTAACTTAGTTTAATTTATTTTATTTTTACTTAGTTTAATGTAGTTTATTTAAAAAAAAAAAAAGTAAAGTACCCCCGTCACGCGAAGTGGCGTATAGGAAAATATGGTGTTAGTAACCCTATATTTTACAGACCTTCAGCACATGATTTTTGGGGTCATGTGGTCAGTATTACGCCCATGCTGCTTTACTTTCCCAGAAAAAAAATTTGGTACCCTTTTAAGGCTGGGTGAACCCGGAAGCCGTCGGTTGGGATCGAACCCTACCCCTTGTCCGTGGTAGTCCAGTTCACTAACCACTGAGCTATCGCAGCTCCCTTTAGTTTATTTTAACTTAGTTTAATTTACTGGACAGTCATTGCATAAAGGACAACTCCATTGTGCTCAGATTTCCTCCACAGCAAGTTCTCCGGTCTGAAATGCGCCTGTAAAACAACAGAGAACGCACTAAAGATGGCTTCAACTCAAATGTACGAATCCCGTAGCACCGGACCTTGTTCCCACTATCTCCTTAGTTGACTCTTACAGCACGTGTGACAGGTGAGAATGGATCTATTCTTTTCTCTCTGATCCTGATTAAGGCCCCCGTAGCCACACTGGCTAAATCTAATGTCTAATGTCACTTAAAGGTTGCTTCCGTCTCCTATAGAAACAGTCGTGGACAGAACTTAGCCACAATTCTTCGGCTGTTACCCTGTGGTTGGTTGTTTTGAATCTTTCTTGCCCTCTGTGAGAAGATCTTCCATCTCTCCGAGAATTCTCATTATGACTTCTTCTTATCATCTCTTTACGGAACCTCACATCTACTTGATAGGTTGCTCTCCATCTTGGTTGCGTTCAAACAGCGATCGTTCCTTCTCTTTAAAACTAAATTCACTTGTAAACAGTAGGGGACAGTGAGTGCAAAACTTGAGGAGGTCAGGAAGTGAGACCAAACTCTAGGTTGACCTTTAACCTGACAATCTGCAACATGACAGCAATTTGCGCTATGTAAAAATAGTTTCTTCAATGATTGCCCTTAATTAACATAATTATAATTATATCATAATATATTAGCGCTTTGCATTATAAGGTACGACGAAAAATATGGTTTTGTGTTAATTAACATCTCTTACAGTTTTGTTCAAATTTTTTTTATATAAAGACTCAGAGCAGTGATCTTAAGTAGGCACTAGATAAGGTCGACCCCTAAAGGCTCTACTTCCACTGCACTGAAGAAGCGACCTTTATTCTCGGGTCCAATAAGTCGTTTAACCCATCCTGCTAGCAAACCCCGGGATCTTGGGATAATAGGATAATGCTGCAAAGATAGATAGATTACTGTTAGTAAATATTATATATATAGTATATATATAGTATATATATATATATATATATATATATATATATATCATCTTTTATTGCGTTGCCTAAAAAGATTGGCGCTGTTGAATGCAGTGAGTTTATAACAATAATCATAACGAGCCATATAACAAAAATCTTGCTAAATGTTATACAAGGAAGACTTCAGAATAAAATCAATATTGAATTAGAAGTGCAGCAGTTTTGATATTGAAAAAAAAACAGTGGGACAAAAGAAGCTATATTCTGCATGAGAACATTAATCCAAAACTGGACACATATGTAAACAAACCAATACATGCCGGCTTCATAGACTACACCAAAGCTTTTGACAGAATACACCATAAACAACTTATGTAATGCCTAAAAGATATACATCGAGATGACGCAGGCATACAACTAATAAGTAATTTATACTGGGAACATACAGCAATAATAAAATATAACAATGTGAACTTCTTACCCATTGATATAAAGGTAGAAGTAAGACAGGGATGTATCCTATCATCGAACTTGTTCAATCTATACACTGAGCAAATCTTTAAAAACATCACAGAGATGTCAGTAAAAAAGTAAAGTACCCCCCGTCACGCCAAGTGGCGTATAGGGAAATATGGTGTTAGTGACCCTATATTTTACAGACCTTCAGCACATGATTTTTGGGGTAATGTGGTCGGTATTACGCCCGTGCTGCTTTTACTTTCCCAGAAAAAATCCGGTACCCATTTAAGGCTGGGTGAACCCGGAGCCGTCGGTTGGGATCGAACCCTACCCCTTGTCCGTAGTAGTCCAGTTCACTAACCACTGAGCTATCGCGGCTCCTACTAATTTTTAGGGAATTAGTAAAACCCAGGTGTCCTCGCCAGGATTACGAACCCCGGCTGTTGCCGTGGTAAGCCAACCGGCTATCGATTGCGCTAACCGGACACCCACAGAGAGATGTCAGGCCTAAACATTAATGGAAAGATAATCAATAACTTAAGAGATGCTAATGTTACTGATTAGAAAATCCGAATTATCTACAATAGTTACTTAATGAAATAAACATGACAAGCAAAAAATATGGTCTAGATATGATAATAAAAAAGACTAAAATTATGATTATAAATAAAGAAAATACTCAAAACCTGCAAGTGTATATCAAAATTGAAGGAATAGACCTGCAGGCAGTTCAGAAATACAACTACCTTGGACATACTATAACCAGTGATGGAAAATGTACAACTGAAATAAACAAAAGAATAGGAATGGTAAAAAGTAATTTTAATGCTATTGAAAAAAACATCAAAACAAATAACACCAGAACTAAAACCAAGTAAAATAAAATATTATATCTTCTCAACATTCCTGTATGGTGCAGAAACAAGGACATTAGAGAAGAAAACAGAACAGAAAATTGAAGCCTTTGAAATATGGATATATAGAAGAATAATGTAATTGAATGGAAAGAAAAGAAAAAAAACGATGAAGTCTTAAAACAACTAAAACTGAAAAGAGAACAACTAAATACAAGTCAAACAAGATCTGCGATTGTTGGGCCATGTTACACGATACAACAGCCTACTACAGGTAATCTTGGAAGGGAAAATACAGGGTAAAAGAGGCAGAGGCAGAGCAAGATTAATATGGACGAGTAACATACACAGATGGACAAGTCAGCCTATGACATCCTGCACCATCAAAGCAAGAGACAGCGCGGAATGGCGCTCCATGGTAGCCAACCTTCGTTGCGGAGACGGCACTAGATGAAAATGATATTAATTGGGATAAGTTAATCCGGGCTATGATTCTCAGGTGTCAGCCTCCTGCAGGATCGTGAGCCTTAGCTCGTTAAATCGTGAAAATACAATTAATGAGACGTAGTAATATTCTAGAATAACTGGCTGTAAGAGCGTGTGAAATAGATCTCCAATCAGCAGCGAGTATTACATGTTCATAGTGTCTAGATTATCTCGGACTTGTGTGGCGGTTTAAGTTATTCTGCCATACACACACTGATGTAACAATTCGACGAGATTAGCAAATCAATAGCTACAGGGTAATTCTCAAACAACTATAAAGCTGAAACTGAGGCCCTCAAATCTGCTGCAACACTGGCTATTCAACGCAAAAATACCGTGCACGAGAAATTGGTGATACTGTCCGATTTATTGTCAGGTCTTTTCATTCATTGAGTGCTGTCTCCGCATCGAAGGTTGGCTACCATGGAGCGCCATTCCATTCTGCCTCTTGCTTTGATGGTGCAGATTGTCATAGGTTGACTTGTCCATCTTTTGATTTTACTCGCCCATGTTAGTCTTGGTCTGCCTCTGCTTCTTTTACCTTGTATTTTCCCTTCCAATATTACATTTATTTGGCTTTTGTGTCTTTTAACATGCCCCCAAAATTTCATTTGTCTTGTTCTAATTGTGTTTAGTAATTCTCTTTTCATGTTTAGTTGTTTTAAAACTTCATCGTTTGTTTTCTTTTCTTTCCACCCATTTCTACCTATTCTTCTATAGATGCAGGTCAGTTCTAACAACACTAAAACCTCAGAGGAACAGCAAGCTAGATGACCTGAGAACAACCTAAGAACAACTGTGTAATAACTTCCAGAGAGTGCTCATCTGGTGGATACCATCACACTGTAATATACACAGAAACAA